>QXEO01000330.1:0-537486 GCA_007115705.1 Dactylis glomerata | reverse complement strand
TTTTTACTTTTATTCTTGACAAAAGTCAAGTACAGCTTGCCAACTGTCCATGACCGCGGACACGGCTATTCGAATAGTTTTGAAAACCTCTGCAGAGGGGTACACTTTACCCACAAGATTCGATACATCTGCCGGGAGAAATCCACGGATCGCCATACACAAGTATGCGGGGTTCAGATAATCAAACAAACTCTTTCACTTGCCTACCTTAGTATGGGGATCCTCCCTACGAGTCCAGATACGGAATGGAACTCTAGTTTTTTCCGGCTATAGAGTGCTACATTTTGGACTCCCATAGACTGTGGTATCCTCCGTCACAGCTATGGCAAGTCCCGGCTTCGGAAGCGTCCCCCTCGGGGTCCACGCTTCTATAAGTTCAAATGAGGTCTCCCATACTAAAACAAGCAAACTACGGACTAAGCCCCGTCCCATTCAGGGGTAATGTGGTCGTACGGTATGGTTGGCTCCCATAGTACATCAACTCGTTGTCATTGAGAAATACATTTCATAGTTCTTAGTCAAGATTGATTTCTTTCATAAAGCCCATCATGTAGGAGCAATCTCCAATTCAAGTTCAAGTTCAAGTCACCCCTTTTCCAATAGGGTTCCCCTTATAGATGGCCTCAATTTATTAGCGCCTAAGCAACTATATTGAGTGATGATACCACCAAATATGATTGGATAAACTCAGCTTGATGCTCTTGCTAAGCAAGATGTCACTACACTTCTATCATTCTACTCTAGCAATTCAATCATGCAATTTACTTAAAACAAGTAGAATGCAATAGTAAAACTAGGCATTTGGAGTATGATCAAAAGATGGCTTGCCTTGGTTGGCAAAGTGTCCGGGGTATTCTTCTTCTTCTTCTTGATATATCCCCCCTCAATATCCTCCTCAGCAACACTAGCGTCTAATAACGAAACCAACACAAACACACAATCACTACACAATGCTAACACACACCAAGCATACATCTTTGTTTGCTAACAATAGCATTCGTGTTGCATTTTATGGAGTTGGATTGCAAGTTTTTCTTCCAAGTTTCATTGAGGGTGCAAGTTAAGTTCTACTAAGTGCCATGTGTGGTTTACTTTCTACATTGGTATTGGTTTAGGGGTATAATACTAGTTCAAGTGAGGATTGACTAATTATGTGAATTAGTATGAGGGCAAAAATTAATTCTAAGTGTAAGCTAGAGATCTATCATTTTTATGCTACTAATAGAATTGGGTTAGGGTCTAATTGACAACACTAATTAGGCTTGAGTTGTTAAAGGTTGACTAACAGTAGGGGGGGTTGAATTAGTGAGTTCACAAACCAATTTTTATAATTTTAGGGGTTAAACAATTCTATAGAATTTTCTAGGATTTAATAAAGCTATGGTCACACTATTCTATTTATTTAATTCCTAACTCAAATTGAATTCTCATCAGTTCTACAGGCTAGAGCATTTGACAGCTTTCCAACGCATATTTATTGCTAGAAATGGTTGTAAATCTCTTTGAATTAAAGTTTGAAATCACATCTGAAAGTTATTTGAATAATTCAAACGGCGGGAAAAAAACTAAAGCGTAACGGACCGATTTCTAAACTAACAGGCCGACTCCGAACAGAACCCGAACGGGCCGGCCCGAAAATGTTTCGCGCAGTGGGAAAGAATAAACAGAACCTGACAGGGGGGGTCCCACCCGTCAGGTGACTTAACTAAAACCGAATAGGTACGCGACCCTCGGATCTAATCGAACGGCTACTACGCATCGTCTTTCCTCGGCCAGGGCGGAGCTCACCGGCGTTGCAGAGACGAGTGTTCGACGCGAGGGCGTGACGGAGAGGAAGCAGAGCTTGCCGGCGGGGATAGCAGATCGACGCGCGGGTTGCTCGACTCCTCCACCTCGCACCAGCACAGCTCCAATGGCGGCTAAAATCCTCCAGAACGCGCGGCGCCCGTGCAGAGCTCGGACGATTCCGAGGGAGAGAGGAGAGAGAAGAGTGGGGATCGGTTGTGGTGGGTGTGTGCTTCCTCTGGGGGTGATCGACGGGGTTTTTTATAGTCGCAGGAGGCCGGGGGCAAGGCGACCAGTGCGTGGCCAGTGCGGGGGTCCTGGCGGCGTTCGGAGGTCGCACCGGGCACGGCGGCCTCGGGGGTGTGCTGGGGGTTGTTGCCTCGGCTGCGAGGGCTGTGGGTCGGTGCTGGCGAGGCATGGCGGTCGGGAGCGTGCAGAGAAGAAGAAAGACTGGGGGGCCCTGGGCGCAGTTCTCTTCTTCCCTCCACTTCTCACGGCTCAGGTCGGGGCAGAGGGAGCGGGGATCGACCGCGGCGCCTCCCAAGAGCATGGCTATAGGCGCTGGACGACGACGACAGTGATCATCACAGTAACTAAGATTTGCTCGATTTTGCATCTGTTAAGTGTTCGACGATATGCCCGCAAGAGATTTAAATTTGAATTTTTGAAATTTTCCACTTTGAGTGATCACATATGAGCCAAGTATCAGTGGTATTTTTGTTCTGAAGAAAGATGAGTTTTGTAGAAATCTTATTTCGAATTTGAAGTTTGGTCACTGATTCAGATTCAAAGTTGACAGAAGTTTGAGTGATGTTCTGATTTGAATTTTGGGTAGCACCCTTGGTTGAGTTAGTATGCAACTTGGTCAAGCTCAACTAACTGGCCAAACACCAAGTTGAGTTACAGATTTCTTATTCTAAAGGCTCAAAGTAGGGTAGTCAATAAGATTTTCTAGATCATCTTATCTTCTCTTTTTCTTTCTTATTTTTATTTCTGGTTTCTTTGGTTCTCATACTTTGTCTCAATTGCTTCTGTTGGTTAAGTTAGAATTAACTAACTATTGCACAACCAAAAATAACACACATGAAATCATAGAATACTAATAAGAAATACATGTATGCATGCATATAATTAGATAAAAAGTTTTATCTTGGTCCAAAATTGGCACTTTAATTAATAGAAAGTGGATTACCATTTTCTGAGTTGTTACAAACACGGCAAGAGGAAAGACGAACGCCGTGACAACAAGTAGGCTCCCAGCAAGTAGCCGCTGTTCAAGGAAGCCCGGGGGCTACGGGTGGATGCCAAAAGCGCAAAGGGGACAAATTCAGCAAGGACAAGTACACCATCGAGGTGATGCTAGACCAACCCTGGAAGTTCCATAGCGTTTTAGGCAAGCCGGCAGCGCATACCACTCGCCAATGCAGCTTCACCAGGGATCTGGAGCAGGGAAATCACCAACTGCCCGGACCACCGCCGGGCCCGCCGGCTGAAGCACATGGAAACAAGAGTCGGCAACCGGCCAAAGCGGCAGGGGACTACCCCGAGGAAGCGAATGTGGAGCAATACCATGTATTCACTTCCCAGGTAGAGAGCCAAAGGATGAACCATGGTTTGGTGTCGAGGTGAATGCAATCGTGCAAGTTGGGCCTCTCCATGCATTGGTCTGACGCGTCGATTACCTGGGGCGTGAAGGTCACCGCCGCTCATGCCGAGGCCCGAGGGCTACGCGCTAGTCTTGAACCCAATCGTGTTCTCTAAGACACATACCTGCCGATTCTCGCGCGTACTCATTGATGGAGGCAGCGCATCAACCTTCTCTACCGCACTTCGATGGAGAAGCTCGGAATCCCAGAGATCCGACTGAAGCCAACCAAGCTCACCTTCCATGGGATTGTGCCTGGGCACTCGTGTACGCCGATGGGAAGGTGAGTTGGAGGTGCTGTTTGGCGCGAGAAGGACAATCATCGTCGCGAGCCGATCTGGTTCGAGGTGGTAGACCTCAACAGCCCCTACCACGCGCTGCTTGGCCGACCAGCCTTGGCCAAAGTTCATGGCGGTCCCGCATTACGCTTACTTGAAAATGAAGCTCCCAGGCCCTCGCGGGGTGATACTGTCACTAGATGCTACAAGAAGTCGATAGAGTGCGCGAGAGCCAGTCCAAACTGGCGGAGGCCTTGGTCATTGCTGAAGAGAAGCGACAACTGCTGCGGAGGGTGGCTGCAGTCCAGCCGGACCGCCCAGCGTCGGGACTGCCGGCTCCACACCTCCAGCTGTCGTCGTGGTGAACAACATATGCCATAGGATGGCTTAAATGGGGGCCGAACTAGATGCTGGAGGATTCGGGAGAGGGGAACGAGCTAAAAAGCACGACAGAAAGAGACACTGATCTACCCAGGTTCGGGGCTCTCGTAAGGAGATAACACCCCTACTCCTGCTCTACTGATGGTATTATGGGTCGATGTAGTACACCACAATGGTGCTTCCAAGCTCTCTGCTAGAGAAGGAAGATGAACTGCTAAGTGTAGGAGTACAGTGTGATCAATCTACCTTCAACCTTCAACCTTCTTCCAGCAACCAACCCTTTACCAGGGCTCCCTATGCCACCTTATATAGTGGTGGCCAGGGTTACAACGGTCATAGAAGACCAGGAGACACCAACTACACTCCAAACAGGACTGCTGTCGAGGGCAGACGCCCACGACTTTCTCCCTGATTGCTCTCGATGGGACTCCCCTTGCTGTACCTTGTACCTCTTGAACTGTGGCCTTACCTCTGTGCGGTAAGCTCGTACTTGTGCACAGTGAGGGTAGGTAACCTCCACTGTGCACCCTGCCATCTTACTCTGCTACCATGCTTGGATGTTTTCTTCCTTGATTGTAGGGATGTGACACCTTGGTTGACTTAAGTATCCCGGATATGACCGTTGGCCATACCTAGGACTTATATGCCGGACCAACGACCTACGAGGGTCGGGTAATCCGGCCTCCCCTGCTCCTGCACAACACACAAAATGGTTAGGCGGCATATTCTAAGTATATGCCGGCACACCTATACTAGTACTCCGGCTATACCGGCATATCCAGTACACAGCCGGGATATCACATTATATCGCTGCCTCTATATTCCGGCCAGGCCCTTTTCTGGTCAACCGGCATAAAAGTCAACCATAGACCTTGTGTCTTTCTAGTCTCTTGACCCTACCGGGGTTCATCCCCCCGACACTAGTCCCCCGAAGCTGCCGAGGTTCCCCAGTCATAACTGTGGAGCCTTGACAGGTTCAACATACCTTTCTTCATTATGCCCCGGCGATCAGATTTATATGCCGGCACATCTGCACATATCCCGGCCTCTGTTCCTGTTCCAAAACTTATTCCGGCCGGTCCCTAGGGTATTCCGGACGGAACATATACATCGGGCAGTTAATCCGACATATAGACGAGTCTTCCTCGAGAAGCCATGTCTGACAGCTTTGCATCGAAACTTGTAACTGCCCTGCCACCTCGAACGGTCACCCACGATGCGACGGTTCACAGTGCAGCAGTTACTTCTTGCCATCATTGCGTCATGGCACGGTTACAGGAACCGCCGCCCCACTCTGTGCCGCCACGTGGCGCCTCGCCGCAGAAACGGTCGGGGAGTGGAGCACTATCCTCCCACGACCCCACGACCGGCCTCCTCGGTATAAATACGGGGTGGGGGTAACCTATTCTTTTTAACCCCCGCCACAGTGCCTTCTTCCTCAGATCCTCTGCCCCTTGCGCTTCGCCGCCGGACCAAGAAATCGAGAAGGGAAGCTGCCGCCGTCGTCCACCTGCACGCCGGCGCCTCCGCTTGCCGACGTCCGGCGTCATCGTCGACGACGCCACCGCCGCCTCTTCTCCCAGCAGTCTTGCAGGGAGATTGGATCTTCCTCTGCACACTTGCCGCCGCCGCTCCATCGCCGTAGGCCAAGCTCCGGTGAGTTCCTCTTCCTCTGTTCTTCCTTTCCCTGCTCTTCTGCAACTAGGCTGCGGTAGCCTCACTGGTTTGTATCCATGGTAGTTCCTTTGCTGGATATTTCGTTGCTTCGATTAGCATTGCTAGCAGTGTTTCGTAACAGCTCACAGGTGTTCTTCCGCAGAAATTATATCCTGATTATTTCCGATTTTAACTGCCTCGGTAGATCTTCTATTCCTGCTAACATCTGTGAGAGTGGTATGCCGGAGAGACTAACCTCCCTCTTTTCTCCGGCCTTGATAGGATATAACATCACGGGACTCCGGCTCTCACGCCTTATCCCGGCCACTAAGATGGCATCTTCAAGCATGACGGCTACCTCGGCCTCTGAGGAAGATACCTCGGCCCGAGCTCAAGGACGCTCCGGCTGGGAGGGGTCGGAGGTTACTCCGGCCGAGATATCCTGGGTTACCTCCACCAGGAGAGTCCCGGAGGGCGTAGCATGCCGGCTACCAGCAGGAGAAACTGTGCCGGCACCTGAACCGGCGAACGCGTCGTCTTCATCGCCCACTTCGAGCGGGGCTTCGGTCTGCCGGCATCGGACTTCTTCCGGGACTTCCTCAACACCTACGATCTACAACCTCATCATATCCCGGCCAATGCCGTGATGATCCTCTCCGCCTTCGCTGCTTTTTGCGAGGGCTATGCCGGCATAGAGGCCCTTACTCAAGGCTGGGCGAAGTACTTCCAACTGCGGAAGCAAGTCGTCCAAGAGCCGCCCCGGAGCAAGGACGACCCGCCGGAGACGGCCCAGGAAAAGAAGGACCGCCCCATGACCCTCTGCGGCGCGGCCACCATCATGTCCCGAAAGGGCTCGGACTTCCCCAAGGTGGAACTCCTGGAATCTTGCAAGAAGTGGCAGAAAAGCTTCTTCTACGTCAAGAACACCACCGACGAGGATCTGCTCAACCTGCCGCCATTTGTGGACGAGCCACCCTTGGCGATGACGAACTGGACCTATAACCCGAAGAACTCGGTGATGCCGGTGAATGCGCTTCACCGGGTTAAGGGCGAGCTCCTGGATGCCGGTCTTACTCCTCAAGACCTGGTGGCCTGCTATATAAGCCGGCGCGTCTCCCCTCTGCAGCGCCGGTCGCACAAGATCTGCCAGATGAGCGGGCCAATGGACCCCACCCGGCACTCCACACACGAGCTGACTCCGGCCGACATTCTCCGCCGGATTAAGGATGTCTGCAAGTCCTCTCAGGCCACTTTTGCCTGGGGGCTAGAACCATACAGCCGGGATAGGCCCGCCCCAACGGTAAACCATCTTATCCGATACATAAAGTCCATGTCCGGCACATAGATACTTAAGCCGACACATGCCTGTTTGCCGACACATATCATATTGATCCGACATACCTCTTCCACCGGCATATTTCCTTGTCTGAATACTTGACTTTGCTGTTTATACAGAAATTCAGCTTCCAAACCATGGAGAACTCCCGGATCAAGATCGCGGCGGACCGCACCGTTGCGGATGTTGAAGATCCGGATCATTGGGATAAGCTTCCCAGGAGCACCCGTGCTGCAGCTGCCATGGGTAAGGGCTCTTCATCCCGGCATTATACTCAAGACCGGAGTGAGATTGATTCTGACGAGGAGATCCTGATGTACTATGACCCGATGCCACTTGCGTACGCCTTTCCAGAAACCCCTATTGCTTACGAGTTTCCAATGCCGTCCTCAGCTATCCCGGACGATATGGTTATCGACGCCGCCCCTCTGAACCAGGGACCTCCTTCTACCGGCGGACGTGCCGGCCGGAAGCGAGGTGTGAAGCCCCGTCCGACATACCTCAGAGGTCGAAAAGGCAGAAGGTCTGCGTGCCCAAACAGAAGAAACAGAGGCCTGTTGCCTCGGGGTAAATTTCCTTTTCTTTGCATTTCCTCCGACATATCTCTTGTTTGTATTACTGACTTGGTGTTTTCTCTCTTTCAGTGCTCCTCTTGCGCCGGAACAAGCTTCTGGCTTGAGTGGCGACCCGAAGGTTACCAAGCCCGCTGCCCCTGCTACCTCCGACATTCCCTCTGCCAGTCAGACGAGCTCCCCGGCGCCGGCATCCTCGCCTGCGCCCGACAAGACCTCCTCTCCGGCGAAGGACGTTCCTCCGCCGGAACAAGACACCTCTGCCCCCGACGTCCACATGGACTCGGGGGCTCAACAGGAACCTCCAGCTCCTGATGTCCACATGGACACAGGAGCCCACCAAGAAGCACCAGACTCCGGCGCGCCCACCGGTGACGCCGGCACAACTGACGACGCCGGCGCAAGCGACAAGAGTGCCGGCACAGACATCAAGGGCAAAGGCCCTTTAGTGCCGGAAGTCCGGACTTTTCCGGATCCTGCTCCCGCTGGCCAAGAAGCACCGGCCGCGCCGGAACAGCCCGCACCCGAGACTCCTTCAGCTGACAAGACCCCAGCACCGGCCAAGACCACTGCACCGGCCAAGTCCACTGCCCCGGCCAAGACCACTGCACCGGCCCAGACCGGCACGTTGAAGATTCAGCCGGCCAAGTCCGGCACACCATCTGCCGCAACTGCTCCTCCTAAGGCAGCGTCCCGGACCAGCTCTGCTCTGGCCCTGCATCTTGGCAGGGCAGCAGCCCGGCCGGGTACCGGACCAGCTTCTTCGACACCCCAGAACTCGAGGGCCTCGTCCCTCTTGCGACGAAAAGTGATGAGAGCCTCGGCTCTCTTAAGGAGCAGTGCATCAAGTGGAACGACGCCAGCAACATGGACACTGCGGACTCAAGGAGCAAGAAGCTGGCCGAAGCCAAGACCAGTGGCGACCCAAGCGACTTCCTGGCAGCGAAGCCCATACCGATCGCCAGCGAGCTCCTCAGCATCCAGCAAAGACTTCACAAGTTGGCCTCTGCCACCAACGTAAGTCCTCTCTTCTTACACACATATCCCCAGTCCCCGAAAATGTCGGCTGTCCGGGATATGGACATCCGGGATTTTCTCATAGTCCTTTAGTTAGCTTCTTTTGAATTAACTGCCGACATATGAGCTCGATCCGAGCTTCAAATCCTAGTCACCGAGGGCCGGGATAGGTGCGCAGCACCTGTGCCGGGTCTTTAAAAGAATGATCACTTGATAAAATCTTCACTTTAATTATCATGTCAAATTTCTCTGCTGACATTTCAAATCCCGGCATTTTTGCAGCGCATGAACAACACCCGGGCCGACATGTTCCATGAGTTGGTGTGCGAGCACCGGAAGCTATCTGACGCACACAGCAAGCTTCAGCAGGAGCTGTCCCGGAAAGGTAATCTTTGCCGACATACTGCTGTATGCCGGATATCTTTCCTCTCTTTACTTTGCAATGCTTACTCTTGCCGACACGTAACCTTGTGCCGACATTCTTCAGCTGGTGCCGAAGCGCAAGTCACCGAGCTTCTCAAGAGGGTGAAAGAGCTTACTGGTATGCCGGATCCTGCTGTTACCCGGATAGCTACTTTATACTTCAAATCCTTTACTCTTTGTCACTGTTTTCTTTCTTCAAATCCTTTTAACTTGAAATCTTTGCAGATGAGAAGGCTGCACTGGAGGCACGCCACCAGGATTGTGTGTCCTCGGTGGATGTGGCCAAGCAACTGGACGACCGGGATGCCGGTCACAAGGCCGAGGTTGAGCAGTTGAAGGGCCGGATCACCGAGCTGCTGGACGAAAAGGAACAGAGGGAGGGCCTACTGAAGAAAACCCAGACCCTGCTTGTTACCTCCGAGACTGATGCCTCCAACGCCCACGCTGAACTGGATAGCCTGAAGGAGCAGGCCACCAAATGGGAGGTTACAGTTGCACAGCTGAATGCCGACCTTGCCCGTAAGCTTCAAATCCTTTCCACTTTTATCCTTCCCGACATAGTGTAATCTTTTTCGGCATAGCATCTATGCCGACATATTTTCCTTTTGCTAACATTGTTTCTATTCTGCAGGCATGTTTCCCGCTTCCGTCGCTGACGTTGAGAGGGCTTTGCAGTTGGACCGAGAAAACCGGGGTGTTCCGGTTGACTCGCCCAACTGGGACATGTCGGAGCAGCTGCTGGCCCTGCAGTCCCGGAAGGAGGCCATGACCCTTTACACTGAAGAGCTCTTCTACGGTGCCCAGGAGGCATTCTCTGCCCTCTGGCCGGGACAAAGGACTCCCACTGACCCGGTTGACCTCGGCAACGACCTGCAGCTTGCCAAGGTTCGCCTCCGGGAGTGGCGAGATTCCGGCGCGAGGGTTGGAGCTGACGAAGCCCTCAGCTACTTCTTGTCTTGGTATGAAAAGGCAGACTTGGAGACTTTGCGCACCGTGCGCGAAGGATCCATCTGGACCACGGATCCGGATCATATCCGTCGCCGCAAGGAGTTGGCCCATAGTTATGTGGACTATGCCGACACCGACAAATTCGTCCGGGACATCCGCGAGCCGGAGAAGAATGACGATGCCGGGACATCTGCCGCTGCTGAGGGTTCCGACTCCAGCCAAGATGAAGATGAAGCTGAGGAAGCCGACACTGAAGCTCCGGAACAGGCATCTGTCCCGGGCGGAGGTGATGGCTCCATTCCATCTGCTGCGTCCGGCACTCCTGAAGCCGACATCTCGACTGCTACTGCTCCACCTGCTGGCGGCCCCGCGTCTGCCCCTTGAATCTTTGCACCAAAAACACTTTAAGCTTTATCAGATCCCCGGTATGCCGGGTGCAGTTGTAAGATATACGTTTTAATTTCCTTTGGTTTGCTACCTGAACAAGTTTTATCTTGGTTTGCTTGTTATCAATGCCGGATCATCTTTTGGCTAAGTCACCGAGTTGTTTTCCTGTTTCCTCAATTCCGCAACCTTGGCTGCTTGTCTACCTTATTTGGCTTTCGACGTATGAGTCTCAAGGTTGCTTCATCGAACATACAGTACTTTAACTTTGAAACTTAGACTTCAAATCATCCGACACTTCGAATTTTAACTTTAGCTTTAACGAAAATGTCGGTTCGCTTGCTTTGTATTTCCTTAGCCGTTTTCCATGTGTAGACAATCTCCGGCATCTACTCTTGCTAGCCATGAAGCCGGGTTTCGGACAGCAGCTGAGTCGAAGAGTGGCCTTTGGTGCCGACACATTACTAGGCCGACATAGGAAACATTCAAATAAAGCCAGCCGGCATATAACAAAAAACTGTAAATAAACAACAAATATACCTCGGAGCAAGTTACCCGGCTTCTTCGGGATGCCGGTATTTCATTCATTAGTCTTGTGCCGGCACAACACGCCGGCATACAAAGGAAAATATGGAAATACATACATTGTGTTGCTCAGGAGTAAAAGGGGCGCAGTAGAGCTATGTTCCATGGCCTCTTGGTTTCTTCTCCGGACCTGTCCACCTTATTCTTCTTGGGGTCCTGCGCATCTATAAGATAATAGGCATCATTGTGCAGAGCTCTGCTCACAATGAATGGCCCCTCCCATGGAGGAGTTAACTTATGCCGGCCTTCTGTTCCTTGCTTTAGCCGGAGTACTAGATCTCCCTCTTGAAATCTCCTTGGATTTACCTTCTGCGCATGATAGCGTCTGAGGTTCTGCTGATATACTGCTGTTCTTGACAGAGTTATTTCCCTTGCTTCCTCTAGCAGATCAACATCATTTTCTCTGGCTTCTTTAGCCTCTTCCTCAGTATATAGCACTATTCTTGGTGCATCATGTATTACATCTGTTGGAAGCACAGCTTCTGCTCCATACACCAGGAAAAATGGTGTGTAGCCTGTTGATCTATTCGGAGTTGTTCTTAAACTCCACAGCACTGCTGGCAGCTCATCTAGCCAACATCCCGGAGTTTTCTCCAGGGGCTCTATCAGCCGGGGTTTTATGCCAGATAATACTAGCCCATTCGATCTCTCTACTTGGCCATTGGCACAAGGGTGAGCAACCGACGCAACGTCCAGCCGGATTCCCACTTCCTCACAAAATCTGGCAAATGGCCCTTGGGCAAAGTTTGACCCATTGTCAGTGATGATGCTATGAGGAACACCATATCTCAAGATTATATCCTTTAAGAATTTCACTGCTGTGTGACCATCACATTTGCTTATGGGCTTCACTTCAATCCACTTGGTGAACTTGTCCACCATGACCAGGATATGGGTCATTTTCCCTCTGGCCGGCTTAAAAGCCCCGACCATATCCAGGCCCCAAACAGCAAAGGGCCAGGTAATTGGGATAGTTTTCAGGGCAGATGCCGGCTGATGAATCTGGTGAGCATATCTTTGACACCCGTTACATTTCCGGACCAAGTTTTCTGCCTCTTGCAGTGCTGTTGGCCAATAAAAGCCATGCCGGAATACCTTTGCCACCAATGCCTTGGACGAAGCATGGTGACCACACTCCCCCTGGTGAATTTCCCGGAGCATCTCCAGACCCTCCGCAGATTCGACACATCTCTGCAATACTCCGGTGGTACTTCTCTTGTATATTTCTTTGTTGATGATGGTATACGCTTTGGATCTCCTTATAACCCGGCGGGCCTCGGTTTCATCCGCCGGTACTTGACCATCCACCATGAAGTTCATGATAGGACGTGCCCATGAGGGCACTTCCCTGACAGTGAACACTGCCTGATCTATTTCCATCATTTCGACCGACACATAATCGATCTCCATGGGCTGCGAAGTCCCCGGGACTGAAGAATCAGTCCCCGGGTATGCCGGAGCAGTCCACGGGTATACCGGCACAACCTCTTGGCACATTTTACCCTTGCCTTTAGTTTTGCTCCGGAATACTGTACTAACAGCATATGCCGGCCCAGTCCCCGGGACTGAGGAAACAGTCCCCGGGTTATCCGTCCTGGCTCCGGCATCTATGTCCATTGGAACTGCTTCGTCTGGACCTGGCGGGACATAAATGGAGGATGACTCCGGCGAGGGTTTGATCGATGGCTTCCTCAGATGCTCCAGCGAAATGCCGGGCGGGATTGAATCTCGGGAAGACCCCAGCTTGGACAATGCATCGGCTGCATCGTTCTGAGCCCGGAGAACGTGCCGGAACTCACAACCTTCAAAGTAACCACTTAACTGCTGCACTAGGAAACGGTATGATGCCATGTTAGCATCATGCGCGTCCCATATGCCGGAACACTACTGAATCACTAAGTCAGAATCCCCGAAGCACATAATCCGGCGGATTCCTATGTCCTTAGACACCTTCAGGCCATGCACAAGTGCCTCATATTCCGCCACATTATTTGATGCTGCAAAGTGAATCTGCAGGACATATCTCAGCTGGTCATTCTTTGGTGAACTGAGAACTATGCCGGCACCCAAGCCATGGATTGTCTTGGACCCATCGAAATGCATCCTCCAATAATTGGCATCTGGCAATGGTGGCTCATACTGTATCTCGGCCCAGTCAATAAAGAAATCAGCCAAGACCTGGGACTTGATTGTATCCCTCTTATCGTACTGCGGTGTATATGGTGAAAGCTCTATTGCCCACTTTGCTATCCGGCCGCTGGCATCTTTGTTGCCTATAATTTCCGAGATAGGGGCCTCGGCCACTACCCGGATTGGATGCTCTTGGAAGTAATGCTTGAGCTTCTTGGCCGCCATATAGACACCATAGGTCATCTTCTGATAGTGGGGGTAATTTTGCTTTGAGGTGGAGAGGACTTCACTCAGATAATATACCGGCCGCTGCACGGTTTTGCCTCCTTCCTCTCGCTCTACTACCACCACAGCACTGACAACTCGGTTGGTTGCCGCTATATAGAGCAACATTGGCTCCCGGGGCATCGGAGACGCTAATACCGGCGCTGTTGACAACAACTATTTCAATTCCTTGAAAGCTGCATCTGCTTGCGTTGTCCAGACAAATGTGTCGGACTTTTTCATCAACTGATATAACGGCAGAGCTTTCTCTCCCAGCCGGCTTATGAAGCGGCTCAGGGATGCGAGGCACCCAGTGAACTTCTGTACTTCCCTCAAATCTGTCGGCGGCTTCATCCTTTCTATGGCACGAATCTTGCCGGGATTCACCTCAATACCCCGGCTGGAAACAAGGAAACCGAGCAACTTGCCCGCCGGCACACCAAAGGTGCACTTAGCCAGATTCAACTTCATCCGGAATCTCCTCAGGTTCCCAAAGGTTTCCCGGAGATCATCTATGAGAGTCTTGCTCTCCTTGGTTTTTATGACGATATCATCAACATATACCTGCACATTTTTATCTATCTGATCGTGCAAACACTTTTGCATACACCTTTGGTAAGTTGCGCCGGTATTTCTTAAACCGAACGGCATAGTGAGATAGCAATAAGCCCCGTACGGGGTAATAAAGGATGTCTTTATTTGATCTGGCTCAAACAAGGGGATCTGGTGGAAACCAGAATAGGCATCTACAAATGATAACAGTTCACATCCGGCTGTGGAATCAATCACTTGATCGATCCGAGGCAGCGGGAATGGATCTTTAGGACATGCCTTATTCAAGTTGGTGTAATCAACACACATCCGCCATACTTTCACTATGGCGGGCTCGTCTTTCTTCTTTTCCACCAAAACCGGATTAGACACCCAATCCGGATGAAGTACTTCCTTGATAAAGCCAGAGGCTAAGAGCCTGGCCACTTCCTCCCATATGGCTTTCCTTCTATCGCCGGCATTCCGCCGGAGCGGCTGCTTCACAGGCTTAGCATCGGGTCTCACGTGCAATGCGTGCTCAGCCAGCTCCCTCGGCACACCTTGCAGGTCCGAAGTAGACCATGCAAAGATATCCCGATTCTCACGGAGGAAGCTGATGAGCTCGCTTTCCTATTTGGGATCCAAACTTGCCCCAACCAGAGCATGGCGCTCCGGGAAAGCTTCATCCAGAGGCACCTTTTTTACCTCCTTGCCTGCTTGAAAAGTAGCACTGCCACCGGGATTTGTCATGCCCGGCATATATTTGCCGGCCACGACCGTCTCAGCAATCTCCACTGCTCGCTTGAGCCTCTTCCTCTCCTCTGCAATGATTAGAGTCTCGGCCAGATTGGATCCGGCGGTGGCACACGCCATCGAACGCTTGTAATCACCAATGATGGTGATCACTCCTTTCGGTCCCGGCATCTTCATCTTCAGATACGCCACATGCGTAGAGGCCATGAATTTTGCCAGTGTCGGTCTACCCAGCAAAGCATGGTAGGGGCTCTCCAGATCAACCACCTCGAACATGAGGTTTTCCACCCTGCAGTTATCCCGGCTGCCAAACATGACATCCATCCGGATCTTGCCCATCGGCGCACACGAAAGTCCCGGCACAATGCCGTGGAACGTGGTCTTGCTCGGTTCCAGCATATTTTCCTTGATTCCCAGCTTCTCCATCGTATCTCGATACATGATGTTGATGCTGCTTCCATTATCAATGAGGACCTTACTGAATCTCACGTTATTAGCCAGCCCGACGAATGTCGGATCCATCACCAGAGCATATCCGCCGGGATTTGGCATGATCCGGGGATGATCTGCCCTGTCCCAACCAACAGCCTGGTCAGACCAGTACATCAGCTTTGGCACAGCCGACATAACGGCATTCACCTCCAGACTCCGCCGGTACAAGCTCTGCTTGTCTGTTCTCTCGGTCTCAAAGACCATATAGCTCTGATCATACTCCTTGTACTCATTCCGGCCCGCTCCTGGGCCTCCGGCGTTATATTCCGGATTATAGCTCTGGTCAACTTGATTTACGCCGGCATTTCCGGCGCTGCTCTGATTCCCAGGATTACCCGGCCTAGGTGGGACTGCTATCGTATTGGCACCTGTCAACGGCGATGGAGCTGCCGGGACAGAGGGTCTAGCCGGTCCCCAGGGACCTGCACGACCTGCTAATATGTCGTCCAGCCACGAACAGTTCCTTGTCAAATGGTTTGCCGGCTTTCCCGGCTGGAATGTGTGGAACACACAAGGCTTGTCCATGGCAAGACCCACAGTATACTTCGGCCACTGCTTCTTCTGGCCGGCGGCTCCGCCGGCATTCTTGTTGGTCCAGACATTCTTCTTCTGGAACGGTTGTGCTTGCTGCTGCGGCTGCTGCTGAGGCTGCTGATAGTTCTCATATCTCGGACGCTGGCTACTGCCGGCGCCCCCTTGCTCTTCCTCCACAGCTGCAACTTGTGCTGCCCCATACCGGTAATCCGGCCGCTCATCTCTCCTCTTATTCCGGTTATCCGGGCGATAGTATTGCCCTGGTCTCCCGGCATTGCTGGTGTTCCCCTGGGTTTGCCCCTGTCCTTGTGAATCGAGACTGGGCTGCTTGGGATCTCCCAGAGCATAACTATCAGCGATCTTGATTGTTTCGGCCAGCGTGGCCGGCATTTGCCTCTGAAGCTTTTGCCACAGCATGGTGCCATGTTGGCACCCATGAGCGAACCACATGATGGCCTGCTGCTCATTGATTCCTTCGCAGGAATTGCGCAACGTGCACCACCTGGTCAGATAGTCACGGTCAGTCTCATTCACTCCTTGCCGGCAGTTAGCCAGCTGCTGCGGACGGTTGGGCCTCTTGTATGTACTGGTAAAGTTCGACACAAACTGCTCTTCGAAATCAATCCAGCCGTTGATACTCCCGGCCGGCAAATTATTCAGCCATATCCTGGCTAGACCTTCCAACATCTGCGGCACATATCGTACCGCCCATCTGAGGTTTCCTCCGGCGATGTTCACCGCAGTGGAGTAATCCTCCAACCAATCTTCCGGCTTCGTACTGCCATTATATGTCCTCGCGCCACGCGCGAGCTGGAAGAAGTAAGGCACCGGCTCCCCCATAATCCGGGGTCCGAAACACATAGGGCCCGGAGCTCCTTGTCTCTCCACCAACTCTGATTGGTGGAGCTTGTCCAGCTTGAAACGTGCATCATTGGCTTCCAAGGACCGAGGTCCAAGCCGGGATGCTATTGGGCCTGCGATCATCTGCTGCTGCTGCTCCGGCTGATGCTGCTCACTATGCCGGCCTTGCTGGTGCTGCTGCTGATATCCCGCCCTGGCAAGGGCGGAATTGCCGTCATCCTCTCGATGTCCCGGATGGCCCGCACCCTGCTGCTGCGCTGCACCTCCGGCGCCCTGTTGCTGACGCCGGATTACACTGTTACTCCGGCCACCACCGGCGGCGCCTGCTTCATGCCCGGCCGGCACACTCTGGCCGGGCTTCTTGCTGCCGACATACTTGTCAGCTTGGCCGACATTCTCCTGCACCATCGCCTGCTTTCCGGCGACAGCCGGATTGTACACCTGGATCTGCTTGTCCCGGCGGCCAGAGGTCACACTTCCGGCACGCCGGGCGCTGGGATGCGGGGACGAGGCTTGGCCCCTCGACCTCGCGCCGGCACCTCCCGCCGACACAATGTACTGGGATGCCCCGGCACCTGGGTTTGCCTTCTTAAAGGCCTCCTGCTGCTTTGTAGCTTCAGACAAAAGTTGGTTAAGCCGGGCTTGCTGCTCACGCAGTGCTTCGCCGGATAAACAAGATAAATCCTTAGCTACCTCGGCCGCCGCTCTAAGGTTCTTTACTGGCGAACTATAGACTACCTTAGGCACAGTACTAGTTGCGGTATGACTCGTATCTCTAGCATCTTTTCCTATCTCAGCATTAAGATTTCTGCCTCTAGTTCTAACCTCTTCTATCCGGCTAGGCCGGATTACTACAGGAGTAAAACCATGGGCTGCTTCATACTCACGGAGTTGCCGGTTAAACCGTTCGCGCTCCTGGTTCATGGCCAGGGCCTCGTCGACGAGGGCCTGACGAGATCCCTCCAGGATCTCCCTTGTCTGCTGCGGATCAACGCCGGATCGCACCGGCTCGAGAAGCCGGTCGATGATGGGAAGAAGTACCTCGCCCCTAGCCGGCACACCGGAAGTGCCGGCCAGGTTCTCCACACGCTCCAACGGAGGACGCGCCGACCTCTTGACCTTCGGCGGCTCCGGAGGAGAAGCTCCGGCCGCTGCTGCTTTGCCGGCATCTTCCGCCGGCGGCACGGATGTGCCGGCCATCATCACCTCAGCCGACTCTACTGAGCGAGCGCTACGCCCAGCGTGAGCCAGCCGATGTGACGGAGGATCCGACGCCACCAGCACCTCCTTCCTGCAAATTCTCTCAGTTCCCACGTACACCTCGTGGGAACCGAAAGACATAATCCGGCCATCCCTGGGGAACGGCCGGCCACCGAGACAACCGGCGTTGTCACTGACAAAACTGAGCGAGCCTAGCCTCTGGACGAGGCCAGAGACCACGCGCACTCCCGAAGCTGCTATCACAGACCCCGTCCGAATGAACACTCCGCCCAGCATATCGATCTGAGGCCCCACGGTGGGCGCCAAATGTCGTCGTGGTGAAACAACATATGCCATAGGATGGCTTAAATGGGGGTCGAACTAGATGCTGGAGGATTCGGGAGAGGGGAACGAGCTAAAAAGCACGACAGAAAGAGACACTGGTCTACCCAGGTTCGGGGCTCTCGTAAGGAGATAACACCCCTACTCCTGCTCTACTAATTGTATATATGGGTCGATGTAGTACACAACAATGGTGCTTCCAAGCTCTCTGCTAGAGAAGGAAGATGAACTGCTAAGTGTAGGAACACAGAGTGACCAACAAACCTCTAACCTTCAACCTTCTTCCAGCCACCAACCCTTTACCAGGGCTCCCTATGCCACCTTATATAGTGGTGGCCAGGGTTACAACGGTCATAGAAGACCAGGAGACACCAACTACACTCCAAACAGGACTTGCTGTCGAGGGCAGACGCCCACGACTTTCTCCCTGATTGCTCTCGATGGGACTCCCCTTGCTGTACCTTGTACTTCCAGGACTGTGGCCTTACCTCTGTGCGGTAAGCTCGTACTTGTGCACAGTGAGGGTAGGTAACCTCCACTGTGCACCCTGTCATCTTTACTCTGCTACCATGCTTGGATGTTTTCTTCCTTGATTGTAGGGATGTGACACCTTGGTTGACTTAAGTATCCCGGATATGACCGTTGGCCATACCCAGGACTTATATGTCGGACCAACGACCTACGAGGGTCGGGTAATCCGGCCTCCCCTGCTCCTTCACAACACACCAAATGGTTAGGCCGGCATATCTAAGTATATGCCGGCACACTAATATAAGTATTCCGGCTATGCCGGCATATCCAAGTATCAGCCGGGATACACATTATATGCCGGCCTGGCCGATGCTCTTATATTTCGGCCAGGCCCTTCCTTGATAACCCGGCATAAAGTCAACCATAGACCTTGTGTCTTTCTAGTCTCTTGACCCTACCGGGGGTCATCCCCCCGACACTCCCCACCTTTTTTCATTTCTCAAACCATGGCTAACCGATTCCATCGGGTGCCCACCAACATTCACATACCATGGAGGAGTGCCCTTTTTCTTTTTTAGAATTAGATTGCAATGGTCTGACCAGCTCTCTTGCAAAATTAATGACGAGCAGATGAAGCTGCCTAGTCGAGGGGTACTTAATTTAATATGGAAGATAGCAATTCCGACCACTACGTCCCCATGAGCTAAAAACAGTGGCACAAAACGAGAAGTAGTTGAAAGTTTTGAAAGGTAGCACATGAAAATTTACTTTGGAATGGCTTACAAATACCATGCATAGGAATTTATACTGGACACAATGGCAAACTTGGTTTTTAGGAGTTGGATGCACGAGTAGAGCTCATACTCAGTACAAAATGAGGGCTAGCAAAAGACTGGGAGCGACCAACTAAGAGAGCAATAACGGCCATAATCATGCAGAGCGACAAAGCGACATTAAAAGAAGCATAAGATGGCATCAAAAGTCAAAAACTAAATGATCATATAGTCAATGGCGACTTTGTATGCGTCTAACATGTGTGAGCATGCGCCAAGTCAACCCAAATAAAGCATCAAAGGAGAAAACCAAAATAATGCTTCCAAATAATTAAAACAACGCATGATTTTTTTTCAAAGGCTCATTAAGCAATCTCAGTTATTTGAGACAAGTAATGCTACAGCAAAACAGCTAATCATACTATCAAAAAGACATCAAGCATGACATGCAAAAGCCTAGGCCGTTGTCTACACAAGCTCCTTCTTGTACCACTTTTTTGCATAAAGCTTTTTCTCTTTTCCAACACTATTCAAACTTTTTATAACCAACTCTTTTGATGAAAACCAATAAGGACCAGAGGCAAAAATACACCTTGATGAAAAGATATAACAAGATCTGAACACAAATCAAGGCGAAAATCGAAAGCTAAACGCAGTTCTAGAAAAAGAGAACACTCGTGGAAACGAATAGAGTGAAAAACGAAGTGTTCTTGGCAAATGAAAAGCAAGGCAACTTCTCCAAAAGAAATTTGTTGGGGTCCAACCATTTATTGCAGCAAACAAAACTAAACAAAACTAAAAACTAAAAACAACTGACGCTCCAAGAAAAACGCATAATGCATGAAGCAATAAAAATATAGTGTTTTGAAAGGTGACCTGATTTTTGCCGATGAAGAAGGGGTGCCTCGGGGGCATCCCCAAGCTTTGACGCTTGTACTTCTTGGATATTTCTTGGGGTGACATGGGCATACCCAAGCTTGAGCTTTTGTCCATTCTTCAACTCATCTCATCATTCTCCAATCCCTACACTTGACAACTTCCTTCATACAAAACTAAATACAAATCTATTAGCAACATTAGTGTAAGCATAATAATGAATCAACCCTTTTTGCTTCAGGTTTCAACTCAAAACCACCACATATAAAGTATATACTACTGTAGCAACTTCCCCATAAGTTCCGTGATCAAAAGAACTCAAAAAGAAAGCGATAAAGCGGCAAACACAAATATTGGCAGAAATCTGTCAAAGCAGAACAGCTGACAAAGGTCGAATTTCTAGAGGGTTTTCTGTTACTCAAATCAAAAAGTGTTCAACTAATGAAAGTTTGGATATAACCTGGAGCATATGCACAAGAAATCTCAGGTCCAAAAGATATACAGAGAAGTTTCACGAATTTTTATGGTGCAGCACCGAAAACTATTTCAGGACAGTAACATCCCCAAATCTTACCTCGCTCAAATTAGAGGCTTCTCTTGGCACAAAAACGAAATAAAAAGGATAAGGAGAGGTCATTATAGTAGTAATAACTTCCAAGACTCAAATAAAATAAAAAGAACTGAATGTAAAAACATTGGGTTATCTCCCAAGAGTGCTTTTCTTTAACGCCTTTGAGCTAGGCGCAGAAAGTGCGAATCAAGTAATATCAAGCGATGAAGCATCAAGCTCATAATTTGCTCTAAGAATAGAATCAAAAAGTAATTTCTTTCTCTTTCTAGGGAAGTGTTCCATACATTTCTTGAGTGGAAATTGGTATTTGATGGTGCCTTCCATCATATCAATGATGGCACCTACAGTTCGAAGAAAGGGTCTTCCCAAAATAATAGGACATGAAGCATTGCCTTCAACATCCATGACAAGGAAATCAATGGGAACAAGGTTATTGTTAACCATAATAAGAACATCATTAATCCTTCCCAAAGGTTTCTTCTTAGCAACATCAGCAATAGGAACATCATAATAACACTTTTCAAGCGGTGGTAAATCAAGCATGTCATAAATCTTTCTAGGCATAATAGAAATACTAGCACCTAGATCACATAAAGCATGGCAATCAAAACCATTAACATGCATATCAATGATGGGTTCCCAACCATCTTCTAATTTCTTGGGAATAGAAGCTTTTTGCTTCAACTTTTCATCCCTAATTTTCATGAGAGCATTGGTAATATGCTTAGTAAAAGCAACATTTAAAGAACTAGCATTGGGAGTCAAAGCAAGCTTTTGCAAGAACAAAATAACTTCAGATATATTGCAGCCATCAACATCAAAATCATTAAAGGAAATAGAGCTATCATCTCCTACACTCTGAAAAATTTCAGCACTCTTTTGAGAAAAAGTTTTAGCAGTTTTAGGCTTTTTAACACAAGGAGTAGTAGTTTTCTCTACACCAATCAAAGTAAGAGGATTGCTAGCATTTGGAATAACATCATTAGAGGTAGTAATGGTACATACCTTCATCTCTCTAGCCATCTCATCTTCTCTTTCCCACCTGGCATGCAATTCTGCTAGCATCCTAACATTTTCGTCAATTCTAACTTGGATAGCATTAGTAGTAGCAAAAGGATCAGGCTTAGCGGACATTATGTTAACCAAAGAAGATTGCACATTAGACAAAGATGAAATATCGGTTTCAGCTTTGGAAACCTTAGCTTGCAACTCAGGAATAGCCTTGTTTAAATTTTCAAGTTGATGACTAATAGTCCTCAACAGAGCTGATTGCTCCTCCATAGTCTTGGTGAAAGCCTAGTTCTGCTCAAATTGCGCCTGCATAAAATTCTTGGTAGCCTTTTCAAGTTCAAAAATTATTTCTTTACTAGGCATTTTAGGTCTACCAAGATAGCTATTATCACTATTAGAAGGAAACGGCCTATAATTGTTACCAGTAAAATTGTTCCTATAAGCATTGTTGTTAAAATTATTATTTCTAATGAAGTTTACATCAACATGCTCTTCTTGAGCAACAAAAGAGGCCAAAGGAACATTATTAGGATCAACATGAGTCCTATCATTAGAAAGCATAAGCATAATCGCATCAATCTTATCACTCAAGGAAGAGGTTTCCTCAACAGAATTTACCTTCTTACCTTGTGGAGCTCTCTCGGTGTGCCATTCAGAGTAATTTACCATCATATTGTCGAGAAGCTTTGTTGCGGCACCCAAGGTAAGGGGCATAAAAGTGCCTCCAGCAGCTGAATCAAGTAGGTTCCTCGAAAAAAAATTCAGTCCTGCATAAAATGTTTGAACAATCATCCAAGTAGTCAGTCCATGAGTGGGACAATTCTTTATCATATATTTCATTCTTTCCCAAGCTTGAGCAACATGTTCATTATCAAACTGACTAAACTTCATAATATTGCTACACAAAGCTATAATCTTAGCAGGAGGATAGTATCTACCAATAAAAGCATCATTACACTTAGCCCATGAATCAATACTATTTTTAGGCAAAGACAGCAACCAATCCTTAGCTTTTCCTCTCAAAGAAAAAGGAAACAACTTAAGCTTAATAATATCACCATCAACATTCTCATACTTTTGCATCTCACATAGCTCAACAAAATTGTTGAGATGAGCTGCAGCATCATCAGTACTAGCACCAGAAAATTGCTCTTTCATAACAAGGTTCAACAAAGCATGCTTAATCTCATAAAAATTTGCAGCAGGAGCAGGTGGCGCAATAGGAGTGTAGATAAAATCACTATTATTCGTGCTAGTAAAGTCACACAACTTGGTGTTTTCAGGAGTAGCCATTCTAGCAAACTAAAAGCAGACAAGTAAAACAACTACAAAGGATTCTAATTTTTTTTGGGTTTTTGATAAAACGATGCAAGTAAAAATAAAGTAAAGCAAAACTTAAAACAAAGTAAAGGATGTGCGTGCGAAAACTCCCCTTGCAGAAGTCTTCTTCCTCCCCGGCAACGGCGCCAGAAAACTTTTGCTGGTGCCAAGTTGATGTGGGAAAGTGTAGTTGATGTGGGAGCTTCTTCTTCTTCAATCCCCGGCAATGGCGCCAGAAAATCTTGTTGATGGTGCGGTGATGATGGTGCCAGAAAACTTGTTGGTGTTTGTTGATGAAGTAAAAATGACCGGCCAGTTGGAAACCCCAAGAGAAGGTTTGATGAATATAGCAGCAAGTTTTCCCTCAGTTATGAAACCAAGGTAGTCAATCCAGTAGGAGAAAGCCAAACGACCGAAGGTGATGCCCACTAGCTGCGTGATGCTCTAACAAGGGCGCCGTTAATGATAACTTGTTAGCACGTCTTCAACCAGTAGCAACGTGGAACCTGCACACAACACAACCAAATACTTTGTTCCCAACTTACGATGAGGTTGTCAATCTCACCAGTTTGCTTGAAACAAAGGGTATGAGCGTATCGAGTGGAAAGTGATAATAGTATGCGAGTAAAGTAAACAGTGCGAGTAAAGTAAACAGGTGATGGCAATATAAAGGAAATAGGACCGGGGTCCATAGTTCACTAGTGGTGTCTCTCCATAAGATAAAATAACACATGCTGGGTAAACAAATTACAGTTGGGCAATTGATAGAATAAAGACAACATGCATATGTCGAGAGGATCACTATGAGATTTACTCTGGGCATTACAACAAGATACATAGACCGCCATCCAACTGCATCTATGACTAATAATCCACTTGTGGCGAATCAATCCGAGAACTCCACAAGTATTAAGTTGCGAACAACAGATAATTGCATTAAGCAAAGTGTGTAATGTAAACAAAGCATATGCCCTCGAGCATATGAATGTTGTTTTCCCCCTAGTAGCAATAGCACATCTACAACCTTAGAGGTTTCTGTCACTCCCCCAGATTAAATAGAGGCATGAACCCACTATCGAGCATAAATACCCCCTCTTGGAGTCACTAGCAACTACTCGGCCAAGATAGCTACTAACAACGGAGAGCATGCAAGATCATAAACAACATAGAAATAACATAAGATAATATTCAGTACTTCAACTCAATCATAACACCAATATTCCTCGGATCCCAACAAACACAACATGTAGAATTACATAACGGTGATCTCGATCATGTAAAGCAGCTCACGAGATCTAAACATGAAGCACATGGTGGAGAAGACAACCATCTAGCTACTGCTATGGACCCATAGTCCAAGGTAGACTACTCACTCATCATGCCGGAGACAAGCATGGCGATGAAGAAGACCTCCGGTGGTGATTCCCCTCTCCGGCAGGGTGCCGAGAAGAGCTTCTGGACCCTCCCGATCTTCAGGTCGACGGCGGCGGTGGATCACGATGTGTTCTGGAAAAGTGATTGGGTCTTTAGGTTTTTCCCGTCGGGGGGTCTTTATAGGCGAAGAGGCGGTGTCTGAAGTGGACCAGGGGGGCCACACCATAGGCCGGCGCGGGCCAGGGGTGGGCCGCGCCCCCTGGTGGTGTGGCCGCCCTCTGGTCCGGCTCCGTCTCCTCTTCGGTGTTCTGGAAGCTCCATGAAATATCTGGACGACTGGCTTTGGTTTTGTCCAATTCCGAGAATATTTCCTGTGTAACTTTTCTGAAACACAAAAACAGCAGAAAACAGGGAACTGGCACTGTGGCATCTCGTTAATAGGTTTGTTCTGGAAAATGCATAAAAATGCCATGAAGTGTAACGAAACACTAAACAAATGGTGTAAAAACAAGCATGGAGCATCAAAAATTATGGATACGTTGGATACGTATCACACCACTATCAATTATCCATTGTCCCACACCGGAAGCAAAACCCTACAAGAGATCAAGTCTTGTTTTTAGGTCCCTATTTTTAGTGGGTCCCTTTTTGTTAGTGACAAGGGTCTTAGGAACCCAAATAGACCAAGCAATGCGTTTATTAGGCGAACCAACAAATTTGGCATAAACATGCCCATCATAAGCATGACGAAGAACATAGGAAGGGTTATATTTTCCCGCAAAGTCGTTGTGATTGGGCATTGCCTTTTTGGCATTCCCAACCACCTCCTTCACAAGCTCCCCCTCCTCCTCAAAAACATTGTCATCCTCATCAAAGCATATGTCATTTGGGATGTGCTTCTTAGGAGGAGGAGTAGGCACGAGAAACTTCATCTTCTTGTTCTTCTTCTTCTTGTTCCTCTTCTTCTTAGACTTGGAGATGAAACCAATACCGGTCTTGTCACCATGTTGCTTTTGAGCACTCAAAAGCTCATCAAGCCTTGTGTCGCCATTGGGAGGATCTTTCTCAAAAAGAGGGTTAGTGTGACAAGTACTTGCAACAAAAGTGCTAAAAGGGAACTTGGTTGCTTATTTAGCAATTATAAGATTAAGTTTTTCATTTTGCAACCTAAGTTCATTAGCAACGGATTGAGCAATATCACGATCACTTTTAAGCCTAGCGATGTCCAAATTAAGAGACTCTTCAAGACCCAACTTGGATGCTTCAAGTGCCATCCTTAGGTCTTGCTCAACCTCAAGGGATTGAGTGAGTGTGGCAATTTCATCGGCATACTCACGAGCATGCCCTTCTAGCTCAAAGATGCGTTCCTCATTTTTATCATTAAGTTCGAGAGACTCATTATATTGATCTAGGAGAATCTCAAAGCGAGCTTTGGTCTCCCCATGCAAGGTTGACATAAACATGTCAAATTCATTAGGCTCTTCCTTATCATTACTAGCATCAACACAATCCATCAAAGATAGGCTTCTAGGTATGATGGGTGTGAAGGTAGGTGATACCTTTGTAGCGTGAGCCATTAGACATGTCCCTTTGAAGTTGGAGCTCTTGGACTCATTTACGGAAGCGAAGAGGGATGACGAAGAGGTAGGATTGACGATGGCGATGGCGGCCTTCCCAACTTCTTCACCATCACTTGAATCATCACCGGAGAGATATTCTTCTTGAGTCGTCAAGGCATGTATTGGAACGGCTTTCTTCTTGTCAAAGTTTCTTGGAGGGTGTGACTTGGCCTTCATCTCTTTGTGGACAAGTCTTCCATTGTGATCTTCCACTCTGTCATAAGGACACTCCGCAATGAAGTGGTGTTGGTTACCACAATTGTAGCAAGTCCTCACTCTAGTTGTGGCTTTAGGCTTGGAAGGACTGGATGACTTCCACTTCTTCATGAATGCCCTTTGAGCGAGAGCCATGTGCTCGGCATGAGCATACTTCATGTCCTCGGCGCTTCCACCCATTGACTCTTCCTCTTCCATCAAGCTTGCTTCTTGATACGTCTCCAACGTATCTATAATTTTTGATGCTCCATGCTTGTTTTTACACCATTTGCCTACTGTTTTGTTACACTTCGTGGCACTTTTATGCATTTTCCAGAACTAACCTATTAACAAGTCGCCACAGTGCCAGTTCCCTGTTTTCTGCTGTTTTTGTGTTTCAGAAGTGCTACACAGGAAATATTCTCGGAATTGGACGAAACAAGTTTCTCAGTCTTATTTTTCCCGGAAGCTTCCAGAGATCTGAAGAGGAGACGGAGTGGGGCCACGAGGTGCCCACACACCAGGGCGGCGCGGCCTGGCCCCTGGCCGCGCCCCCTATGTGTGAGGCCGCCTCGGTCCACTCCTGACGATGCCCCTTCGCCTATAAAGACCCCCCGACGGAAAAAACCTAAGGACCCGATCACTTTTCCAGAACACATCGCGATCCGCCGCCGCCGTCGACCCAAAGATCGGGAGGGTCCAGAAGCTCTTCCCGGCACCCTGCCGGAGAGGGGAATCACCACCGGAGGTCTTCTTCATCGCCATGCTTGCCTCCGGAGCGATGAGTGAGTAGTCTACCTTGGACTATGGGTCCATAGCAGTAGCTAGATGGTTGTCTCCTCCACCATGTGCTTCATGTTTAGATCTCATGAGCTGCCCTACATGATTGAGATCACCGTTATGTAATTCTACATGTTTGGTTTGTTGGGATCCGATGAATATTGGTGTTATGATTGAGTTGCTATACTGAAATATATCTTATGTTATCTCTATGTTGTTTATGATCTTGCATGCTCTCTGTTGTTAGTAGCTATCTTGGCCGAGTGGTTGCTAGTGACTCCAAGAGGGGGTATTTATGCTCGATAGTGGGTTCATGCCTCTATTTAACCTGGGGAAGTGACAGAAACCTCTAAGGTTGTAGATGTGTTGTTGCTACTAGGAAGAAAACAACATTCATATGCTCGAGGGCATATGCTTTGTTTACATTACACACTTTGCTTAATGCAATTATCTGTTGTTCACAACTTAATACTCATGGGGTGTTCGGATGATATCCCCGGGAGTGGATTATTAGTCATAGATGTAGTTGGATGGCGGTCTATGTATTTTGTTGTAATGCCCAGAGTAAATCGCATAGTGATCTTCTTGACATATCACGTTTATCTTTATTCTATCAATTGCCCAACTGTAATTTGTTTACCCAGCATGTGTTATTTATCTATGGAGAGACACCACTAGTGAACTGTGGACCCTGGTCCTATTTCCATCATATTGCTATCACATGTTTACTTTACTCGCACTGTTTACTTTACTCGCATACTTTCACTGCTTTCCACTCGATACGCTCATACCCTTTGTTTCAAGCAAACCGGTGAGATTGACAACCTCATCGCAAGTTGGGAACAAAGTATTTGGTTGTGTTGTGTGCAGGTTCCGCGTTGCTATTGGCTGAAGACGAGTCAACAAGTGTCGTAAACGGCGCCCTTGTTGGAGTGCTATTAGGCCAGTCAGCATCACCTTCAGTCGTTTGTCTCTCCTCTCCTGATCGATAAACCTTGGTTTCTTAACTGACGGAAAATCTTGCTGCTATATTCATCACACCTTCCTCTTGGGGTTCCCAACGGGCTGGTCATCAAACAGCATCAAGACATTTTCTGGCGCCATTGCCGGGGAGCAAGTAGAAGACTTGTCGTGGGAATTTAGAGACAGTAGCCATGGGGAGGCTTATCGGAGGGGCTCGACGTTGGTGACGATGGGTCCGGCTCGGGATTGTGCCAACAGAGACACCTCGGTTTACCCAGGTTCAGGGCCCTCCCGGTTGGAGGTAAACCCCTACTTCCTGCCTGCTTCGTATTGATTGGATAGTAGCGATTACAGTGCTCCTCGAGCTGTTCGGCTAGAGGAGGAAGAAGAAGATCGGATCCCCCCTATGCTAAGGGCCCAGGCCCCCTTATATAGACGGGGGCCTGGTTACAGGTTTTGATAACGCTTCGGCCGGCTGCCGGCTCCTCGGCGGCGGCGTCCTTGGCGTGATCTCCTCTGACCACACTCTGGCAAAGGCACTTTATAAAGTGCCTTTTCCCTGGACTGGCATCTGGAGGGCATATCCCCTCTCCTTTGCCTCGGATCCCGCCGTGGGGAAGGATCTTCGTCCTCTCATTGGTTGGTCGTGGTCGTGGCGCTCGTCACTCCTGTCCTGCACCTCTGCCGCTCTTGTCGGGACCATCCTGCTTTCGGCCAGACAGCAGTTGAGAGGTTTCGTCTCCATCGCCTGGCTCCAGTCCTCCTCGGTGGAGTCGTCAGCCGGCCGCTGGCGCAGCCGGCCCTTCCGGCTGGAGCCGGTCTTCTTGCGCTGAGGCCGTGGGATTCCCTGGGACGCCAACCGGCATATTGCCCGGCTCGTGGTGCGCCCCCTAAGTCATCCCCACGACACTAGCCCCCGAAACTGGCGAAGTCTCATGGGCTAGCATGGGGCTTCGGCGGGTTCTTCTTTTCGCCGAAGTCTTGCTCGTCTTCATCGAAGTCCCAGGACCTCCGGTTCGACTTGGTCGATCTAGTCGTCGAGGCTGGGGCCTGCGGAATTTTCCCGGCCGTCTCGGGATGAACCGGCTCCAGGACGCGGCCCGGTTGGAGGCCGCGAGCCGGCGTGCTGCCTCTTGGGAAATTGCACCGCCTCGGGTCTCGTTTCCATGCGGCGGCCGGCGCAGCATGCCAATGACTGGTCCCGTCATTTTGACTTCGGAATCATTATCGCCACAACTTCCCAAGTCATCATGCTGAAACGACGTGTCCCATCAACTCCTCCCACGATCCGCTCTGGCAACTGTCGCAGTGGTGCACGATACGGAAGTTGGTTGCCGAAACGTCGTGGGTTATCCTTTAAATCTCGAAGCCTTCAAGGGTTTTCCTCACTCTCGAGCGCTTCGCTTCCTTCGCCTGTCGCCTCCGCTTCCCGGCCTGGCCGGAACCGTCGCCTCCACAACTCCCGCTCCACTCTTAATGTCAGCATCCGGGGCGAACTGCGGAGCCGGGGCCGGCGACGGGTCAGGCGAGCATGGTCGCCCGCTCGGTGGCCTAGCGGGGATGCCGTCGATGCCTCAGAAACGCGGTCGCCCGCGGGGCAGCCGCAATAAGAAGACCTTGGCCGCGCTCGCGGCAGCGGCTGGCACTGCGGCCGCCACCCGGCCTCTCGGGATCGGCCGCCCCTCCAACACTGTCGCGGCCCCTGGCGGGATTGCGGCTACGGCCGCCGGTGGCGCCGTGGTTCCCGCGGCCGCGACCTCTGTCGCCGGCCTCACCGGGACGCCCCTGCAGGCGGCAGCGGCCCTCATTGGCGCCGCGATGGCGTTCGGGGCTGCCCCTCCGGGCCTCGCCGGCCTGGACGTCGGCGGTTCCTCCAGCGCAGCCACCGGGAAAGCGCGGAAGGCGCCACCGCGGCCACCCACCAGGCAGCGGCTCTCCTATGTTCCGGTGCATGGGTTTGCCACTGCCTTGGCGCCCCTGCTGGCTGGGAGCGATGAGCGTCTACTGCTCCCTGCTAGCTTCATCGGCACCATGGGGAAAAATCCCCCGACGAGCTTCATGATTGAAGACGGCAGCGGCGGACAGCCGCTGTACGACGTCGAGGTCCTTCATGACGGAGAGGGGAAGAGCTACCTCACCGGGGGGTGGGGGCGGTTCTTCCACGACTACGGCCTGGAGCGGGGGTGGTCTCTCATCCTGACCCACCGCGCTGGGTCGCACATCCTCTGCGTCCGCGTCATCGACGGCTCCGGCTGCGCCCGCGCCTACTCCCCCTGGCCATGATCGGCGTGCTGCCCCGAAGCCTCCCTCTCGGCGACGCCGTCGTCAACAGGAGTCCAAGGGTTAGGCGGGAGAGTCCTTTTGCTATTCCGGCCCTTAGCGTGGCCCTTATTATGTAACCGCCAGCCGTATGACTAAGATCTTCTTTAGTTTCCTGCAAATCTTTGCTCGCTGTATGAACGTCTTTGTTTGCTATGTGAATGTCTTTCTCCATTGTGTGCTTTTGCCATCGCGCAAAACGTCTTCTGCTTGATACCGCTGCGCTGCGATGGTTCTTCTCTTAGCAAAATCGCTTGTTGCGCGAATCCGTAGGTAGGGACTACGATAGTCACTGGCCTGCGCGAACGCTTCGGGCGGGGCTCCTCCGGCTTCGATGCAGAAGAAACGATGCTCCTGCTAGCCGGCTCTGGGGAGCGCAGGCTAGCTCCGGCTCCGGCGCGGATGGACCAGCGCTTCTGCTGGCCGGATCCAGGAAGGATGGGCTAGCTCCGGCTCCAACGCGAACGGAACGGGAACCGCATCTTGTACCGGCTCGGGCAAGGGTCGGAGCCGGCACGTTCCCTTTCCTGAGCCTTCGCACGTTCCAAGTCGCGATTGGAGTAGGCCTCCTAGTTTCCGGCTTTAGCCGTTGCTTTGCGAGTGTTAGGTTTCGATTTCGCTGCTCGTTTACCGATCGTGTCGCAGCGCCAGCTGCTCGAACAGCCGGCGAGGTACTGGAGCTGGCCTGCTTCTGAGGACCAATTCCCTTTCCCCCTAGCCCCCGAGTTTTGGGGTAGCTGGACTGACAGCTAGCTCGAAACTAGTTTTTCGCGGACGATGCCAGTCGCCAAGCGAGGTAGCTCTAGCTTCGAACCTCTTGGGCGTGGCTTCTCAGCCCAAACGTCAAAAACTGTGCCTATCAGCTACTCGCTGGCTTTGCATTTGCCCGGTTCCCTCAACCTTTTCCTTAATCTTCCCACCCTTTGGCCCTTCTACCCCCAACCGGCAGCCTGGTGCCGGTTGGTCTCCCTTGGGCCGGCAGCCGAATGCCGGCCTAGGGTGGGAGCGTGCCGCGGAGCGAGAAGTAGTACTTCGGTCTGTTGGGCCCCCGACTCGTGCTAGCCTATGATTAGTTGACAGATACTGCCCTTAACGCTTGGTTGAGCGGTTTTTCTATTGTTTGTGGTTCTGCTCCGCGGCTTTCCCTCGTATGTGGCCTGCCGGCTCCTATCCATCCGGCTACGCGGAGCCGGAAGGTGGAGGTTGGGCTCGAGACCATCGTCATACGCAGTACTCATCCGGCTGGCGAGAGATCGATCGTTTTCGGGGCTGCCGGCTGTGGCTCGGTGCCTGGAGCCGGCTGCCGGTCAAGTGAATAACGCAGGAAGCAAAAAACATGCACGAAGTGTTTTTCCCCGGAGTCGGCCGTAACTAGCCACTCCGTTTTCCTTTATTCATTGACACATTTTTCGGGGTACAAGCGTTCGCCTTAACAGAAGAAAGGTCTTAGGAGACTGACATTCCAGGGACGCTCGGTCTCCTTGTCAGAGTTATCTGCCTTGTTCTTTCTGGGCTCTTGTGCGTCGATGAGGTAATACGCCCCATTGCCCAACACTCGGCTGACAATGAACGGTCCCTCCCAGGGAGGAGACAGCTTATGCATGCCTTTAGTGCTTTGGACCAGCCGGAGTACGAGATCACCTTCGCGAAACGCGAGCGGGCGAATTTTCTGGCTGTGGTATCGTCGCAGCTGCTGCTGGTAGAGCGCTGATCTAGCCAGAGCCTGCTCTCGAGCCTCCTCGAGGAGGTCGATGCCATCTTCGCGAGCTTCTTTTGCTTGTTTCTCCGTGTACTGGACAACTCTGGGCGCGTCGAACTCAATGTCCGTGGGTAACACTGCCTCTGCTCCATAGACTAGGAAGAAGGGTGTCAAGCCCACAGAGCGGTTTGGAGTGGTGCGCAGGCTCCAGAGCACTGAAGGTAGCTCCTCGACCCAACAGCCGGCTGAGCGCTCGAGAGGCTCGACCAGTCTTGGTTTGATGCCGGCCAGGATCAGCCCATTTGCCTTTTCCACTTGTCCATTTGACTGAGGGTGCGCCACTGATGCTAGGTCCAGCCGGATGCCTTTTTGACCACAGTAATCAGCAAAGACTCCCTTCGCAAAGTTCGTCCCATTGTCGGTGATGATGCTGTGGGGAACTCCATATCTCGTGATGATCTCGTTGAAGAACTTGATCGTGGACGAGCCATCGAGTTTCTTGATTGGCTTGGCCTCGATCCACTTGGTGAACTTGTCCACGGCTACCAGCAGATGTGTCAAGCCCCCGGGTGCGGTCTTGAATGGCCCTACCATGTCCAGGCCCCAGACCTAGAATGGCCAGGTGAGCGGGATGGTCTTGAGGGCGGCCGCTGGAGTGTTTCTGTGCTTGGAGAAGCGCTGACAGCCGTTGCATTGCTTCACCAGTTGCTCCGCATTCTGCTTGGCCGTCGGCCAATAGAAACCATGGCGGAAGGCTTTGGCCACCAAGGCTCTGGAAGATGCGTGATGTCCGCACTCCCCTTGGTGTATTTCTCTTAGCAGCTCTGTCCCTTCTTCTGGCTCGATGCACTTCTGGTAGATGCCTGACACGCTGCGCTTGTACAGCTCGCTGTTGATGATGGTGTATGCCCCAGCTCGGCGCTGAATTCGCCTAGCTTCCGCTTTGTCTTGCGGCAGGTCCCCAGTGATGAGGTAGTTGGAGAATGGCTCCGCCCATGAAGGTATCTCCCGTATGTGGAAGACACTGGCGACCAGAGGGTCAGCAGCCCCCGGGTCCATCGTTGAGCCGGCTTCGCCTGATTGTCCGGCTGGGGGAGCGGGCGCGGAGCCGGCAATCCCCTTGTCCTTCGTCGAGCCGGTCGCGCTGGGCTGGCCGGCTGCCTCCTCCAGCCCCGAGATGGCAGCCCCCGAGTCCGGTGGTGGTACCTGAGCCGGGGCTGGGTCTCCAGGCACGTAGATGGATATGGATTCCGGCGAAGGTTTGATAGACGGCTTGTGGATGATCTCCAGGGACACCCCGGCTGGGATGTCTTGCTTGGTGGAGCCGATCTTGGACAGCCGGTCTGCTTCCTCGTTGTTTGCTCTGGGGACATGGTGGAACTCGCAGCCCTCAAAGAATCCGCTGAGCTGCTGCACGTAGAAGCGATAGGAGGCCATGTTGGCGTCCTTAGTGTCCCAATCTCCTGAGACCTGGTGCGTTACCAGGTCGGAGTCTCCGAAACAAAGAATCCTCCTGATTCCGATCTTCTTGGCCATCTTGAGCCCATGCACCAGGGCTTCGTATTCGGCGACGTTATTCGACGCACGGAAGTGCATCTGCAGCACGTACCGCAGCTTGTCTCCCTTGGGAGAGGTGAGGACGACGCCGGCTCCCAAGCCCCCGAGCAGCTTGGAGCCATCGAAGTGCATGCGCCAATGGGTGGAGTCTGGAGCCGGCGGCAAGTACTGGTGCTCTCCCCAGTCCACGAAGAAATCTGCTATGATCTGCGACTTGATCGTCGTCCTGGGCTTGTACTGAATGGTATGAGCTGCGAGCTCAATCGCCCACTTGGCCACTCTTCCCGACGCATCCTTGCATCCGATGATCTCCGAGAGCGGAGTGGTGCTCACCACCGTGATTGGGTGCTCCTCGAAGTAGTGCTTCAACTTCTTGGCCGCCATGTACACGCCGTACGCGACCTTCTGATAGTGCGGGTAATTCTGCTTGGAGAGAGTGAGCACCTCACTCAGGTAGTACACCGGGCGTTGAACCGGCAGCTCTTTGCCTTCCTCGGTGCGTTCCACCACGATCACCACGCTGATGACGCGTGGGGTCGCTGCGATGTAGAGCAGCATTGGCTCTCGCGGAGCCGGCGCTGCCAAGACTGGCGCGGTAGACAAGGCTCGCTTGAGGTCGTTGAAGGCGTCATCAGCGCGCTGGGACCAAACGAAGTGGTCTGTCTTCTTCATCAGCTGGTGTCGTCGTGGTGAAACAACATATGCCATGGGATGGCTTAAATGGGGGCCGAACTAGATGCTGGAGGATTCGGGAGAGGGGAACGAGCTAAAAAGCACGACAGAAAGAGACACTGATCTACCCAGGTTCGGGGCTCTCGTAAGGAGATAACACCCCTACTCCTGCTCTACTGATTGTATATTTGGGTCGATGTAGTACACAACAATGGTGCTTCCAAGCTCTCTGCTAGATAAGGAAGATGAACTGCTAAGTGTAGGAACACAGAGTGACCAACCAACCTTCAACCTTCCACCCTTTGCTAGAACTCCCTGTGCCACCTTATATAGTGGTGGCCAGGGTTACAACGGTCATAGAAGACCAGGAGACACCAACTACACTCCAAACAGGACTTGCTGTCGAGGGCAGACGCCCACGACTTTCTCCCTGATTGCTCTCGATGGGACTCCCCTTGCTGTACCTTGTACCTCTTGAACTATGGCCTTACCTCTCTGAGGTAAGCTTGTACTTGTGCACAGTGAGGGTAGGTAACCTCCACTGTGCACCCTGCCATCTTACTCTGCTACCATGCTTGGATGTTTTCTTCCTTGATTGTAGGGATGTGACACCTTGGTTGACTTAAGTATCCCGGATATGACCGTTGGCCATACCCAGGGCTTATATGCCGGACCAACGACCTACGAGGGTCGGGTAATCCGGCCTCCCCTGCTCCTGCACAACACACCAAATAGTTAGGCCGGCATATCTGAGTATATGCCGGCACACCTATACTAGTATTCCGGCCATACCGGCATATCCAGACACCAGCCGGGATATACATATATGCCGGCCTGGCCGATGCTCCTATATTCCGGCCAGGCCTTTTCTTGGTCAACGGGCACAAAAGTCATCCATAGACCTTGTGTCTTTCTAGTCTCTTGACCCTACCGGGGGTCATCCCCCCGACACTAGTCCCCGAAGCTGCCGAGGTTCCCCAGTCATAACTGTGGAGCCTTGACAGGTTCAACATACCTTTCTTCATTATGCCCCGGCGATTAGATTATATGTCGGCACATCTGCACATATCCCGGCCTCTGTTCCTGTTCCAAAACTTATTCCGGCCGGTCCCGAGGGTATTCCGGACGGAACATATACATCGGGCAATTATTCCGACATATAGACGAGTCTTCCTCGAGAAGCCATGCCTGACAGCTTTGCATCGAAACTTGTAACTGCCCTGCCACCTCGAACGGTCACCCACGATGTGACGGTTCACAGTGCAGTTACTCCTCGCCATCATTGCGTCATGGCACGGTTACCGGAACCGCCGCCCCACTCCGTGCCGCCACGTGGCGACTCTCTGCAGGAACGGTCGGGGGAGTGGAACACTCCCACGATCCCCACGACCCTGACCTGGCAACATATAAATAGGGCGGCGGGGGTAGACTTATCTTTTTACCCCCCCACCATCGTCTTCCTCCCCTGCTCCTTTGCCTCCTGCGCTTCACCGCCGGTCCGAAGAGCAGCATCGCCGCCGCAGCCGACCTGCTCCCCGCCGACGCCGACGCCCGACGGCGCACGGCATCACCATTGACGACGCCGCCGCCACCGCCTCTTCTCTCTGCAGCATTTCAGGGAGATTGGATCTTCTTCTGCACGCTCGCCGCCGCTCCATCGTCGCCGGCCAAGCTCCGGTGAGACCTCCCTCTGTTCTTCCTCCTTCACGCTCCTTCATAGCTTCTCATTGGTAGCCATATCCGCACAGATCTAGTGCAGTTCCTCTCTGGATTCGACTAGCATTGCTAACAGCGCTCACAGGTGTTCTTCCTTAGAATTTTTACCCTTATTTGTTTCCTATTTTAACTGTCTCGGTAGATCTTTTTATCTCTGCTAACATTGGTGAGGGCGGTATGCCGGAGAGACTAACCTCCCTCTTTTCTCCGGCCTTGATAGGAATATCATCACGGGACTCCGGCTCTCTCGCCTTATCCCGGCCAGTAAGATGGCATCTTCAAGCATGACGGGTACCTCGGCCTCTGAGGAAAATACCTCGGCCCGAGCCCTAGGACGCTCCGGCTGGGAGGGGTCGGAGGTTACTCCGGCCGACATATCCTGGGTCACCTCCACCAGGAGAGTCCCGGAGGGCGTAGCATGCCGGCTACCAGTAGGAGAAACTGTGCCGGCACCTGAACCTGGCGAACGCGTCGTCTTCATCGCCCACTTCGAGCGTGGCTTCGGCCTGCCGGCATCGGACTTCTTCCGGGACTTCCTCAACACCTACGACCTACAACCTCATCATATCCCGGCCAATGCCGTGATGATCCTTTCCGCCTTCGCTGCTTTTTGCGAGGGCTATGCCGGCATAGTGCCCCTTACTCAAGGCTGGGCGAAGTACTTCCAACTGCGGAAGCAAGTCGTCCAAGAGCCGCCCCGGAGCAAGGACGACCCGCCGGAGACGGCCCAGGAAAAGAAGGACCGCCCCATGACCCTCTGCGGCGCGGCCACCATCATGTCCCGAAAGGGCACGGACTTCCCCAAGGTGGAACTCCTGGAATCTTGCAAGAAGTGGCAGAAAAGCTTCTTCTACGTCAAGAACACCACCGACGAGGATCTGCTCAACCTGCCGCCATTTGTGGACGAGCCACCCTTGGCTATGACGAACTGGACCTACAACCCAAAGAACTCGGTGATGCCGGTGAATGCGCTTCACCGGGTTAAGGGCGAGCTCCTGGATGCCGGTCTTACTCCTCAAGACCTGGTGGCCTGCTATATAAGCCGGCGCGTCTCCCCTCTGCAGCGCCGGTCGCACAAGATCTGCCAGATGAGCGGGCCAATGGACCCCAACCGGCACTCCACACACGAGCTGACTCCGGCCGACATTCTGCGCCGGATTAAGGATGTCTGCAAGTCCTCTCAGGCCACTTTTGCCTGGGGGCTAGAACCATACAGCCGGGATAGGCCCGCCCCAACGGTAAACCATCTTATCCGATACATAAGGTCCATGTCCGGCACATAGATACTTAAGCCGACACATGTCTGTTTGCCGACACATATCATATTGATCCGACATACCTCTTTCACCGGCATATTTCCTTGTCTGAATACCTGACTTTACTGTTTATACAGAAATTCAGCTTCCAAACCATGGAGAACTCCCGGATCAAGATCGCGGCGGACCGCACTGTTGCGGATGTTGAAGATCCGGATCATTGGGATAAGCTTCCCAGGAGCACCCGTGCTGCAGCTGCCATGGGTAAGGGCTCTTCATCCCGGCATTATACTCAAGACCGGAGTGAGATCGATTCTGACGAGGAGATCCTGCTGTACTATGACCCGATGCCACTTGCGTACGCCTTTCCAGAAACACCTATTGCTTACGAGTTTGCAATGCCGTCCTCAGCTATCCCGGACGATATGGTTATCGACGCCGCCCCTCTGAACCAGGGACCTCCTTCCACCGGCGGACGTGCCGGCCGGAAGCGAGGGGTGAAGCCCCAGTCCGACACACCTCAGAAGTCGAAGAGGCAGAAGGTCGTCGTGCCCATACCGAAGAAACAGAGGCCTGTTGCCTCGGGGTAAGTTTCCTTTTCTTTGCATATCCTCCGACATATCTCTTGCTTGTATTACTGACTTGGTGTTTTCTCTCTTTCAGAGCTCCTCTTGCGCCGGAACAAGCTTCTGGCTTGAGTGGCGACCCAAAGGTTACCAAGCCCGCTGCCCCTGCTACCTCCGACATTCCCTCTGCCAGTCACACGACCTCCCCGGCGCCGGCATCTTCGCCTGCGCCTGAGAAGACCACCTCCCCGGCGAAGGACGTTCCTCCGCCGGAACAAGATATCTCTGCCCCCGACGTCCACATGGACACAGGAGCCCACCAAGAAGCACCAGACTCCGGCGCGCCCACCAGTGACGCCGGCACAACTGAAGACGCCAGAGCAGACATCAAGGGTAAAGGCCCTTTAGTGCCGGAAGTCCGGACTATTCCGGATCCTGCCTCTGCTGGCCAAGATGCACCGGTCGCACCGGAACAGCCCGTGCCCAAAACTCCTTCTGCTGAAACGACTCCTGCACCGGCCAAGACCACGGCGCCGGCCAAGACCTCTGCCCCGGCCAAGTCCGGCACATTGAAGATCCAGCCGACCAAGTCCGGCACTCCATCCGCCGCCACTGCTCCTCCTAAGGCAGCGCCTCAGACCAGCTCTGCTCTGGCCCTGCATCTTGGCAGGGCAGCAGCCCGGCCTGGCTACCGGCGCAACTTCTTCGACACGCCAGAACTTGAGGGCATCATCCCCCTGGTGACAAAGAGTGACCACAGCCTCGGGTCTCTCAAGGAGCATTGCACAAAGTGGAACGACGCCGGCAGCATGGACACCGCGGACTCCAGCAGCAAGAAGAAGGCCGAAGCTTCGGCCACCGGCAACCCAGCTGATATCCTGGCCGCTAAGCCCATACCGATCGCCTGCGAGCTCCTCAGCCTCCAGCAGAGACTTCACCGATTGGCCGATGCCACCAACGTAAGTCCTTTCTACCTATACACATATCCCCAGTCCCCGAAAATGTCGGCTGTCCGGGATACGGACATCCGGGATTTTCTCATAGTCTTTTAGCTAGCTTCTTTTGAATTAACTGCCGACATATGAGCTCGATCCGAGCTTCAAATCCTAGTCACCGAGGGCCGGGATAGGTGCGCAGCACCTGTGCCGGGTCTTTAGCAATTTCACATCTCAATTATCTTTCAAATCCTCTCGACCGAGATATAAGCTCGTTTCGAGCTTCAAATCCTAGTCACCGAGGGCCGGGATAGGTGCGCAGCACCTGTGCCGGGTCTTTAGCAATTTCACATCTCAATTATCTTTCAAATCCTCTCGACCGAGATATAAGCTCGTTTCGAGCTTCAAATCCTAGTCACCGAGGGCCGGGATAGGTGCGCAGCACCTGTGCCGGGTCTTCAGTAGAATGAGCACTTGATAGAATTTTCAACTTAATTTCCATGCCGAATTTCTCTGCTGATATTTCAAATCCGGGCACTTTTGCAGCGCATGAACAACACCCGGGCCGACCTGTATCATGACTTGGTATGCGAGCATCGGAAGTTATCCGACGAGCATAGCAAGCTTCAGCTGGAGCTGTCCCAGAAAGGTAATTTCAGCCGACATACCTTGCCCCTTCTCAATAGACCTCTGGCCGGCATATCTTAATATGCCGACACATAATCTTTGTCCGACATTTCGCAGCTGGTGCCGAAGCCCAAGTCACCGAGCTTGCCAAGAGAGTGAAGGAGCTGACAGGTATGCCGGATCCTCTTAACCTTGAACTAATCCTTCTGTACTTCAAATCCTTTAATCTTTTCACTGCTTTCTTTCTTCAAATCCTTGTTTTGACTTCAAATCTTTTCAGACGAGAAAGCTGCACTGGAGGCACGCCACCAGGACTGTGTGTCCTCAGTGGATGTAGCCAAGCAACTGGACGACCGGGATGCCGGTCACAAGGCCGAGGTTGAGCAGCTGAAGGGCCGGATCACCGAGCTTGTGGACGAAAAGGAATAGAGGGAGGGCCTACTGAAGAAAACCCAGTCCCTGCTCGTCATCTCCGAGACTGATGCCTCCAACGCCCACGCTGAACTGGATAGCCTGAAGGAGCAGGCCACCAAATGGGAGGTTACCGTTTCACAGCTGAATGCCGACCTTGCCAGTAAGCTTCAAATCCTTTCCCTTTATCCTTCCCGACATAGTGTAATTCTCTCCGGCATAGCATCTATGCCGACATATTATCCTTTTGCTAACATTGTTTCTATTCCTCAGACATGTTTCCCGCTTCCGTCGCAGACGTTGAGAGGGCTTTGCAGTTGGATCGAGAAAACCGGGGTGTTCCGGTTGACTCGCCCAACTGGGACATGTCGGAGCAGCTGTTGGCTCTGCAGTCCCGGAAGAACGCCATGTCGCTCTACACTGAAGAACTCTTCTATGGCGCCCAGGAGGCATTCTCTGCCCTCTGGCCGGGACAAAGGACTCCCACTGACCCCGTCGACCTCGGCAACGATCTGCAGCTGGCCAAGGTTCGCCTCCGGGAGTGGCGAGATTCTGGCGCGAGGGTTGGAGCTGACGAAGCTCTCACCTACTTCTTGTCCTGGTATGAAAAGGCTGACTTGGAGACTTTGCGCACTGTGCGCGAAGGATCCATCTGGACTACGGATCCGGAACACATCCGGCGCCGACGGGAGCTGGCCCACAGCTATGTGGACTATGCCGACACCGACGCCTTCGTTCGGGATATCCGTGAGCCGGAGAAGAAGGACGATGCCGGGACATCCGCCGCTGCTGAGGGCTCCGACTCCAGCCAGGATGAAGATGAAGCTGAAGAGGCCGACACTGATGTCCCGGAACAGGCATCTGCCCCGGGCGGAGGTGATGGCTCCATTCCATCTGCTGGGTCCGGCACTCCTGAAGCCGACATCTCCACTGCTACCGCTCCACCTGCCGGCGGCTCTGCTTCTGCCACTGCTCCTTGACTTTGGAGCATAAAAACTTTAAGTTTTATCAGATCCCCGGTATGCCGGGTGCAGATGTAATATACACATTTAATTTCCTTTGGTTTGCTACCTGAACAAGTTTTATCTTGGTTTGCTTGTTACTAATGCCGGATCATCTTTTGGCTAAGTCACCGAGTTGTTTTCCTGTTTCCTCAATTTCACAACCTTGGCTACTTGTCTACCTTATTTGGCTTTTGACGTATGAGTCTCAAGGTTGCTTCCTCGAACATACAGTACTTTAACTTTGAGACTTAGACTTCAAATCATCCGACACTTTAAATTTTAACTTTAGCTTTAACGAAAATGTCGGTTCGCTTGCTTTGTATTTCCTTAGCCGTTTTCCATGTGTAGACAATCTCCGGCATCTACTCTTGCTAGCCATGAAGCCGGGTTTCGGACAGCAGCTGAGTCGAAGAGTGGCCTTTGGTGCCGACACATTACTAGGCCGACATAGGAAACATTCAAATAAAGCCAGCCGGCATATAACAAAGAACTGTAAATAAACAACAAATATACCTCGGAGCTAGTTACCCGGCTTCTTCGGGATGCCGGTATTTCATTCATTAGTTTTGTGCCGGCACAACACGCCGGCATACAAAGGAAAATATGGAAATACATACATTGTGTTTCTCAGGAGTAAAAGGGGCGCAGTAGAGCTATGTTCCATGGCCTCTTGGTTTCTTCTCCGGACCTGTCCACCTTATTCTTCTTGGGGTCCTGCGCATCTATAAGATAATAGGCATCATTGTGCAGAGCTCTGCTCACAATGAATGGCCCCTCCCATGGAGGAGTTAACTTATGCCGGCCTTCTGTTCCTTGCTTTAGCCGGAGTACTAGATCTCCCTCTTGAAATCTCCTTGGATTTACCTTCTGCGCATGATAGCGTCTGAGGTTCTGCTGATATACTGTTGTTCTTGACAGAGTTATTTCCCTTGCTTCCTCTAGCAGATCAACATCATTTTCTCTGGCTTCTTTAGCCTCTTCCTCAGTATATAGCACTATTCTTGGTGCATCATGTATTACATCTGTTGGAAGCACAGCTTCTGCTCCATACACCAGGAAAAATGGTGTGTAGCCTGTTGATCTATTCGGAGTTGTTCTTAAACTCCACAGCACTGCTGGCAGCTCATCTAGCCAACATCCCGGAGTTTTCTCCAGGGGCTCTATCAGCCGGGGTTTTATGCCGGATAATACTAGCCCATTCGATCTCTCTACTTGGCCATTGGCACAAGGGTGGGCAACTGACGCAACGTCCAGCCGGATTCCCACTTCCTCACAAAATCTGGCAAATGGCCCTTGGGCAAAGTTTGACCCATTGTCAGTGATGATGCTATGAGGAACACCATATCTCAAGATTATATCCTTTAAGAATTTCACTGCTGTGTGACCATCACACTTGCTTATGGGCTTCACTTCAATCCACTTGGTGAACTTGTCCACCATGACCAGGATATGGGTCATTTTCCCTCTGGCCGGCTTAAAAGCCCCGACCATATCCAGGCCCCAAACAGCAAAGGGCCAGGTTATTGGGATAGTTTTCAGGGCAGATGCCGGCTGATGAATCTGGTGGGCATATCTTTGACACCCATTACATTTCCGGACCAAGTTTTCTGCCTCTTGTAGTGCCGTTGGCCAATAGAAGCCATGCCGGAATACCTTTGCCACCAATGCCCTGGACGAAGCATGGTGACCACACTCCCCCTGGTGAATTTCCCGGAGCATCTCCAGACCCTCCGCAGATTCGACACATCTCTGCAATACTCCGGTGGTACTTCTCTTGTATATTTCTTTGTTGATGATGGTATACGCTTTGGATCTCCTTATAACCCGGCAGGCCTCGGTTTCATCCGCCGGCACTTGACCATCCACCATAAAGTTCATGATAGGACGTGCCCATGAGGGCACTTCCCTGACAGTGAACACTGCCTGATCTATTTCCATCATTTCGACCGACACATAATCGATCTCCATGGGCTGCGAAGTCCCCGGGACTGAAGAATCAGTCCCCGGGTATGCCGGAGCAGTCCCCGGGTATACCGGCACAACCTCTTGGCACATTTTACCCTTGCCTTTAGTTTTGCTCCGGAATACTGTACTAACAGCATATGCCGGCCCAGTCCCCGGGACTGAGGAAACAGTCCCCAGGTTATCCGTCCTGGCTCCGGCATCTATCTCCATTCGAACTGCTTCGTCTGGACCTGGCGGGACATAAATGGAGGATGACTCCGGCGAGGGTTTGATCGATGGCTTCCTCAGATGCTCCAGCGAAATGCCGGGCGGGATTGAATCTCGGGAAGACCCCAGCTTGGATAATGCATCGGCTGCATCGTTCTGAGCCCGGAGAACGTGCCGGAACTCACAACCTTCAAAGTAACCACTTAACTGCTGCACTAGGAAACGGTATGATGCCATGTTAGCATCATGCGCGTCCCATATGCCGGAACACTGCTGAATCACTAAGTCAGAATCCCCGAAGCACATAATCCGGCGAATTCCTATGTCCTTAGACACCTTCAGGCCATGCACAAGTGCCTCATATTCCGCCACATTATTTGACGCTGCAAAGTGAATCTGCAGGACGTATCTCAGCTGGTCATTCTTTGGTGAACTGAGAACTATGCCGGCACCCAAGCCATGGATTGTCTTGGACCCATCGAAATGCATCCTCCAATAATTGGCATCTGGCAATGGTGGCTCATACTGTATCTCGGCCCAGTCAATAAAGAAATCAGCCAAGACCTGGGACTTGATTGTATCCCTCTTATCGTACTGCGGTGTATATGGTGAAAGCTCTATTGCCCACTTTGCTATCCGACCGCTGGCATCTTTGTTGCCTATAATTTCCGAGATAGGGGCCTCGGCCACTACCCGGATTGGATGCTCTTGGAAGTAATGCTTGAGCTTCTTGGCCGCCATATAGACACCATAGGTCATCTTCTGATAGTGGGGGTAATTTTGCTTTGAGGTGGAGAGGACTTCACTCAGATAATATACCGGCCGCTGCACAGTTTTGCCTCCTTCCTCTCGCTCTACTACCACCACAGCACTGACAACTCGGTTGGTTGCCGCTATATAGAGCAACATTGGCTCCCGGGGCATCGGAGATGCTAATACCGGAGCTGTTGACAACAACTGTTTCAATTCTTTGAAAGCTGCATCTGCTTGCGTTGTCCAGACAAATGTGTCGGACTTTTTCATCAATTGATATAACGGCAGAGCTTTCTCTCCCAGCCGGCTTATGAAGCGGCTCAGGGATGCGAGGCACCCAGTGAACTTCTGTACTTCCCTCAAATCTGTCGGCGGCTTCATCCTTTCTATGGCACGAATCTTGCCGGGATTCACCTCAATACCCCGGCTGGAAACAAGGAAACCGAGCAACTTGCCCGCCGGCACACCAAAGGTGCACTTAGCCGGATTCAACTTCATCCGGAATCTCCTCAGGTTCCCAAAGGTTTCCCGGAGATCATCTATGAGAGTCTTGCTCTCCTTGGTTTTTATGACGATATCATCGACATATACCTGCACATTTTTATCTATCTGATCGTGCAAACACTTTTGCATACACCTTTGGTAAGTTGCGCCGGCATTTCTTAAACCGAACGGCATAGTGAGATAGCAATAAGCCCCGTACGGGGTAATAAAGGATGTCTTTATTTGATCTGGCTCAAACAAGGGGATCTGGTGGAAACCAGAATAGGCATCTACGAATGATAACAGTTCACATCCGGCTGTGGAATCAATCACTTGATCGATCCGAGGCAGCGGGAATGGATCTTTAGGACATGCCTTATTCAAGTTGGTGTAATCAACACACATCCGCCATACTTTCACTATGGCGGGCTCGTCTTTCTTCTTTTCCACCAAAACCGGATTAGACACCCAATCCGGATGAAGTACTTCCTTTATAAAGCCAGAGGCTAAGAGCCTGGCCACTTCCTCCCATATGGCTTTCCTTCTATCGCCGGCATTCCGCCGGAGAGGCTGCTTCACTGGCTTAGCATCGGGTCTCACGTGCAATGCGTGCTCAGCCAGCTCCCTCGGCACACCTTGCAGGTCCGAAGTAGACCATGCAAAGATATCCCGATTCTCACGGAGGAAGCTGATGAGCTCGCTTTCCTATTTGGGATCCAAACTTGCCCCAACCAGGGCATGGCGCTCCGGGAAAGCTTCATCCAGAGGCACCTTTTTGACTTCCTTACTCACTTGAAAAGAAACGCTGCCACCGGGATTTGTCATGCCCGGCATATATTTGCCGGCCACGACCGTCTCAGCAATCTCCACTGCTCGCTTGAGCCTCTTCCTCTCCTCTGCAATGATCAGAGTCTCGGCCAGATTGGATCCGGCGGTGGCACATGCCATCGAACGCTTGTAATCACCAATGATGGTGATCACTCCTTTGGGTCCCGGCATCTTCATTTTCAGATACGCCACATGCGTAGAGGCCATGAATTTTGCCAGTGCCGGTCTACCCAGCAAAGCATGGTAGGGGCTCTCCAGATCAACCACCTCGAACATGAGGTTTTCCACCCTGCAGTTATCCCGGCTGCCAAACATGACATCCATCCGGATCTTGCCCATCGGCGCACACGAAAGTCCCGGCACAATGCCATGGAACGTGGTCTTGCTCGGTTCCAGCATATTTTCCTTGATTCCCAGCTTCTCCATTGTATCCCGATACATGATGTTGATGCTGCTTCCATTATCAATGAGGACCTTGCTGAACCTTACGTTATTAGCCGGCCCGACGAATGTCGGATCCATCACCAGAGCATATCCGCCGGGATTTGGCATGATCCGGGGATGATCTGCCCTGTCCCAACCAACAGCCTGGTCAGACCAGTACATCAGCTTTGGCACAGCCGACATAACGGCATTTACCTCCAAACTCCGCCGGTACAAGCTCTGCTTGTCTGTTCTCTCGGTCTCAAAGACCATGTAGCTCTGATCATACTCCTTGTACTCATTCCGGCCCGCTCCTGGGCCTCTGGCGTTATATTCCGGATTATAGCTCTGGTCAACTTGATTTACGCCGGCATTTCCGGCGTTGCTCTGATTCCCGGGATTAACCGGCCTAGGTGGGACTGCAATCGTATTGGCACCTGTCAACGGCGATGGAGCTGCCGGGACAGAGGGTCTAGCCGGTCCCCAGGGACCTGCACGACCTGCTAATATGTCGTCTAGCCACGAACAGTTCCTTGTCAAATGGTTTGCCGGCTTTCCCGGCTGGAATGTGTGGAACACACAAGGCTTGTCCATGGCAAGACCCACAGTATACTTCGGCCACTGCTTCTTCTGGCCGGCGGCTCCGCCGGCATTCTTGTTGGTCCAGACATTCTTCTTCTGGAACGGCTGCGGTTGCTGCTGCTGAGGCTGCTGATAGCCCTCATATCTCGGACGCTGGCTACTGCCGGCGCCCTCTTGCTCTTCCTCCACAGCTGCAACTTGTGCTGCCCCATACCGGTGATCCGGCCTTTCCTCTCTTCTCTTGTTCCGGTTATCAGTGCGATAATATTGCCCTGATCTCCCGGCATTGCTGGTGTTCCCCTGGGTCTGCCCCTGTCCTTGTGAATCTAGACTGGGCTGCTTGGGATCTCCCAGAGCATAACTATCAGCGATCTTGATTGTTTCGGCCAGCGTGGCCGGCATTTGCCTCTGAAGCTTTTGCCACAGCATGGTGCCATGTTGGCACCCATGAGCGAACCACATGATGGCCTGCTGCTCATTGATTCCTTCGCAGGAATTGCGCAACGTGCACCACCTGGTCAGATAGTCACGGTCAGTCTCATTCACTCCTTGCCGGCAGTTAGCCAGCTGCTGCGGACGGTTGGGCCTCTTGTATGTACTGGTAAAGTTCGACACAAACTGCTCTTCGAAATCAATCCAGCCGTTGATACTCCCGGCCGGCAAATTATTCAGCCATATCCTGGCTGGACCTTCCAACATCTGCGGCACATATCGTACCGCCCATCTGAGGTTTCCTCCGGCGATGTTCACCGCTGTGGAGTAATCCTCCAACCAATCTTCCGGCTTCGTACTGCCATTATATGTCCTCGCGCCACGCGCGAGCTGGAAGAAGTAAGGCACCGGCTCCCCCATAATCCGGGGTCCGAAACACATAGGGCCCGGAGCTCCTTGTCTCTCCACCAACTCTGATTGGTGGATCTTGTCCAGCTTGAAACGTGCATCATTGGCTTCCAAGGACCGAGGTCCAAGCCGGGATGCTATTGGGCCTGCGATCATCTGCTGCTGCTGCTCCGGCTGATGCTGCTCACTATGCCGGCCTTGCTGGTGCTGCTGCTGATATCCCGCCCTGGCAAGGGCGGAATTGCCGTCATCCTCTCGATGTCCCGGATGGCCTGCACCCTGCTGCTGCGCTGCACCTCCGGCGCCCTGTTGCTGACGCCGGGCTGCACTGTTACTCCGGCCACCACCGGCCGCGCCTGCTTCATGCCCGGCCGGCACACTCTGGCCGGGCTTCTTGCTGCCGACATACTTGTCAGCTTGGCCGACATTCTTCTGCACCATCGCCTGCTTTCCGGCGGCAGCCGGATCGTACACCTGGATCTGCTTGTCCCGGCGGCCAGAGGTCACACTTCCGGCACGCCGGGCGCTAGGATGCGGGGACGAGGCTTGGCCCCTCGACCTCGCGCCGGCACCTCCCGCCGACACAATGTACTGAGACGCCCCGGCACCCGGGTTTGCCTTCTTAAAGGCCTCCTGCTGCTTTGTAGCTTCAGACAAAAGTTGGTTAAGCCGGGCTTGCTGCTCACGCAGTGCTTCGCCGGATAAACAAGATAAATCCTTACCTACCTCGGCCGCCGCTCTAAGGTTCTTTACTGGCGAACTATAGACTACCTTAGGCATAGTACTAGTTGCGGTATGACTCTTATCTCTAGCATCTTTTCCTATCTCAGCATTAAGATTTCTGCCTCTAGTTCTAACCTCTTCTATCCGGCTAGGCCGGATTACTACAGGAGTAATACCATGGGCTGCCTCATACTCACGGAGTTGCCGGTTAAACCGTTCGCGCTCCTGGTTCATGGCCAGGGCCTCGTCGACGAGGGCCTGACGAGATCCCTCCAGGATCTCCCTTGTCTGCTCCGGATCAACGCCGGATCGCACCGGCTCGAGAAGCCGGTCGATGATGGGAAGAAGAACCTCGCCCCTAGCCGGCACACCGGAAGTACCGGCCAGGTTCTCCGCACGCTCCAACGGAGGACGCGCCGACCTCTTGACCTTCGGCGGCTCCGGAGGAGAAGCTCCGGCCGCTGCTGCTTTGCCGGCATCTTCCGCCGGCGGCACGGATGTGTCGGCCATCATCACCTCAGCCGGCTCTACTGAGCGAGCGCTACGCCCAGCGTGAGCCAGCCGATGTGACGGAGGATCCGACGCCACCAGCACCTCCTTCCTGCAAACTCTCTCAGTTCCCACGTACACCTCGTGGGAACCGAAAGACATAATCCGGCCATCCCTGGGGAACGGCCGGCCACCGAGACAACCGGCGTTGTCACTGACGAAACTGAGCGAGCCTAGCCTCTGGACGAGGCCAGAGACCACACGCACTCCCGAAGCTGCTATCACAGACCCCGTCCGAATGAACACTCCGCCCAGCATATCGATCTGCCCCACGGTGGGCGCCAAATGTCGTCGTGGTGAAACAACATATGCCATGGGATGGCTTAAATGGGGGCCGAACTAGATGCTGGAGGATTCGGGAGAGGGGAACGAGCTAAAAAGCACGACAGAAAGAGACACTGATCTACCCAGGTTCGGGGCTCTCGTAAGGAGATAACACCCCTACTCCTGCTCTACTGATTGTATATTTGGGTCGATGTAGTACACAACAATGGTGCTTCCAAGCTCTCTGCTAGATAAGGAAGATGAACTGCTAAGTGTAGGAACACAGAGTGACCAACCAACCTTCAACCTTCCACCCTTTGCTAGAACTCCCTGTGCCACCTTATATAGTGGTGGCCAGGGTTACAACGGTCATAGAAGACCAGGAGACACCAACTACACTCCAAACAGGACTTGCTGTCGAGGGCAGACGCCCACGACTTTCTCCCTGATTGCTCTCGATGGGACTCCCCTTGCTGTACCTTGTACCTCTTGAACTGTGGCCTTACCTCTCTGAGGTAAGCTTGTACTTGTGCACAGTGAGGGTAGGTAACCTCCACTGTGCACCCTGCCATCTTACTCTGCTACCATGCTTGGATGTTTTCTTCCTTGATTGTAGGGATGTGACACCTTGGTTGACTTAAGTATCCCGGATATGACCGTTGGCCATACCCAGGGCTTATATGCCGGACCAACGACCTACGAGGGTCGGGTAATCCGGCCTCCCCTGCTCCTGCACAACACACCAAATAGTTAGGCCGGCATATCTGAGTATATGCCAGCACACCTATACTAGTATTCCGGCCATACCGGCATATCCAGACACCAGCCGGGATATACATATATGCCGGCCTGGCCGATGCTCCTATATTCCGGCCAGGCCTTTTCTTGGTCAACGGGCACAAAAGTCATCCATAGACCTTGTGTCTTTCTAGTCTCTTGACCCTACCGGGGGTCATCCCCCCGACAGCTGGTACAGCGGCATGGCCTTCTCCCCGAGCCGGCTAACGAACCGGCTAAGCGAGGCCAGGCAACCAGCAAACTTCTGCACATCTCTGAGCTGGGTGGGCTTCTCTAGGGCCTCGATGGCTTTTATCTTCGAGGGGTTAGCCTCGATCCCTCGCTGGGAAACGATGTAACCTAGGAGCTGGCCAGCCGGCACACCGAAGGTGCACATCTCAGGGTTGAGCTTCATGCGATAGCGCCGCAGGTTGGTGAAGGTCTCCCTGAGATCATCCAGGAGCATGCCGCTCTGCTTGGTCTTCACCACCACGTCGTCCACATAGGCGTGCACGTTCCTCCCAATCTGCCCTTGCAGACATCGCTGCATGGTTCGCTAGTAAGTGGCTCCAGCGATTTTCAGGCCGAATGGCATGGTGACGTAGCAGTAGGCTCCATATGGGGTGATGAAGGAGGTCTTGATTTGATCTGGCTGGAAGAGCGGAATCTGGTGGTAGCCTGAATAGGCGTCCAGGAATGACAACAGGTCACAGCCGGCTGTGGAATCGATCACCTGGTCAATTCGTGGCAGCGCGAAAGGATCCTTGGGGCAAGCCTTGTTGAGGCTGGTGTAATCGATACACATTCGCCAAATGTTGTTCTTCTTCAGAACCAAGACTGGGTTCGCGAGCCAGTCAGGGTAAAACACCTCCATGATGAAGCCGGCTGCAAGGAGCCGGGCAATCTCCTCGCCAATTGCTTTCCTCTTCTCTTCTGCGAACCGCCGCAGCGGCTGCTTGACCGGCTTGGCATCCGGCCGGACGTTAAGCGCGTGCTCAGCCAGCTCCCTCGGCACACCAGGCATGTCTTTTGGAGACCATGCGAAGATGTCCCGATTCTCACGGAGGAAGCTGGTGAGCTCGCTTTCCTATTTGGCAGACAAGCCGGTGCCGATGATGACGTACTTGGAGGGGTCGCTTTCGTCCAGCAGGATCTTCTTGGTATCGTTGGCCGGCTTGAATTGCTCCACCGGCGACTGGCGAACTGGCACATCTTGCTGAGTCAGCTCCACGCGATGTAGAAGCTGCCTCTTCTCCTCAGCGACGATCAGCGCCTCCGCCAGCTGCGAGCTTTCCTTGGCGCAGGCCAGGGACTTCTTGAAGCTTCCCGAGACTGTGATTACGCCTCTGAGCCCTGGGAGCTTCATCTTCAGATAGGCGTAGTGCGGGACGGCCATGAACTTAGCCAGGGCCGGTCGGCCTAGCAGCGCGTGGTAGGGACTGCTGATGTCCACCACCTCGAACCAGATAGGCTCGCAGCGGCTATTCCCCTTCTTTCCGAAGAGAACCTCCAGCTGCACCTTGCCCAAAGGGGTGCAAGAATGCCCAGGCACGATGCCATGGAAGGTGAGCCGGCTAGGTTTCAGTTGAGCAAGCGGGATGCCCAACTTCTCCAGAGAGCTCCGGTAAAGAAGGTTGATACTACTGCCGCCGTCAATGAGCACGCGGGAGAACCGGCACATGTGCGTATCGGAGCACACGACAGGGTCCACGACCAGGGCGTATTCTCCAGGGCTGGGCATCAGCCTTGGGTGGTCCTCGCGCCCCCAGGTAATGGCCGCCTCGGACCAATGCATGAACTGGGGTTCTGCAGGCATCACAGCATTCACCTCTGCCTCATGCCAAAGGTCGTTCCTTTTATCCTTGCCGGGGGTAGTGAAGATGTGATACTGCTCCACATCCGTCGGGAAGTCGTCATCTTGATCCGGCTCGCCTCCAGCCGGTTCGCGCCGTTGGTCCTCCTGACCTCCAGCCGGTTGTGCTTGCGGCGTTCCAGGGATCTGCCGAGCGCGCTGCTCCAGCTCTCTCATGAAACGACATTGACGCGTGGAGTGGGTCGCTTCCCTGCCCGGGGAGGTGTGAAACTTACACGGCTGATCAAGCGCAGCATCGAGGGTGTACTTGCCCTCTTTGCGCCCATGACCGCTGCCTGCAGCCCCCAGGCCTCCTTGGTCTGAAGCCGCTCGCTTTGAGCTAGCGGATCCCCTAGAGGTCGCCTGAACGTGGTCTAGCCACAGGTGGATGTGCAGCGCCGATGGGTGAGCCTGGGACTCCGACCTTGGTGCTGACTCCTGGGACTGGCATGGCCTGCCTGCCCCGCCGCCTTGCTGGGCGCGGCGGCCTTGAGCGGTACCGCTGGGAGCACGGCCGCCGTGCCCACGCCCTCCGCGACCTCGGCCTGCCGATGGTGACCGCTGGATCTGGCCAGGGACAGCGGTGGCGAAGCTGCGGCGCAGGTCACGGGCGAGCTCGGTCGGTGCGTCTCTGTGCGCGTCGTAGAACTCGCCGAGCGTGGTGCTCGCGCGGCGTCGGTTGGTCTTGTCCTCAGCCGCCTTGCCAAGGAGAACGAGGCACGTCCGCTCCAAGGCCTCGGCGACCCGAGCGGGATTGATGACGCGGTCGAGGGGAGCGCGCAGGTCCACCACGGAGACATCCGGGGCATCCCGCTCTGGGAGTGGAGCATCTTGCTCCTGTGGAGGTGGGCGCTCGAGCGACGGGCGCTCGGGGCGCGGTGAGTCGCCGCCCTCATCCTCTCCCAGGGCCATCACCTCAACCAAAGCGCCAAGACTGCTGCTTTCGCCGCAGCTCGAACCTCCGTCGCAGGGAGAGTCGAAGACGTCGGTGATCTCCTCCGGGAAGGGCTTGGCGACGTAGAAATGGTGGCCGCCGACGTCGAGGAAGGAGCCGCCGTTGCCGAAGCCATTCTTGAAGTGGGCCAAGTTGTCGTCGACGCAGTCGAAGGTGCCGAACCTCCAGATGAGGCCGGAGGCGACCTTCTCGCCGGAGGGTCCCGGCCGGAACTTGACTCCGCTCGCCACCGCGCTTTGCCCCACGGTGGGCACCAACTGTCGTGGGAATTTAGAGACAGTAGCCATGGGGAGGCTTATCGGAGGGGCTCGACGTTGGTGACGATGGGTCCGGCTCAGGATTGTGCCAACAGAGACACCTCGGTTTACCCAGGTTCAGGGCCCTCCCGGTTGGAGGTAAACCCCTACTTCCTGCCTGCTTCGTATTGATTGGATAGTAGCGATTACAGTGCTCCTCGAGCTGTTCGGCTAGAGGAGGAAGAAGAAGATCGGATCCCCCCTATGCTAAGGGCCCAGGCCCCATTATATAGACGGGGGCCTGGTTACAGGTTTTGATAACGCTTCGGCCGGCTGCCGGCTCCTCGGCGGCGGCGTCCTTGGCGTGATCTCCTCTGACCACACTCTGGCAAAGGCACTTTATAAAGTGCCTTTTCCCTGGGCCGGCATCTGGAGGGCATATCCCCTCTCCTTTGCCTCGGATCCCGCCGTGGGGAAGGATCTTCGTCCTCTCATTGGTTGGTCGTGGTCGTGGCGCTCGTCACTCCTGTCCTGCGCCTCTGCCGCTCTTGTCGGGACCGTCCTGCTTTCGGCCAGACAGCCGTTGAGAGGTTTCGTCTCCATCGCCCGGCTCCAGTCCTCCTCGGTGGAGTCGTCAGCCGGCCACTGGCGCAGCCGGCCCTTCCGGCTAGAGCCGGTCTTCTTGCGCTGAGGCCGTGGGATTCCCTGGGACGCCAACCGGCATATTGCCCGGCTCGTGGTGCGCCCCCTAAGTCATCCCCACGACAAGACTTCTGCGAGGGGAGTTTTTTGCACACACATCCTTTACTTTGTTTTTTGTTTTGCTTTACTTTATTTATTTTACCTGCATCGTTTTTTATCAAAAACCCAAAAAAAATTAGAATCCTTGGTAGTTGTTTTTACTTGTCTGCTTTTAGTTTTGCTGAAATGGCTAATCCTGAAAACACCAAGCTGTGTAACTTTACTAGTACGAACAATAGTGATTTTATCTGCACTCCTATTGCGCCACCTGCTCCTGCTGCAAACTTTTATGAGATTAAGCCTGCTTTATTGAACCTTGTTATGAAAGAGCAATTTTCTGGTGCTAGTACTGAAGATGCTGCAGCTCATCTCAACAATTTTGTTGAGCTATGTGAGATGCAGAAATATAAGGATGTAGAAAGTGATATTATTAAGCTCAAGCTGTTTCCTTTTTCTTTGAGAGGAAAAGCTAAGGATTGGTTGCTGTCTTTGACTAAGAATAGTATTGATTCATGGACTAAGTGTAAGGATGCTTTTATTGGTAGATACTATCCTCCTGCTAAAATTATATCTTTGCATAGCAATATTATGAAGTTTAGTCAGTTTGATAATGAACATGTTGCTCAAGCTTGGGAAAGAATGAAATCTATGATAAAGAATTGCCCCACTCATGGACTGACTACTTGGATGATTATCCAAACTTTTTATGCAGGACTGAATTTTTCTTCAAGGAACCTATTGGATTCAGCTGCTGGAGGCACTTTTATGTCCCTTACGTTGGGCGCCGCAACAAAGCTACTTGACAACATGATGGTAAATTACTCCGAATGGCACACCGAGAGAGCTCCACAAGGTAAGAAGGTAAATTCTGTTGAGGAAACCTCTTCCTTGAGTGATAAGATTGATACCATTATGGCTATGCTTGCTAATGATAGGACTCATATTGATCCTAATAATGTTCCTTTAGCCTCTTTGGTTGCTCAAGAAGAGCATGTTGATGTGAATTTCATTAGAAACAACAATGCTTATAGGAACAATTTTGCTAGTAACAATTATAGGCCGTATCCTTCTAGTAATGGTTATGGTAACTCCTCCAACAACACTAGGGCCGCGCCCTCCGAGCTTGAGGTAATGCTCAAGGACTTCACCGGTAAGCAAACTGCTTTTAACAAGTCTGTTGAGGAAAAGTTAGGCAAAATTGATATTCTTGTTTCTAAAGTTGATAGCTTTGCTCTTGATGTTGAACTTCTGAAATTAAAAGTGTTGCCTAATGATGTGAAAGAGAACAATGTTTTTGCTACTGCTAATGCTATTCAAGTTGGAATTGATGAAAATCTTAGATTGTTAGCAGAATTGCATGCTAGATAGGAAAGAGAGGATGAGATTGCTAGGAATATGAAAGTTTGTACTATTACTACCTCTGATGTTGTTGTTCCTAATGCTAGCAATCCTATTACTTTGATTGGTGTAGAGAAAACTCCCACTCCTTGTGTTAAAAAGCCTAAAACTGCCAAAACTTTTTCTCAAAAGAGTGTTGAAATTTTTCGGAGTGTAGGAGATGATAGCTCTACTTATTTTAATGATTTTGATGTTGATGGCTGCAATATATCTAAAGTAATTTTGTTCTTGCAAAATCTTGCTTTGACTCCCAATGCTAGTTCTTTAAATATTGCTTTTACTAAGCATATTACCAATGCTCTCATGAAAATTAGGGATGAAAAGTTGCAACAAAAAGCTTCTGTTCCCAAGAAGTTAGAAGATGATTGGGAACCCATCATTGATATGCATGTTAATGGTTTTGATTGCCATGCTTTATGTGATCTAGGTGCTAGTATCTCTATTATGCCTAGAAAAATTTATGACATCCTTGATTTACCACCGCTTGAAAAATGTTATTATGATGTTCCTATTGCTGATGTTGCTAAGAAGAAACCTTTGGGACGAATTAATGATGTTCTTATTGTGGTTAATAATAACCTTGTTCCCGTTGATTTTCTTGTTATGGACGTTGAATGCCATGCTTCATGTCCTATTATTTTGGGAAGACCCTTTCTTCGAACTGTAGGTGCCATCATTGATATGAGGGAAGGCACCATCAAATATCAATTTCCATGAAAGGTATGGAATAGTTCCCTAGGAAAAGGAAGAAATTACTTTTTGACTCTATTCTTAGAGCAAATTATGAGCTTGATGCTTGATCACTTGATATTACTTGATTCGCAATTTTCTGCGCCTAGCTCAAAGACGTTAAAGAAAAGCACTCTTGGGAGATAACCCAATGTTTTATTTTCAGTACTTTTTCTTTTATTTGAGTCTTGGAAGTCATTACAACTGTAATGAGCGCTCCTTATCATTTTTATTTCATTGTTGTGCCAAGAGAAGCCTCTAATTTGAGTGAGGTAAAGATTTGGGGATGTTGCTGTCCTGAAACTGTTTTTGGTGCTGCACCGTAAAAATTTCTATAAATTCTCTGTATATCTTTTGGACCTGCGATTTCTTGTGCATATGCCCCAGGTTATATCCAAACTTTCATTATTGAACACTTTTTGATTTGAGCAATAGAAAACCCCTCAAAAATTCGACCTTTGTCAGCTGTTCTGTTTTGACTGATTTTTGTCAATATTTGTGTTTGCCGCTTTATCGCTTTCTATTGAGTTCTTTTGATCACGGAACTTTTGGGGAAGTTTCTACAGTAGTATATGCTATATATTTGGTGGTTTTGGGTTGAAACCTGAAGCAAAAAGAGGTTGATTATATGTTATGCTACACTAATGTTGCTAATAGATTTGTGTTTAGTTTTGTATGAAGGAAGTTTTCAAGTGTAGGGATTGGAGAATGATGAGATGAGTTGAAGAATGGACAAAAGCTCAAGCTTGGGGATGCCCATGCATCACCCCAAGAAATATCCAAGAAGTACAAGCGTCAAAGCTTGGGGATGCCCCCGAGGCACCCCTTCTTCATCGGCAAAAATCAGGTCACCTTTCAAGACACTATATTTTTATTGCTTCATGCACTATGTGTTTTTCTTGGAGCATCAGTTGTTTTAGTTTTCTTAGTTAGTTTAGTTTTGTTTGCTGTAATAAATGGTTGGACCCCAACAAATTCCTTTTGGAGAAGTTGCCTTGCTTTTCATTTGCCAAGAACGCTCTAGTTTTCACTCTTATCAAAAACCGAGTGTTCTTCTTTTTCTGCTACTGCTTTTGGTTTTCGTTTTCGCCTTGATTTGCATTCAGACCTTGTCATATATTTTCATCAAGGTGTATTTTTGCCTCTGATCTTTATTGGTTTTCATCAAAAGAGGTGTCTATAAAATTTTCAAATGGTGTTGGAAAAGAGAAAAAGCTTTATGCAAAAAAGTGGTACAAGAAGGAGCTTGTGTAGACTGCGGCTTAGGCTTTTTCATGTCATGCTTGATGTCTTTTTGATAGTATGCTTAGTGGTTTTTCTGTAGCATGACTTGTCTCAAATAACTAAGATTGCTTAATGAGCCTTTAAAAAAATCATGCGTTGTTTTAATTATTTGGAAGCATTATTTTGGTTTTCTCCTTGATTCTTTATTTGGGTTGACTTGGCGCATGCTCACACATGTTAGACTCATACAAAGTCGCCAATAGCCTCTATGATCATTTAGTTTTTGACTTTTGATGCCATCTTATGCTTCTTTTAATGTCGCTTTGCATGATTATGGCCATTATTGCTCTCTTAGTTGGTCGCTCCCAGTCTCTTGCTAGCCCGTGCCTTGTACTGAGTATGAGCTCTACTCGTGCATCCAACTCCTAAAAACCAAGTTTTCCAAAGTGTCCACCATACATACCTACTAGCAATTTGCTATTCCAAGTAAATTTGACTTGCTTTTATTTTCTCTTCAAATTAAACTCTTACCAGTGTTATGCGAAAATTGGTCAGTAAAGCTCTCACGAACCGGAAGGCACACTTTACTTTTTCTTGTTCTTAAAAATTTGACATTGTGAACTCTTATGTTGAGTTGTTATGCTTGCAAGTTGTAAGTTGGAGACTAGCCCATCCATGCTGTCATGGGGCAAGCTTTCAACATTGCACTTCTTATTTAAGTTGATATCGTGATCTTTTGTTTATGGATGCCCACGATGTGAAATGAATTGGGAAACTTGCGGGGATCATGGAGTTTGTATATGTGTTAGGGAAATGCCTGGGCCGCCAATCTAAGCTATGCATAATTCATGGTGGAAATTTGCAGCATGCCCATAGTGGACATTCGACGACGTATCTCAAAATAAAAAGCTATACAAATGGTAAATAAAAAGAGATGTCGAGGTGTTCATTGTCTGCTTGTCCTGTCATTTTGATGTGGGCTTGTTCCATGTCATAGGGCACGGAGGTACCCCGTTGGCGGTTTTCAATGATACATATATACTTACAATGACAAGAGCCTTGCTTGGGACTCTAAGTTGAGTACGTAGCATGAGGTTTGGGTACTCGTATTCACGGGACACTAGGTTTTCAACTGATGATTTGTCAAGCATATGCATCATAATTGTTCTCGCATTAACTCTAGCCATTCATGATGCTTATAATGGGGGCAATGAGAGCTCAAAGCCGGTAAGTACCATAATTTTTGAAGGTTATAAAACTTGCAATCACTGCTTCCCTCCGCGAAGGGCCTTTCTTTTACTTTTATGTTGAGTCACCACCTTCTATCTTTATGCACCATTAAGAGAGCATAGTTGTCATTCTTAGTATAATGTGCATTGTCCCAAAGTTTTCATTGATTGATTCATATTGTTGGTTTCACTTATTCTTAAATTATTTATATCTAGTCGCCCTTTTAAGCTTGAAGGTGTCCTATGCATTTATGTTTTGCTCTCTATGAAGGACAAGCTGAAAACCATTTGTATGTTTTTCCTTATGATTTGAACACATGTTGACTTTCATTGTTTCATTTTCATGATCTTTTGTTTGTGTTCATTTGCATGTTTACAACATGGTTGCTAAGTTTCTATTGTCAAGATTATATCTTTCATGCCCATGTTTTAAGTTCTTATGATCCCAGCTCACAATGCTTACATATATGATCAAGATTGTGTAGGTGCATGTCACCTCAAAAATTATTCTTTGTTATCACTTACCTACTCGAGGACGAGCAGGAGTTAAGCTTGGGGATGCTTGATACGTCTCCAACGTATCTATAATTTTTGATGTTCCATGCTTGTTTTTACACCATTTACCTACTGTTTCGTTACACTTCGTGGCACTTTTATGCATTTTCCGGAACTAACCTATTAACAAGTCGCCACAGTGCCAGTTCCCTGTTTTTTGCTGTTTTTGTGTTTCAGAAGTGCTACACGGGAAATATTCTCGGAATTGGACGAAACAAGTTCCTGAAGTCTTATTTTTCCCGGAAGCTTCCAGAGATCCAAAGAGGAGACGGAGTGGGGCCACGAGGTGCCCACACACCAGGGCGGCGCGGCCTGGCCCCTGGCCGCGCCCCCTATGTGTGAGGCCGCCTCGGTCCAATCCTGACGATGCCCCTTCGCCTATAAAGACCCCCCGATGGAAAAAACCTAAGGACCCGATCACTTTTCCAGAACACATCGCGATCCACCGCCGCCGTCGACCCGAAGATCGGGAGGGTCCAGAAGCTCTTCCCGGCACCCTGCCGGAGAGGGGAATCGCCACCGGAAGTCTTCTTCATCGCCATGCTTGCCTCCGGAGCGATGAGTGAGTAGTCTACCTTGGACTATGGGTCCATAGCAGTAGCTAGATGGTTGTCTCCTCCACCATGTGCTTCATGTTTAGATCTCATGAGCTGCCCTACATGATTGAGATCAACGTTATGTAATTCTACATGTTTGGTTTGTTGGGATCCGATGAATATTGGTGTTATGATTGAGTTGCTATACTGAAATATATCTTATGTTATCTCTATGTTGTTTATGATCTTGCATGCTCTCCGTTGTTAGTAGCTATCTTGGCCGAGTAGTTGCTAGTGACTCCAAGAGGGGGTATTTATGCTCGATAGTGGGTTCATGCCTCTATTTAACCTGGGGGGGTGACAGAAACCTCTAAGGTTGTAGATGTGCTATTGCTACTAGGGAGAAAACAACATTCATATGCTCGAGGGCATATGCTTTGTTTACATTACACACTTTGCTTAATGCAATTATCTGTTGTTCGCAACTTAATACTCATGGGGTGTTCGGATGATATCCCCGGGAGTGGATTATTAGTCATAGATGCAGTTGGATGGCGGTCTATGTATTTTGTTGTAATGCCCAGAGTAAATCGCATAGTGATCTTCTTGACATATCACGTTTATCTTTATTCTATCAATTGCCCAACTGTAATTTGTTTACCCAGCATGTGTTATTTATCTATGGAGAGACACCACTAGTGAACTGTGGACCCCGGTCCTATTTCCATCATATTGCTATCACCTGTTTACTTTACTCGCACTATTTACTTTACTCGCATACTTTCACTGCTTTCCACTCGATACGCTCATACCCTTTGTTTCAAGCAAACCGGTGAGATTGACAACCTCATCGCAAGTTGGGAACAAAGTATTTGGTTGTGTTGTGTGCAGGTTCCGCGTTGCTATTGGCTGAAGACAAGTCAACATGTGTCATAAACGGGGCCCTTGTTGGAGTGCTATTAGGCCAGTCAGCATCACCTTCAGTCGTTTGTCTCTCCTCTCCTGATCGATAAACCTTGGTTTCTTAACTGAGGGAAAATCTTGCTGCTATATTCATCACACCTTCCTCTTGGGGTTCCCAACGGGCTGGTCATCAAACAGCATCACTTCTTCATGAAAAGAGACTTTGGCCTTCAAAGCAAGGTTGGGAGCACGCACACCACGTGCACGAGCTAGAGCATCATCCGCATTTTTTTCGGAGATCTTCCTTGCCACAATCTCTTGCAAGATGTCATGAGCGGTCATCTTCCTAAAGTTGGCATCTCCCTTGATCGAGTTCATTGTTTCCTTCATGAAGGGCAAGAGGGCTTGGAAGAACTTCCTCTTCATCCATCTCCCATCACATTGGGTAGAGCCGAGGTCGACTAGCTTCACTTGTAGTGCCGAGAGACGCCTATGAAGTTCTTCGGGAGATTCACCATCAAGCATGAAAAAGTTGTCCACTTCATTAGATGCCTCATCAAACTTGGACTCTTGAATGCTCTCGTTGCCGATGAAGAGGTTCGTGAGAGCATCCCAAGCTTCCTTGGCGGAGGTGATGTTGCGGACGAACGCCTTGTCCTTCTCGATAAAAGACATGTGAATGAGATGCAAGGCGGAGGCATTGAGCTGCTTGTCGATTTGCTCCCAAGGTAGCAAGTTGGTCAAGTCCTTGGAAGTTGGATGAAAACCCTGCTCAATGATCCTCCAAAGCTCAATAGACACAAAGTTTATATGAGAGCGCATGTTATCTTTCCAATTGGCAAAGCTAGAAGCATCAAGTAGTGGCGGTGGGCCGCATGAAGCAAGGTGTGGCATTTGAAGGTGTCTTCCAGAGACATAGCTCGTAGGATGTGGAATTTCCGTGCTATGTCCCCGAGAGGTGTCATCTTTCTTGGGTGGGTCCTCGTTGCTCTCATTCCCATCCTTGTCCGGATCATTCTCGTTTAAGGATGGCTTATCCTTATCCGGGGTTTCAACCGGAGTTGGTGGAGTGGTACTAGACGTTAAACTAGTGAGAGCATCAAGTTGAGATTTTTGGCTTTCCATGGCTACCATCATAGCATCCATTCGTGTCACTAGACTATTAAGATCCGCCTTAGTGGCGGGCTCCTCGTCGCCCATAATCTCTTAGGCGGTTAAGCCCAATCAAAGAGCCCTTGCTCTGACACCAATTGAAATGGATCTTAAGGGCGACTAGAGGGGGGGTGAATAGGCGCTACACAAAATTTTATCTTTTTCAAATTTATGGCTTGACACAAAATAAAATTTACTAGATGTGCAACTAGGTGGATTTCCTACGTGACAAGCAAGCAAGTAAGAAAAACGCAAACAAGATACAAGTAAGGGTAAGAAAGGACCATAAAGCGGAGACCGGAGACACAAGGATATATTCCCGTAGTTCCTTCCTTTTGAGGGGAAGTACGTCTACGTTGGAGAGGTGTGGCAACATGGAGTCCACCAACGCCACAAAGGCTCACCTTGTTCTCCGGTGAGCAAGCCACGGAGGCTAACTCATTTCCACTAAGCGGTGGTATTGGGGGCACCAACCGAAACCCTTACACGGAGGTTGGGGCACAACTCCACAACTTAATTGGAGGCTCCCAACAAGAAAACCACAAAGCTTTTACACGGAGGAAGCTTTGAGGTGACCTCTCTTTCCCAAGGCAAGTTCCACGGAGGAGGAGTGAAGCAAACACAAATCACATCGGTAGGATTGTAGATCTAGGGCTCCTCTCCCAATCTACCAAATCTTGAAGGATTTGGTTGGCTAGGGAAGGAGATCTACGGAGTTGAAGCTCTGCTTTAATGGAGGAGAGAGAGTGTGGACGAGGTAGCTCAGATCTGAGGTAGGGGACGACTATTTATAGGCCAGCTCGGAATGTTTCCGTTGGAGGTGACTTACCCCAGAAATTCCGGCCAGGGGGCAGAAATTCCAGGGTTTACTTAAGGCGGAAATTCCGGCCTGGGGGCGGAATTTCCGCCCCCCGGAAATTTTCATTTCGGAAAATTCCGGCCTGAAATTCCGGCCCTTTACTGCAGGGTGCACCACGGCTTGGAGAAAAGGACTTAGCGAAATTTTCGAGGGCCAGAAATTCTGGAATTTCCGGCCTCCGGAAATTCTGGATGCTCAGAATTTCCGGCCCCCCTCTGCAAGCTGCACCACACCCTGTGGTAAAGGACTTAGCCAAATTTTCGAGGGCCGGAAATTATGAAATTTCCGGCCCCCGGAAATTCTGCCAAACCAGAATTTCCGGCCCCTTTACTACACGTTGCACCACAACGTTTAGTAAAGGACTTAGCCGAATTTCGAAGGGCCAGAAATTCAGGAATTTCTGGCCCCCGGAAATTCAGGAATTTCCGGCCCCCGGAAATTTTGTCCAGGGGCGGAAATTCCGGCCCTAGGGGCAGAATTTCCGGCCCTGAAAGCAAATTTCCGGCCTTGAAATTGACACTCCTCTGGATGATTTCGAGCCTCTCTACAGTAGTCCCCTTTCCCACTTCTCTTCACCATCAGTCTTGTACAATACCTGGAGAATTCCTGCAATGCTTAGCACAAGATTAATTTTCTTGTGTTGTAATCAAACACCAAAAAACTGGAAGCTAGGAACATGTCCTTTCACAATGGCTTATCAAGGTATGGCTGTTCAAGCAATCCGTGCTCAAGGAATGGCTCTTCAAGCCCTGCCCGTTCAAGGTATGCCTGCTCATGCCATGTCTCTCCAAGCAATGGTTGTTGAGGCAATGCCTCACCATGGCGGACACAGGTTTAGAGATTTCATCATCCTTGTACTGATGGTGGTGATCGTGAGGCTCTTGTTCTTCAAGTAGGTGGTGTACTCTCGCATGTTGTGGTAAGCTCATCAGAGTTTGAAAATGGATAACTCTTAGAACATCTGTGTGCTTAACCAAACAGCTAGACAGTGCATCTGCTGGGCTAGGAATTTGATTGGTAGGCATCCAAACAAATGGGCCAAAATTGGCTCTCAGAGACAGCGAAATCTATTGTGGGCAACCAAACAAAACGCCCTCCATGTTTTTGGCCCATTTTATGAGACCCGGGCCTCCCAACGCCTACGTCCAGGGAGCCAAAAAGGATGCAGGCTACCAATCGCGCCCCTGATCATTGAGCAGCTGGTGCTGATTAGGTACTGAAAAATTAACGTACTGCATACAAACCAGCAACCTGAATCTATAGAAAGATTGCTCAACAGCTACCAAACGCCAAAACCTATGGTGCAGTTCGGCTCCTAGTTAGCAGGACGTCCGGCGTCACTCAATGGCACGATGACGCGGGGTCTATCTGCCTCTTCAGGAAGATGGTGATTGGTACATGTGTGCATCCCGGCTAGTAGCCGAGCAGCATCAGCGGGGCCGTACATTATTGCACTACTGTGGCACGGCGTCTTACCATAGTAGTATAATTTTTCTTAAGGCAGTCGCTGAAGGACCGATCAGGGAGGTTTTTTGTCTTTCAGATGCTGCCGACGCAGGGCATAGTTCAAGACAACGCCAAAGCGATAACAAAATTCCAAATGGCTCCAAATCCTAGCATCTAAGGACTACAGCGTGAGGAACATGCAGTTTCCCAACCATATCACCATCCCTCTTCTACATATACTTGCTGAAAAATTCTCACTACACTTGCTTTTGGTTCTTCGATTGGTATTAGCTCTACGTCATTGTTCCTTTTATAGGAGTGCTTCATTGTTAGTTGTAACTAGCATGGTGGCCCTCACAAATGAGAGGGGCATCATCTTTAATAGGTTGAAAGTTATTTTACATTTCATTTTATATTATGTCTCTATTGTCTCCGTCCATTTATTGTCTTCATTGTGAAAACGCAATAAAATAAATGATGTCTTAGACCATACTGGCCATTTTTTATACCTATTCACTGCATTAGATTGGCATTGGTGCATCTTGTTAGAACTAACATGTCAAATCATTCGTCTATTCATATATTAATTAGTATGCACTCTTAATAGATTATCGTATGAGATATTCCTAATTTAATTATGGTCCATAGATTTTTATTAACCCGAATATTTATATGCACAACTACAAAGTTTTCATCTCAAATCTTCCTACAAGTATAATCATCCATAGGTTTTCATCTGTCTGGCTAAAGTTATAATGATTTAATAGTCTATCTCATAAGTATGAAATTGTTATGTGAACTAATAATTAATACTCCCTCCGTTCGGAAATAAGTGTCGGCAATTTTGTACTAGCTTAGTACAAAGTTTGTACTATGTCCCCGACAGTTATTTCCGATCGGAAGGAGTATATGATATCAGATCAGCACTTGTACTTCCTAATCCATGAAGTTGGTGTCATTAATGTGTGAAATTGTATTTGAAAAGGTAACATGTATATAAGAACAACGGCGAGATTTTATTTTGTTGCTAACTTCTCACTCTCTTGCTGACTACCTTGCAGTTTTAACTTTATGCTAACTTAGGTCCTAGATTTCTTGAATTTGATTTTACATAACCACATATACCTTATTTAAAATTAAATATGTATACACCTTGTAATATATAATGGATACAATTAAGCAAATATACCTTTTTTAAACTAAATATGTATATACCTTGTAATATATAATAGATACACTTCAGTCATAGTTGGGATTAAGGATGTGTCATGTTGTTCTTTATTTATGAGTGGACATTTTCTCGGAGGTTGACATTTTCAATCCTAGCCACAAGTTTCAGACCCAATGATGTATCACAGGACCCGTTGCGAAACCCTAAGAGGAAGGTATGATGAGCACAGCAGCAAGTTTTCCCTCAGTATGAAACCAAAGTTTAATCGACCAGTAGGAGAAAGAAATCACTTCTGAAGGTTGTTGCTAGCTGACTTTTGACAGGGCGCCAGAAGACAGTTGATGGCGCATGGTCGGCGCCAGCAGCAATGTAGAACCTGCACACAACACAACCAAACTACTTTGCCCCAACTTACGGTGAGGTTGTCAATCTCACTGGTTTACTAAAAACAAAGGATTGGACGTACAGTGTGGAAGGAGATGTTTATTTGCAGTGAAGTAAATAATATTTGCGGAAAGTAAACATTATTTACAGTAGATGGTAATATAAATGTGAAAGAATGGACCGGGGTCCACAGTTCACTATAGGTGTCTCTCCATAAAGATAAAACACGTTGGGTGAACAAATTACAGTTGGGTGATTGACAATTAGAGAATGCATAACAATGCATGTACATGTTATGAAGATCACCATGAGATTCATTTGGGCATTACAACATAATACATAGACCGTAATTCAACTGCATCTTTGACTAATAATCCACCCTCGGGATATCATCCGAACAACCTTTGGGTATTAAGTTGCAAGCAATAGATTATCGCCTTAAGCAAAGTGTGTAATGTAAACAATACAATTATCCTTGAACAAAAGATTGTTGTTTTCTCCCTATTAGCAACAGCACATCTACAACCTTAGAAGTTATTGTCACTCTCCCAGATTATTAGAGGCATGAACCCACTATCGAGCATAAATACTCCCTCTTGGATTTACGAGCATCTACTTGGCCAAAGCATCTACTAGCAACGGAGAGCATGCAAGATCACAAATAACATAGACATGATAAATCAATAATCAACTTGACATAGTACTCAATATTCATCGGATCTCAACAAACACAACATGTAGAATTACATAAAGATGATCTTGATCATGTAGACAGCTCACAAGATCTAAGCATAGAGGCGCAAATAGGAGAAGACAACCATCTAGCTACTGCTATGGACCCATAGTCCAAAGGTGAACTACTCACGCATCACTCTGGAGGCAGGCATGGCGACGAAGAAGGCCTTCGGTGATGATTCCTCTCGCTGGCAGGGTACCGGCAAGAGCTTCTGGACCCTCCTGAACTAGGGTCGACGACGGTGGTGGCTTACAGTACTTTTCATGGATGGAGGCTCGGGCCTTTAGGGTTTTCCCGATGAAGTGAATTTATAGGCGGAAGGGCGATGTCAGAGGGCGCCTAGGGGGGCACACCATAGGGTGGCACGGCCAGGGGCTGGGCCGCGCCACCACCTGGTGTGGCCGGCTCCTGGCTGGTCTCCGTCTCCCTTTTAGACTACATCTTCGTGTCAGATAAATAGGAACTTCGGCTTTTGTTTCGTCCAATTCCTAGAATATTTCCTTTAGTAAAAATTAGAATAGAAAAAAGCAGAAAACAGGAACTGGCACTATGGCATCTTGTTAATAGGTTAGTTCCGGAAAATGCATAAAAATGCCATGAAATGTAAACAAAACATAAAACAATTGGTGTAAAACAAGCATGGAGCATCAAAAATTATAGATACGTTTGCAATGTATCACCCAACTACTTAAATAATTTGGATTATGCGCCTCAAGCGTGGTTTCTCTATTTCAAGACCCCATATCTTCTATTAATATTTGAAGAGTATGATATTGCAACCTTTCGCAGAATTAGTAAAGCCAGTTTCAGAATATGTGTATCTCTTGTGTGTTTCATACTTAAATAAAAACATCTTTTGGTTATTTGTATATATTCGACCATGATTTCATGCACATATATTGATCTACACAATATTATTTATATTTATGATTTTGCTTTTTCTCAGTAGACTGAGAAAAATAGATTAGGGCTCAGTACAATTCTAGACCATTAGATTTGCATCCTGATTCGTGCAATTGAGTTGCAACTGAGATTTTTTCAGTTGCAAGTGATGTTGCAACTAGGAACCATACATCCGGACCGTTGGATTGCTTTGTGATTCGTGCTAATAGTGAGTTGCAACATGAGTTGCAACTGAGATGTGATAACGTCATTCTACTGAGCCATAAGCTAATGCTCAGTAGACTGAGCCCTAGACACACCCTTATATTTATTATATTACAAGCTGAAATCATAACAAAATCTCTGGCCCTTAAGCACACTTAGAGGCCTGTTTTGGGAACTATGATTTGTTTCCATCCGTGACAAAGTATCATGTAACAACAAACTAATCACATATTTATGCCCCGTCGGAAAATCTGACCAAAAATTGCGTTCCTTTTTTTTGCCCAAGGACAATATTCCAAGCAGGACCGCCGCGTTCAATCTAGCTAAGCTAGTATTAGATCCATATTTTCTTGAACGAACTGAGTTCTTCTAGTATGTCTAACTATAAGGTACTCCCTCCGTCCTGAAATGTAAGCCTTTTTAGAGAGCTAACTTAGCTCTCTAAAAAGGCTTACATTTTGGGACAGAGGTAATATGTCTGTAGTGCATCATATATTTTATTCTAGGAAGACTCAGCTATTTTAGTCATATGGAGCTAGGCTTCTCTTGCATCTTTTTTATTTTGGATGGACTCTTTTATATCCTTCGACTTTTCAATGAACTCAGCTAGCTAGTACTCCTATCTACGTACGTTATTTTATTTTTAAACTGACTCCGGCTATTCTCTTTAGTACTCCACACAACATCACAGAGTCTAGGTATAAACCAAAACGTATGGACACGTCTGGATATAAAAACTGTGTCAACCTAGACTTACACGGTTATGTCAATTTTTATTAAATTCTAGCCACAAAATTCAGATCTAACAACTAAAATAATTAAGATGATGTGGATTAATATCGTGGCTCTATTTTACAATCTCATATTATGCTTTTAGTATATAATAATAGATTCACATATATATCCTGACTATTGGAGTCACGGTACTTATACCTTTTTGTCCCTTTTGCCCTCTCCTAAAGCAGTAACTCCTCCCATTCAAAGTCGTCTTCAAGTACCTTTTTGATTCTTTACCGAGTATGGATAGATCAACTATAGGTTCGAGTTTAGCCAAGATACGTACACGGCTAAGTGTATGAAAATCCAAGATAGAATCAGGGCTATCTAAAAGCTAGGAAGGAGAAGACCGGGTGATTGAATATGACTTGCTAACAGATCCTACTCTTCCTTAAGCGCTAGTTCTATTCACGATGGTTCAGTTTCGAGAGCGGCTAAAGTAGTTACCTAATAAGATAGATGAATATTCCACGATCTACGATTATCAAAATCTTCTTATAGAAGTCTAGTTCTTTCTTCTTTTATAAAAGGAAGTCTTGCTCTCCTTTCTTGCCGCTACTTGCGTTGCGAGCCAATCTTCAAACTGTTACGGAGAAGTCATTTACTGATTAGCTGCTTGAACGTGGAAATATTTCGGTGCCAACCATGTGTGTATTGTGAGACAGCATTCCTGAAATATGTTTGTATAAGCTGCCTACCGAAGGCTATTATTGTAGGCTGCACGTTAACAAACATTTTACCTCAAGTAGTCAAGTTCACTTACTCTTGGGAGGTTACTAGCCTTAGATAAATGGAAATCTTATCCTTTTTCATTCATACATTGTTTCACACAAGAATAAGCTACTCATATTTATGATCTATGCATGCTACTTTTCGGGAAGGCCTTGATATTCAAGATTTGTTGATGAAGAACAATTTAACTTTTTCATAAGGCTCTTTGAAATGGAAAACTACAAATGTAGCTCGAGCTACATGTAGCTCGTTTTAAAAAAAAAAATCATATTTAAATTTCAAAAAATCTGAAATGAAATGTTGATATGTATAATGTTGAGATCTATAAACGTGCAAAATTTCAACTCAAAATACGTTATAATATGGGCTGTACGAAAATAATAGTCTGACATACGTAATAGTGAACAGTGTAAACTTTTATAACCTCAAAATCTGTCAGATTTTATCAATTTTTTGGAGCCTCGAATATAAGATATTTGGAGTTGAAACTTTGCACATTATTAGAACTCAACATTGCCTACATCTAGAATTTAATTTTTTCAGAATTTTTTGAAACTTTAAAATAGCATTTTCGAATTTTAGAAAAAAACAAGCTACATATAGCTCGAGCTAAAAAATCCACACTCTTTTCGAAATAGATTTTATAAATAACGGCACATAGTTTCTTCCGCTGTAATTTATGAACTGATCCATGTAGGACACCATTTTGACGAGGATACTCCTTCCCTTTTATAAATACCATGAAAATTTGTTGAACAATATGTCCTGCCATCAAAGTGAAGCATAATAGTTGCAACGTGTGTGAAATTTTGAAGGTAACATTAGTGAGGCAAATCGGCATGTGTTGTTGTTGGATCCACTCAAACAACTAAGGACGTGTTTGGTTCGCACACTGTAAACAGGACCATCAGTAGAACGAGATTACAGGGGTAACAGCGGTGTAATGGGGAATTTACGAATTTGTTTTGTTCCGTAATGGAAAGGGATTTGATACCACCTGCTAACCTAATCAAGAACAGATCAACGTCAAGAGGCCATGGCCCATGGCAGTGAAATGGGCTTCGATACTACTACAGAAACGGCGATGGAGATTCTACTGAACGCCTGCGTCGAGATCTTCAATTCCACAGAAACGGCGACTGAGATTTGTTTCCGAAGATTCTCCTCGCCGCGTCACTGCTCGCGACACAGAGAGCAGGAATTGAAGGCGGCCTATGCCGGCGCCGACGACGAGGGCAACGGCCGACTCGGCGGAGGACGATGGACGCCGGACTAAGGGGAGGGGCGCTTGGTGTTGGACTCGGCGGAGCCGCGGACGGCCGAGGGGACGGTGGTGGATGGTCGCGAGCGGGAGGCCAGAAGCGACTCTCCTCTGGTAATGATTTGATTCCGCTGGTAGGAGAGCTGTACCTCGGGGGGTCTTGATTCCAGGGAAGCTGTTTACGGTCAAAGTGAAACAGGCACGTTTATTGCTATCAGATTCCGGTGTAATCGGGTACCGGAGCAAAATGTGCGAACCAAACACGTCCGAAGTCTTACGGAACAAAACAATTTCACCGAAGTTTAAGGTGGATATAACTTCTGTAGATAGATGTATGTAATGGATTCATTCCATTACCACAGTTTATTGCTTGCTTATAAACGAATTGTTTGACTCGATCCTCTAGTTTCTGGCCTTCTTTGGGCAATTTGGCATTGATTTAATGCTTCCATCTTCCATAAGATCGACCAGAAAAAAGTAGGGGTGAGTATCAAGGTATGTACTCAAGATTAGAGTTCGATAGTACACCTGCATTTTTGCTTCTCGATTGCGAGTTGATTAGACGGCCGGTGACAATGGCTTTTTCTTTTTGAAACGGGGCTGGCAACGACTTGAAAAAAGGCGTCGGGGACACTGAAGATCGTCATCTCACCCAGGGGCGGATCTAGGCCCCTGGCAACCAGGGCCACGGCCTAGGGCCCGGCAGCGATGCTCAGGCTTGACAATGCAGTATAGCATAATTTTAGAAGATATTGTAGCTATAATTACTGAAGGTGGCCCAGGACGCAGTAAATTTCTAGATCCCCCACTGATCTCACTGATAGCAACTAATCACATACTCACAGTTATACTGCGGAAGAAAACGGAATACAGCATTCATGTGTCTTTTGGATTCAGTGATAGGTTTTTGCTGCATAGGCTCTGCTCACAGTATCGAAAGAGTAACAGCTAGTCTCAAGGTACAATAAAGTATGCACGCACGGTAAACTGCGACCGTGCCATACCTGTCCGGCCCATAATTGGAGATCCCACCATCCCTGGAAAACAAACTCAGTATGTCGCGAAGAGGACGTCGATACGCTGGACCAGATAATCGGGGAGCTGAGGACGCGCAGGCAGCGCGGTGGCAAGGCTCGGCAGTGGCCAGCCTGCCCACCCGAGTTCGACTCCCAGCGGGAGCGAATTTAGGGTGTTCTCACAGTTGCCCGTCTAGTCTCTCGTGCTCGTTCACCCCAGCGCTAGAATCAGGAAAAGGGCGCGAGGTATTATAGCTTTAGGACTAGTTTGAGCACTAGTGGGGTGCGTGAGTGGAATGTGAGTTGGTGCTTAAGTTCAGATACTACAGCTGTACTACCAAAAAGAGATCGCAAAAAAAAGATAATCGGGGAGCTCATTTTCTTCTCATAGGCACTGCCGATGACAGGTTTTGTGAGGACAATCAGGTATAGCATAACTAAATTCCCGATGCCTCCAATACCCACTACCTAGAGCAAGATGAACCCTGAGCCGACCGCTTCTGCCGATTCACTGAACATTTCTCTACTCTTTGTGCTTAATTAGTCTCTTGGGTATCTTCTCTTTAGTCGGTGTGCCCTTTTATAGAGGAAGTACTGCATGGTTGGTTGGTCATGTGACTCTCTTTCAAGCCATGTTGCTTCTTGTAACCTTTGACTCTTCTCGAAACCAATAAGGTTCTTTCACCTTCTTCCATGTTCAGTGATCACCGCATGGTGTCTAGCTCTACTTACTACATGTTCTTGCATATGGCTCCGAAAAAATATTTTCTCTCTCTTGTTACTCTTACTGATTTATATGGTACATCTAAGTGCATATGCATGCGTAAGTAAATGCATAGTTAGGGGAAAAACTATCTTTGGTTCCCGAGTTTCAGTGATCCCCTCTGTTTAAAAAAATATATATATAAAGGTTTCAAAATAATATGAAAATAAATTCCAACATAGTTAATTATGTAACCTACAAGCATGCAAATTTTCAATTGAAAATTCTTTTTATTATACGCTACATAAAAATGATAAAATCTAATTATTTTAGAGATTTGAAAATATATACTCAGATCCACATGTCATTTTTTGTGTAGCTTGGAATACAAGTATGTATTTGAAATTAATATTTTACATGTTTGTGTGATAAATCATTGGCTACATGTGGATTTTTTTCAGAAATTGTAACTCATAAATGTGTTTTTTGAAAAATAAAATAAAAAGGTTAACTGGTGCCTGGGAGCCAAAAATCTCTACTCTTGACTATGCAAAAAGTGTCTTTGCATAGTTAAGCACTATGTTTTAGAGCAAGACAGTGAGCCGATTATTTCATAGCAGACTAGATCACTAGAGTCCCGTAAAGATATCTACATTGCATACTCCGATAAGAGCTGCAAGCAAGATCCATTGGTCCTTGTGTGCACCAAGCTATACGAGTAAATATCTTGACTATTTATAGCTCGAGGATTTGCTATGACCTTTTGTGTTGTTTCTAACAGGATTATTATTTAGCCATTTAACTTTGATCTCCCATATTGGCAAGATGGACACGGAAAGCATAATTGGCGAGCAATTGTTGACGCAATCAGTTTTCGATGGCACCGCATTGTTTTATTCTCTTATGCATGTGTAGTTTGTTTTATTTTTCCTTTTTCTAATAATTTTGGCCAAGTTCTTTGATATCTGTCTAGATGTTGAAATCGGTTATTGGAGAGGCGGAGTGTAATTAGTTTAAACTGGACATCAATATAATGCTCATTATAAGAAAAAAAATGTACATGTCTTTCTCCATATATTGGACGTGGCCATACGAATACTGTAACTCCCAAATGATGTAAGCCATACATATTGTGGGTTAAAATAGCATATCATTACATCGTGTCTTTGTTAGTAGTCCTTTTTCAAGATAGTCACATCCCTCCCGCTGAAGCAATAAATGACAAATATCTTTGCTGCCCATGGCGAAAGGTTATTTGAACTAAAAATTACATTGCAACTTGTTATGGCATATTTGGTGAAACTAGTAGTGCAAACCAAACATTCACCTAAGATCTAGATAGTCATACTTCCCTGCTTTGTGTTTCGCATTGAGGAAAAGAGAGAGGAAAGATCAAACATATTTTGTGCATTGTGTTATGTAAGATATACGTTGTTACATGGGTCGGGGCCATTACTAGGCTATTGGCTTATACGAGGCTAGACAAGGGAGGCTGCTACTCTGAACAATTTGAAGACATGGTCTTCTTTGTTGATCAGCCATGAAAAATTATTCAAGCATGGTAATGGAAAAGTTTATTTTACTTGTGAAGAACAAATAAGTATGGCATTCATTTTGAGGAATATTTCCTTTAATTTATAAGATAGATAGTACATATATCGCAACCATTCGCACATGATACAGACATCCCATGCATAAAATTTCCCCTCAACTACGCCATGTTCAAGAGGGACGCATTCTAGCTCCCGGCGGAACCCTTGGATCGTGAAATATTGAAAAGGAAAAAAACGTATATTAAGTAATGCATTCTACACATTCGTAAAAAAATGCTTAAAAATATTTCGCTTCTAGGCTACACAGAAAGAAACATATATGTATCTCTAATAATGAATAGTAAAATTATTATAGATCCACATACTTGCATTTTTTTCTGTAACTCTAAAATTATTATGTGAAATTATAGTTATGCGATACAAATGTACTCATCAAAAATATTGCAAAATCATTTTAACTTTGAAATGTGTTTCCCTTTTTTCTGTAACTCTCAAGCATATATACTTAGTCACATACAACTACAAACAGTATCAGCTAAACAGTTACGGTCCTGCTCCAATATCTATAATCAAAAACACTAAAGTTCTGTTTGGATGTAAGTGCTTGGGATTGTATTTGAATTGCAGTGGGAATATCGAATCTGAGTTAAAATGAATTGGGCTCCAATTCCAAAGGGTTGCATGGTATTTGATTTGAGATTGAAGGATGGCACCCAATTTCAATCCCTGTTTGGATATAGAAACCATGGAATTGATGTTTGTTGAGTTTGGACAATATATAGTTTGTCTACATGCATGAAAAATAGATGTATGTATACTAGAATTTTTATATATTATTTTTCACAGATAATAACATTAAAATAATCCAAATCAGGTCAAAGCAACAACGCAATTAGGACATTTTATTTGTCACACATAATACATATGCAAACCGGCTAAAAATATTTTTAAAATACGAGAATCAAATACATGGATAATTATATGTCTCTAACAAATAGCACAAGTGGATAGTCTTTGTCTCTTACACATAGCACAAGTGTCGATAGTTCATAAACAACAAAGTACATAGTAGTTCATAAAAATCAACAGACATAATAGCAAACATCAAGGCAAGGTCAAGAACCATGACTTCCTGAAGTTCTAGGGGAGCACAATGGATGCTTCAAACAAGTGGTCATTTATGACCAACTTCCCATAAGCTCACATCATATCAAAATCCCTCGATTCTAGTACCTACTTTAGTGCATCAAGGCTTTCAGTTGGAGGAGTAACCTTTGGCATATAGGAAGTGGCTCAGTTGTCTTCAATGAAAATGGAAAGATGTCTCATCTATCCCATCATGCAAAATAGCATCCCAAACATTTTGCCTCTTTTGATGCTCTTCTGGAATTTCTTTAGGAAATTTTATGTCTTGTTCTTGAACACACTAACATCCTATCCTAGCACCAGTCGCATGGTCTTTTTAATATATAGTCTTGATAGCCTCCCAATTCATCACTACCTCGTTCTTGTAGCGACATGCAGCTTTGTTGGCCTACACAATAAAGACATACATTAGAGATGATATTGAGGTTACAAAAGTAACCATGCACTAGAAATAACCATAAGTACCTCGACATATCGAGACCACACTTCATCACTTTCATCCATCACCTTGTTTTTATCATTATTGTATTGAAAGTCACTCTGAGCAACCATCTTGCTAATGACCACATAATGCTTGTCAAATGTTTTCATTCTTGTTGCTATGTTTTCCTTCACGATGTCAACATCACATGTCTCCTTGACATGCCTAATGCAACCTTTGTATGCATGTGGCTCCAACAATTTTTAGCTTCGTCACCAATGTTGTGGTGTTCAAAAAGATGGCGAACAATGTCGTGTCCATGTCGGGAGTCCACGTAAGCATCAACAAATAGAGGAATCTGGCACCCATCTATTACTGTAAATGCATTTCCAAACAAATTCCATTTGTAAACATTGAGATGATTCCAAGTGATACCAAGCGTCTCACCTCTATATTGCCCGAGCAGGAGAAGGCACTGGGGCAGGGTGCGGCCTTGGATTTTCCCTTAATATCCTAGTCCAAATGCCAAACACATTCAGTATTCGGGCCTCCCAATACCAAATGGGAAATATCGATCCTGAATTCTTACATCCAAACAAGCTATAAAGTACCAATAGTAGTTCTGGATCCTAGTGGTTGTGACTGTATTCTATGAGGCAAATCAAAATCAGCAGCAGGATGTGGAATAGGCATGACACCAATGTTTCCCGAGTCACGCATAGCTATATTCCAAATGCCTCCAAAGCCTAGTATATTGGAGAGCTGAGAAATAGCAATGAATGAACTGTTTCACGACACTCAGCTATTGATTGTTTGAATCAATTCTTGGTAATTGCCTAATTAGTTCATCCTTTCTCGCAAAATTTTGCATTTGATCTCTTTAGTCATCTATCTTGGCTGCTATGTCCCTTTTATATAAGAAGATGATGTACTCCTTGTTGGCGTGTTGAGGGTTCTTCTGTTGTCTTAATTAGTACAACCTGGTATGTGTGGCTTGCAATAATTTCACCGTGTACAGTGGTCATCACATTCTACCTTTTAACATCGACTAGTAGTTCGGCAATTTATTCCTCATGAAACCAATGAAGTACTTTACTCCTTCCGATTCATACTAGTTGTCGCTGATTAGTACAAGCATGTACACTAAATCAGCGACAACTAATATGGATAGAAAGGAGTCCATGTTTTGCAAAGGATGTTTTTGTTCTACATATGGGAGCATGTTCATCATTTATGCAGTAGCCAAGAACCTTTTTTTTTAAGAGAGATGTGATGATCTAGTATAGTGTTATATGCAAAGTATGGATAGGTAAAATATGTACTGGATAAATGCCATACATTACCTACTTATCTAGAAGGGAATTCTCCGTTGTAAACCTAAATTTCACTACTAAATCATAGATGTCATAAAGTAGAAACAATTACTTGGTTAACATATCTTGCTTCCTTGTATGGTTTAACTCTTGTATTATTGGAAAAATTATACAAGTTCTCTACAATCGTTATCTTTCTATATCTCAACCAAATGTTCCTCTTTACCATGCTTATAATACAAGAAAGTATAATGCCAAACATTGTCTTCAATAGTTTTCATCCTGAAAATCGAGACTTGGTGCCCAAAGAAAAGAAACCACGAAAAACAAAGTCCCTCTGTGTCGTCACCACTTACCAAGTCTGCTGCAATACACCGATCAACCGGCTCAGAGTCTTCACCATATCCAAAATTTGGCCTCCACCGTTACTTTCAGACATATATAAGTAGCAAGTAAATTTATTTCCTCCATATGTCTTCCTTTGTATGTGGCTTCTATAAAGTGTGCGTCTATGCGACAAGATTCGGGCATGTTCATGAGGACATGCCAGCTGTGTGGAAGCACAGGGCCCCAAAAAAGTGGAATCCCAAATCACGCTAATCTGGTAGTATTCACGTCTTAAGGGCATATTGAAATGGAGAGAAGAAGGCTGGTCCACCTCTATTTATTACGCAAAGGCTAATTTGGTGGATGTTACAACCTCGTTAACTTGTTCCCGTTCAAAAAGAAAGTTAACTTGTTTTGCATTTACTTAAAAATATTTTGTTTCCAGAAATACTTAACGAACGATCTTTTATTAGAATGTAAGTTCAGTATGTTGCTTTTATGCTATGGCTGACACAGGTCGGCTCCTCAGGTTATTTGTATGAATCTGCTCACATTTGACAAGTTTGTGTATCGTAGAGTGCACTTTTGCAGGTTTTTATATGAATATGGTCCCACGTGACAAGTTGTTGTATGTGTGATGCTAATACCTCTTTTTGTTATCCAGCGTCCACCTGCAAATCTTGGTCAAACTGAGACAGAGGATTTGGAACCAACCGGTAGAAGGATACGAGGTTTGTTTCTTCTCATACTTCACGTGGATGTTGGGCATAGTGAAAGAGAAAACTTAGAACATAACTATATTCCAGATGCCTCCAAAACTTGTACTCCCTCCATTTTTAAATATAAGATGCTTTAGGTTTGTGAACAAATGCATCTAGACACCTTTTAGTGTGTATATTCGAGTGAACCTACACACTAAAAGATGTCTAAATATATTTACTTCACAAAGCTAAAACATCTTATATTTTAAAACGGAGAGAGTATGTACAATGAGATCAACACAGGGTACATAATGTGTCACCTGCAGTACTCCCTCTATGTCGAAATGTAGTGCATGTTAAGTTTTTCAAATTCAAACTGTGTAAATTTTAACCAAGTTTATATAAAAAAATATCAACATCTAGAAAATGTTATGAAATGTATTTTTATATGATATACATTCAGTATTGTAGATATCGATAATTTTCTTAATAAACTTAGTCAATATTAGTAATGTTTGGCTTTCACGGAAATCGTGTAGCTTTGACCTTCCTACATCGACCCAATTGTCCATCCTTTTGGCACCTACGGAAACTAAAGATTATACTCCCTCCAATCAAAATAATTATTGGTGATTTGGTATAAACTTTATACTAAATTAGTATAAAATCATCGATATTTATTTCCAATCGGAGGAGGTACTATATTTGTTAGTATGCATATAGTCCTGCCGTCGGGCTTTAAAAGAAAAAAAAATAGAGTGAATTCCACTTTTTACCCCCTAATTTCACACTTATGACTGTATTTACCCCACCTAATAAAAATTTCTCTCATTTACCCCATTTAGTAAATTTTATGCCACATTTTACCCCGTTCAAACTTTAAATTATTATATCAAGTATAATACGGGTCAACCTGACTAGCTGACTTGCTAGATCAACGACCACGACCACCATCTGCATGAGCAGCTCTGTTAGCAAGTGCTCCCACGCTGCCCACATGTGTATCATTGCTTCACCGTCTTGGTGACGTGCGACGAGTGTGTGAGAGGCGTCCGACGGTGTGGAATTGGTTTGCCTTGCTCCGACGCATGCGTGCGTGACTATGTGGAGCACCACCTCCGCCGCCGGCGACAGCTCCGACCGTGGCAGCCGGCTCCACACGGTGCGCCGCGCCGAGACACTTGAGATAGTGCATAGGAAGAACCGCATAAGCATTAGACCCCCAAAGGACTGCTTATGACGAGGTGAACTAGGATGGCCAGCTCTGACTCTCTCACCTAGTGCAAGTAGGCGTCGGGGAAGGCTGTGAGCGCGTATAGTTGATGAGATACACATGATTACTCGATCATTGTTGGACTTAGAGAGAAGGATACGAGCATCCCGTCGCGGGCGTCAGCTTCCGGGCATCACTGGCAGCTTTGTACCAGCCCGCTGTTGAAGACGGCGACCTAGGTCATGCCTCATTGAACGGGTAAAAGTTTAGAAGGGGTGAGAACTGGTATATGTTTCCTTAAATAGGGTAAATGTGAGTACTTTTTGTTAAATGGGATAAATACTGTCACCAATGTGAAAGTAGGGGGTAAAAAATGGAATTAACTCAAAAAAATATTCTTCTGCTGTGGTGCTCGCTTTTTCCATTTGTATGACAAGAGCGCAGAACCGTCTAGGAATTTTTTTTTAACCTGAAACCATCCAGGAAAATGAAAATTATACTCCCTCCGATTAAAAATAAGTGTCAATAAATTTAAAATTTGTATTAACTTATTTCCGATCAGAGAGAGTACGAGACAAGACGATGTCGCCACTGCACATTGGGCTCAGCTCGGCCCTGCACGCGCTCCCATTGCCGACGTCAATCACACGCCTTGTTGCATGGAGTCAAGTCTGCAAACCCACTCAGTTCGGGGGGTTAGGAATCCACTACGAATGAGTTGTCGTTGGTTTGAAAAAACAGGGCCACTACGAGCTTGGTCCGGCCTGCAATGAGGCCGAAGAAATGTTGAGAGCAGCAACCACTGCATTGTTGGAAAAGGGGATAGATTGATCATCTGGTCAGACAGATGGATCGACAATCGCAGTCCTGCCATTTGTCACAGCAAGAGGAGCGAAGAAAATAATAGTTGCAGAAGCCTTGCAGGACAACCAATGGCAATACAATACATTGAGCTTTGGCTCATCATACATCACCTCCCCCTTCTGCCTGATGCCGAGGGTACTTGCAGATGGCGCCTTACAGCTAATGGGCAATATTCAGCAGCGTATGCATACTCTGCTTTCTTCCATGGACACATTCAGGCAGATTATGCAGAGAACCTGTGGAAGAGTCCGGCCCCGCTAAGGAGAAATTCTTTACCTGGATCGTTGTGAAGAAGCGCTGCTGGACAGCAGATCGCCTGACTAAGCGCTGATACAAGCTCCAGCATGTTATACCTTCTTTGATCAAGCAGCGGAAACGTTGGACCATCTCATGGTTGCTTGCCCATTCCGAGGGAGTTTTGGTTCAAGCTTTGTCAACAGAGGCGTCTACCAAACATCACTCCCCCTGCCAACATTTCAATCCGAGAATGGTGGAACCAGACCCTGCAACCATGGCCTCAGAAGCAAAAGTCCTAGCTACTGCCATGATAGTTGATAGCTGGAATGCGCAAGCTTTGGCTCAAAGAAATGCAGGCGTCACAGGAAAAGCGCTAGCCTAACTGTAATACACCTAAGGAGGAACTAGAGCTGTGTGATGAAGCGGTAAAGAAAGCAGATAGGTGGAAGGAGTAGCGATCTAGCTTAGAGAAAAACTCCTCGTCAATCTTAACTAGAGCGGTAGAAACTAGGGCCAAGATCAATTGGATCAATATAATGGCTGTACCTGGAATTCCGGATGGATATCTCAGAAACTAAGCAATCCTAGGACTCGCAATTTAACAAAAGCATCTTGTGCATCTGTGCATGTGAGACTGGGTGGAATTCCACCCTCTCTTTCCTTTCATTTTTTTCTTTAAATCTTGCAAATCAAAAAGGATAGCTCCTTAGCACAAGTGCAAGATGAAATAAACCAATATATTTTTGTCTATGGTTCCGTATCACTAACAGGATAAATTAGTAGTACTAAAAATCTTGCAAAACTATTCAAATCATTTTGTAAGCATTTACATGCAACTTGAAAAGAATTTGCAAAAGGTTCACGAACAACAATTATTGCAGGACTGTAAAGATTGCTTTATGGTGTAACTAGAACTAACTAGAGCCAAGTGGCAAAGACCAGTTTATCACGAGAATGCTGTGTTGGTTGGCAAAGACCAGTTTATCACGAGAATGCTGTGTTGGCAAGAAACCAACATAGCATTCTTACAAGAAAAAGAAACACAAAACACCGGTCAGCCTAGAGGAGAATTCATGCTTTTATTTCTCATGTGCAACACACTATATATGGAACAAGCCAAGTCAACATGTACTTAAACAACCTTGATGCAAAATGATAATCCTTGAGCCACCAACATAAAAGGTAAAAAACATCAATTGCGGACTCAGACTATTTGATAGTTAGCAGCGACCAAGCGAACCCTCTGTGCATACTTTGGTGGGTTCCCTTCCTTCAGAGGATTAATTCCAGTGACCTAAAATTTTCCAAAAAAAACAAATAAATAAATGGGGAGATCAGGGAACATATGTGGAGCAGTCATGTCTACCAGTACAGAAAAACAGACCTTCAAATCACTGAAAGTATTAGATGCGGCAAATCCAATTGATATGGGGAAAAATGTTGACGGATCAGCTGGTGGAACAATAAATTCCATAGACCCACTGAGAAGGTAAAGAAAAACAGTAATTAGTAAGACATGATTGAACAACTTATTAGAAAAAAATTATGATTCAACAAAATCATATATCTAACGCACCTGCGGTTTGACTGATCAATAAGAAGAATAGACCATTCCAACACTGAGTTTCTCGAGTCATACCTATATGCACAAGAGAAGTTCAACAATAAAAAGCATGAAAAAGCAAATATATGCAGCTAAACATCATTGCATTCCACAATGACAGAATCAGAGCAATAGAATGAACAATAGTTTCTTTAGTACTATAAAGTGTATTGCTGTATCGATGCTAAAGATTTGTTTCCTTAATGTTCACCCCTTAATAGTTTGAAATACCAGTCGTAAGTACAAAGACTGGAATACTAGTCATAACTACTTAATCATTAAGACCTACACAAGCAGTTACTATAATATTGATCATATCTAAGGGAGTGAAGTGGTACTAGGACTGCAGAAGACCATACTACTGAATTTTCAAACAAATGCTTCCCATGTACACATAAAGCATTGTCACTGATAATGTCTGCAAGTTTTAGTAATTAAAACATAACAGAGAAAGCGAACTCAAAAGTAACTCGAAACATTACTTCCACTCTCCATCAATCTGTTTAACAGTTGGAGCCTCCCGAAGTGCAGGCAGAGGAATAGATATGACGACGTTGTTCAAGTCAAACATCTCTGAAGCCTCATATTCAATGTTGACATATGTTTCATTTCCAGATACCGATGGCCAGCAGTTAACTACAAAAACAAGATAAGTTACAGAGTTCCTAAATTAAGAGAATGCCAGAAGAGAATAAAGCGATTTTGTACCTGACAGAGGTAAAGATGATTCATTCATGCCCTGGATTCTCCACTTTACAAGTGGTGTTTCATTTTGACCACTTGGGAAAGGCCTGTTTGGATCTTTTGCTCCAACAATTTGCTGGCTATTAAATAACTCCTTGTTGATATTAGGGTGTGTTTTGAAGCTAAGTCCAGATACATCTTGGTTTTCAATCTGTACAGCACACCACATATCAAATCAAAGATATAAGATCCAATCAATTGCATGGTTGGCAATTCGATAATGCATAACAGAGCTCAATAAGGTTTCTTGTCAGCAAGAAGTATATTGAACACAAATGAAAGTGAATGTCATAACTTATAACAATGGTCGATATTATATTCCAAAATGTGATAGAAGAAGGGCAATCTTCTGTTTAATTAGAGTGTAAAATAATGTAATAAGTTAAGGTGACAAAAGAAAATAAAATGTAGATATTGCTTGAAGTTCAGAAAAATATACCTGTAACTGGATAAATCCATCTGCATCATTAAGGACCTGAAGAGCAAGGGTTCCTTGCACATCAAAGTTATTAACACCTCCATCTCTTTTAGCTACTACATTAAGCTTCTCTTCAATAGTCACTGTGATGGGATCACTTGGTAGAAGAGGTGAGGGCCTTGACAAAACTGAACTTGGTTGTGCATCCTCCAAAATGATTTCTCCTTCAGCTTTCAAATTTTCTATGAACTGATTTGTCTTCTGTGATTTGCCTAACTTCATACCCAAACCTTTACCAGGAGCAGCTGGTGCTGCTGACGGACGACCTGTAGAAATGATGCTATGGATTAGACCAAAATGCACATGATATAGCTGCCTGAACTATCCCTTTAACAGCACAAGGCAGATAATATAGTTGACAGTCTAACCAACAATCCAACATGAGAACAAGAGACAGGTAGGCTTTTATTACTACAAATTATCATATGAAAATAAATAGCATGAAAGTGGGATGTATTTAATATGTAAAGTAAACCCGAGAGTGGCATTTTGGCTCCTGGGAGCATATACTCCCGAGTGAAAATGATATCATAAAACATGTTTAAAAATTCAAAAAAAAATTAACTTTTTTGTACATGTTTGTATCTTTGCACGCCTACAAAATTTCGTGAAGAAAAGACATATGTTGTGTCCTAGGGAAAAAAGACAAAAAATGGGATGCAATTTTGGATCACCAAAAATTTGTCTTTTACACAGGCTACAAAAAATGTCATTTTTCCTGAAACTTTGTAAGTGAACATAGGACATGAACATGAGGTAAAATATTCAGATTTTTCTGACATTTTGAGGCGGGAACATATGCTCCCTGGGCACCGTTTTGAATATCTGAAACCTTAGCATCCTTTTTATATCACATGGCGTACAGATGAGTATTATGGGACCAGTATAACAGGTTATGTGAAACAGTGAGAGTATATCATATTCATCTTCATGAGAAATACACCACAGTGAAATAGTACATGTAATCAACAAAAGGAAGAAAAAATTAAGAAATCCCCACATAAATATTTTTGAACAGAAACTTTTATTTATGTGAAACAAGTATTTAAAAACAACAAAAAAGGGCTTAGTTACCACCTTTGGGTTTACTGACAAATGAGTCCATATCAGTGCTCACACTTGAACCACTTCCAAAGCCAGTACCAGAGATATTCATGTCGCTGAAAGTTTTTTCAATTACACGAGGACCAGTAATTGACGAGTATCCTTTGTCAAGTTTGCCTTTCTCCATCTGTCTCAACACCAACCAGAAAATCATATTTCTTAATACATGAAAAAAGTAATGCTCAATAAATAGCATGAGACTCTAGTAATTAATAAAATGCAATTACAATTTAAAAATAATAGGGTTGTGATATATTCACACTATCATTTTATATTACTTGACTCAAATCCTACATCAGGCTATAATATAAGTTAGCTAGTACTGCTCGCTATAGTAATAGATTTTCATATGTATACTTACAAGTTCTAATGCTCCACAATCTATTATATGAAACTAGAAAATATAGCCATAGACATGTTAACTGGATTGCTGTAGAAGTGTGACCCCATGAAACAGGTGAAACTGAAGAAGTAGATACTAACTATAATAGATTAAACCGAGCCTAAAATTGACAGCTAAATATCCCAAATAATATGGAGTGACTAAAAATTACAGTAACCTTTTTGCCTAGTGGCCAAAGCTCACTAAATTAAACAACAATTTTCTCCCCAAGGCAGAATACAGTTATTTAATGTAGACAAAGGAGTAGGGCAGACCCTGAGTTTGTCAAGCTCATTAGCTCTCTTCTTCATGACATCCTTAGTGTCATTGATTTTGCTCTGCATCATCAGCTTATGTGCCTTCTCTTCATGGCTCTCCATCTCACAGTATTGTTTGACTTGTTGCACTGTTACATTTTCCTTGTTTCCAAGAGAGATTGCTTCGTCAAATGCAAATATGAGCTCAAATGCTGCTTTACAGATAGAGTCCTCATCCAGAGCGGAGTATTCAGGCACCTTTACAAATGTTAAGGAGACCTTGGCACCAAATTATTGCAAGAAAAAAAAACAGCATAGCAGCATACATAACTGAGGATGGATACACCCAGTTATTAGACAAAAAGTTTACACTTTCCACATGTATTTCTAGTAATTTTATATTTTTCCCTTTGTAAATCTACTACCATGCTCAACATGGATATAATAATAATAATAATATGTGCTTAAGGAACAATAAATTAGAAGAGTTATAATCCCTTTTTTGTGTTCGCTTAAATATGACTTCACCAGTATATTAAATTATAAAACTGGAAGATTAAAGATATGAAAATAGGATACAAGCTTGGATAGTAGCCTTAGTGTGTCCAAATCCTCAAGAATATTACTTTGCTTGTTTGTGATAAGGAGCAGATATAGGCCTTCAATAGGTTGATAAACATAACGAACACTTTCAGTCTCAAGATAAGTGTGCTGTTTCCCAGTTCCAACAAGTTTTGGGAATGCTGCAAGTAATCCTTCTATCCTTATTCGAGACATGTCAACATATTGTCTTGAAACAAGTGCTGCACAAAACCATATGAAATGACTTTCAGACTAGTACCATTAAGGCTATATAGCAGTCCTATACAACACTAACCAACAGAATATCAAAGTTAGCAATGTACTAATCCTGCATTATGATAACACCCTGTTCACTATTGCTGCTTCAACAATTTATAATAGGATATTATCATTCCAGTTAGCAAATGTTGACCGAATAATGTATGGATGTATGCTATAATAAAAAGATAGGGAATACATTATTTGGGAATTGGCATGGATATCCAGCCAAAAAATGAAATTTTCTAACCCAACACACCTTTTCCGGACTTCGCGATGATGGAAGCAGCAAGAACCACCTGGGGGAACAAAAGAACAATCAGCTCATCTAACAATAAAGTGGTATTACTTATTAAATTATTGTGTGAGAAAAGTGGGACTATTAGTATGAGCGATAAAGAAAACTATAACATGTTCATTACATCAGAAAACACCACAAGAGGCCAGATCTACCGGAAGTAATCACAGGTACACTGACAGGCTGAAGGAAATCAGGCATACCATTTTGAATAGCTTTGTTCGCCCCTGGAAGTATTTAAAATAAACTCAGCAAATTATGCACCTGTCGGAGGAAGAAAGAATAGTGCAATCAGCAAACAGCCATCCAATAAAGCTGACAATAATAGACTGAAAAAAAAGGAGGTAACTGGATCAGTAGGGGACATTTATTTACTTAACACTAGCCCTCCAAACTTCAGAGCAATAAACAAAGTAATTAACTAAGCCCTAAGATTGCTGTAGAACATGCTCCTTAATCCAATAAGGTTTTATTTGGTTCAAAAATGACATTTTTTACTCCCTTGGTTCTAGCAGGCCAGTATCGTGCTTGGTTCAGGAAATTGACACATTGTTTATATTCAGATCAAATCTTAAACTGGCCCTGATCAAATGTTAAACTGGCCCTTGGCAAGAAGACAGGAGGAACTTCACCAACGAGTGATACGCTGTAGATCAATAACTACATGATCCCCTAGAGATCACAAAAGTAAAGGAAATTCTGCATCATGCCATACATGGGAGTGGCTTGAGATCAAGAGGCAGAGCAAGCATGGGAGCACAAAGTAAAATACTTGTAGCATTCTAACTCCACCATGGAGCAAAACTGTCCGCAAAAAACTGGATGGACCGGAGGGTATAAAAGGACTGGATGAGAATGATCACAACAAAGTAAAGATACTCGGAAGGATGATAATGATGGATCTCCTACAGAAGCTCACTGCACGGGCTGCTGTAGAGGTAGGCGCATACATGTTGAAACAAATAACAAAGGTGGCCCAGATCTGGAAGAATGAATCTGATCTGGCGAGACAGTGAGTAGAGGCAAGGGCAACCTCTCGGCTTTAGTAGAAAGACACGGTGTGTTCATCTTTCAGTGCACACTAAGTTGCAACTAGAACCCCTTCAGCTCTACTGCAGGACTAATTTTACCATCAACTGGCAACTACTGCGGAACAGTATCGCAACGTGTTTTCAACTGTAAAAACCAAATCTTTCGGAAAATGAAAAAACACATGGTGCGTCAGGTTTGCATTGCCATCGCAGGAAAGAACATACTCAACAAGTTCGCATCCAATACAGCCATCCCAGCAGTTTAGGCATCTCAGATTTCAACCACCAAATGTACGTCGTGAGCAGGATCTCAGATCCGGGATCCAGGGCAGGCTAATTTGAACAAACGGGCCAGAGGAGGATCAGGAGAGATCGGGCAGGATGAGGGGAAAGAGGGCGACGGGAGGATGAGGAGGTCGACGGGGAGGAAAGCAGTAATGACGTGCGGAATGGCAGCTACGGGCGGATCTGGCGGAGCAGGGACCGACGGGCCGACCACAAAGAGGGATGAGGGAAGGGAGGGTGACGGGAGGCGAGGAAGGAAAGGACTGGGGGAGGAGGAGAGGGAGGAGTGGGGAGAACATACCTCCACAGGCGGCGAGATGCGCCGGAGCAACCGGCGTTGTCAGCGGCGAGGGCGATGGAGAAATTGCCGGGAGCGCGCTGGTTCCGGTAAGTTGTGGCGAGATCTGGGAGGAGGGGGCTGGGGAAGAGAGTCGCAGGAGAGTGGTTAGAGCGGAGTACCGCGTAGTACGTGCGAGTTCGCCTCTAGCAGACTCCTTCGGAAAGATGAAGGCCGCGGAAAAGGAGAACCATAAAGCCGAATAAATATTTGTTTTGCTAGATTTATTCGGCCGCTACCCGCTTGAAAATGTAGCATAAATTGTAAACATGAATTTTAAACAACAGCAAATTGTTTTAAACAACTAATCCGATAAATAGAGCATCAACAATTGCCTGAGCACCACCACCACTAGCCAATTGCCTTCTTCGTTGCAAGATTTTCATCCTTGTGAGATCCCATCACTCTCTTGTGTAGATGTCTATGATAGTTGGATTCATCATTATTTTTCTGGTTCTCCTCGGCAATAAGTTCCGCAATGATCTTCTTCTCCTTCGACATGGCCTTCTTCTCCTTGGCACAGACTCTAATCTCTTCAACGATGGTTTTGCGCATCTCATCTTTCTGGAGTGCTTGCCACCTTTCTTGCGTCTCTTGATTCTTCATCCTGGCATTTTTGTTTTCAATGTTTTGTTTGTCAACACCTCCTTAGATTTTAACATGTCATCTATTTTTTCCATCAAACTTGATAAGTCGGCTTGCATCCTTAGCTTCTCCTTTGCCTTCTCATTTCCATCGGGCTTATCATTGTTCCATCCTTCACTGGGCACATCACTATTATTATCATCATCATCCAGTTGGATCAATGTCCTATTTTTTGGTGGAGCTTCTTGCTTCCTCAACTTCCATTTCTCGCTATGCACTAGAAATTTCCAACAATGTTATAGCACAAAAGGCTTGTTTTTTGAAGAGGACATTTGCTTGAACCTTTACATTGCAATTCTTTCCTACGTACAAAACAATGCACAAGTATTTCAAATGCAACACTAGCACAAATATCAAATTAATGTAACAGTGTACAAAATAAATAAAACAATGCACAAAAAACTCACATAAGCATCAATGGTTACACTACTTGGAGGTGTAGTTCTCACTTGCACCAAACATCCACACTGGCTAAATGTCGCTTTGATCACATCCCAGCGACATTTGTGTGGCAGTGTGGAAACAAGTAGGGGCATGAATTAAAAAATTGTATGCAATCCCTTGCCAATACCTCTTTCCAATTTGGTCATTTGCTGCACACGGCATGGAGTGACACACTCTCTCATGCCTGCACCAAGCAAGCATCTTCCACATCGGTGTAGTTCAATGTTTTCTTGTGTTCAGTAGGTTGCTGTGAATCAAACATCCTCTCCAAAATCTCCTCTACCTCCTCGTTGTCACCTTCCTTGCCATCACTGTTATCCATGCCAATTTTGAAATCACGAGCATTGTTTGATCAATGTCAACCGCACCATGGTCGCATCTATGGGTTGGGTCCCCGAGGGCGCGGCGGCAGGGTAACTGGTGCCCAAGATGACTTGGAAGGTAGCATGGCTTGGCAAAGGGAAGGAGGACCACGATGGGGAGGAGGATGTGGATCACCCATGGTTGAGCAACCAGAGAAATGCGGGCATCAAGGCTGCTCTGCTCCGCCACTTGGTGGAGCCTCGGGAGGAATGTACGCGGTGGTGCTGCGACGACGCGGTCTCTTGAGGTGGTCAAAAGAGACAGGAGTTGGAGAGAGAGAGAGAAAGAGATGAAAATAAATGTCTAAGAAGTTGGAAATAGAGATGAGGGGTGAAAAGAAGTGGCTAAGAAGACATATGGGTTGGAAAGAAATAGGAGTCAGGCAGGCTGCTGTCTTGGTAAAACAGCTATAAATTTTGCATACGAAAACCCTGAATGAGCTAAATTTTATATAATCTATATCTATAGAAGAAGTCACATCTGAATTTAATTTGCTTCATCATTTTTAGAAATTCTAAAATTGTCATATTCCGCCTGCAAAGTAGTTTTGGACAATTTATGTTTAAAACTTAGAAATCTAACTTGTTTTGCAGAATTAGTGCTAGTGGTGTATTCCTATATATTAAAACCCCACTAGTAGCATGCCATTTTATAGCACACCACTAGTAATATGTTATTAGTGGCGTGCTCAAAGCTGCTGCCACTAGTGATAAAATACTAGTGGAGCGTCTAGAAAATTCCATGCAACCAGTATTTTTTATCCGGGTTGACTGCTACCCCACACACTAGTGGCACAAGATTTTTTCATGCCACTGTTTAGCATTAACGATACCAAATTTTTGCACGCCATTGCTATTACCAGTGGTGTGTCACAAAGCGGTACTGCCACTGACATAGTGCTATGTATGAGTATCTTCCTACTAGTGGTAAGTGATCATTTACACCGCATATGGGCTACCCTTTACATGTGTGATGGCCGATGGGGGGCCTTAAAAGACCTAATTTTATTAGTGGGAGGCTAGTTCTCTAATTTTCCATACTTAGGTGTTCCTCTCCATTACTAAATTCTGTAAAAAAAAGAATAGAAGCGGGTAGAAGACCATTTGAGAGGAAGTTGGGCTGTTGGCAAGGAAGATTTCATATGGATACCTTCTTGTCCTCATAAATTATGCTCATACAAGTTTTCTTATGTTTATGCTTTCTTTCCCCCCAAATACATAAAGGGCTATCAAAATGACCTGATTTCCATCGCTTTAATTTTCTGGAAAAATGACAAACTAAAAATAATATAGGTTAACTAAGTGGAACATAATGTAATGACCAAAAGACCATGGGGATTGGGGGTTGAGATTTTGATATATAAAAATGAGTGTTTACTCATCAAATGGTTGTTTAAGCATTGCTACTTGGTGATGGCGCCAGAAAAGAGGCTGCTGGCGTGAAGCAGTAAGTCCTTGTGCATGGTGAATGACCAGCCCGTTGGGAACCCCAAGAGGAAGGTATGATGAGTATAGCAGCGAGTTTTCCCTCAGTTAAGAAACCAAGGTTTAATGTCGGTCGGGAGAGGAGAGACAATGACGACTGAAGGTGATGCGGAACCTGCACACACACAACCAAGTACTTTGTTCCTAACTTGCGATGAGGTTGTCAATCTCACCGGTTTGCTTGAAACAAAGATTATGAGCGTATCGAGTGGAAAACAATATAGTATGCGAGTAAAAAAAACAGTACGAGTAAAGTAAACAGGTGATAGCAATATGATGTAAATAGGACCGGGGTCCACAGTTCACTAGTGGTGTCTCTCCATAGATAAAATAGCACATGCTGGGTAAACAAATTACAGTTGGGCAATTGGTAGAATAAAGATAACATGATATGTCAAGAAGAACACTATGAGATTTACTCTGGGCATTACAACAAAATACATAGACCGCCATCCAACTGCATCTATGACTAATAATCCACTCCCGGGGATATCAATCCGAACACCCCAAAAGTATTAAGTTGCGAACAACAGATAATTGCATTAAGCAAAGTGTGTAATGTAAACAAAGCATATGCCCTTGAGCATATGAATGTTGTTTTCTCCCTAGTAGCAACAACACATCTACCACCTTAGAGGTTTCTGTCACTCCCCCAGGTGAAATAGAGACATGAACCCACTATCGAGCATAAATACCCCCTCTTGGAGTCACTAGCAACTACTCGGCCAAGATAGCTACTAACAACGGAGAGCATGCAAGATCATAAACAACATAGAGATAACAAAAGATATAATTCAGTACAGCAACTTAATCATAAACACCAATATTCATCGGATCCCAACAAACCAAACATGTAGAATTACATAACGGTGATCTCAATCATGTAGGGCAGCTCATGAGATCTAAACATGAAGCACATGGTGGAGAAGACAACCATCTAGCTACTGCTATGGACCCATAGTCCAAGGTAGACTACTCACTCATCACTCTGGAGGCAAGCATGGCGATGAAGGAGACCTCCGGTGGCGATTCCCCTCTCCGGCAGGGTGCCGGGAAGAGCTTCTGGACCCTCCCGATCTTCGGGTCGACGGCGGCGGCGGATCGCGATGTGTTCTGGAAATCTGATCGGGTGCTTAGGTTTTTTCCGTCGGGGGGTCTTTATAGGCGAAGGGGCGATGTCAGAGGAGGGGCCAGGTGGCCTCACACGGGGGTGGCGCGGGCCAGGGGCTGGCCGTGCCGCCCCTGCGTGTGGGCCCCTGGTGCCTCTCCTCCTACTCCTCTTCAGATCTCTGGAAGCTTCCGGATAAAATAAGACTTCAGGAACTTGTTTCGTCCAATTCCGAGAATATTTCCTGTGTATCACTCTGAAACACAAAAATAGCAGAAAACAGGGAACTGGCACTGTGGCAACTCGTTAATAGGTTAGTTCCGGAAAATGCATAAAAGTGCCACTAAGTGTAACGAAACAATAGGCAAATGGTGTAAAAACAAGCATGGAGCATCAAAAATTATAGATACGTTTGAGACGTATCAAGCATCCCCAAGCTTAACTCTTGCTCGTCCTCTAGTAGGTAAGTGATAACAAAGAAATAATTTTTGAGGTGACATGCACCTACACAATCTTGATCATATATGTAAGCATTTGTGAGCTGGGATCATAAGAACTTAAAACATGGTCATGAAAGATATAATCATGACAATAAGAACTTAGCAACCATGTTGTAAACATGCAAATGAACACAAACAAAAGATCATGATAATGAAACAATGAAAGTCAAACGTGTGTTCAAATCATAAGGAAAAACATACAAATGGTTTTCAGCTTATCCTTCAAAGAGAGCAAAACATAAATGCATAGGACACCTCAAAGTTTAAGAGGGCGACTAGATACAAATAATTTAAGAACAAGTGAAACCAACAATATGAATCAATCAATGAACTTTGGGACAATGCATATCACACTAAGAATGACAACTATGCTCTCTTAATGGTGCATAAAGAAAGAAGGTGGTGACTCAACATAAAAGTAAAAGAAAGGCCCTTCGCAGAGGGAAGCAGTGATTGAGCATGTGCTAGAGCTTTTCATTTGTAAAACAGAGAGATAAAATTTGGTTTTGAGAGGTGGTTGTCTTTGTCAACGACTGGCAATGGGGTTCTTACTATCTTCCATACAAAAATGAAGCAAGTTTTTGAGAGAGAGAGATTGGCACTTTAGTGCTCTTTTATAAAGCTTGGCACTCCTCCCCACCTTTTTTTCTTTCACAAACCATGGCTAACCGATTCCATCGGGTGCCCACCAACATTCACTTTCCATGGAGGAGTGCCTTTTTTTCTTTCTTTTTCCCCTTTTTTTTCTTTTTGGAATAGGCAATATGGAAGATAGCAAATCCGACCACTACGTCCCCATGAGCTGAAAACAGTGTCACAAAACGAGAAGTGTTTTGAAGATTTTTGAAAGGTAGCACATGAAAATTTACTTTGGAATGGCTTACAAATACCATGCATAGGAGTTTATAGTGGACACAATGGCAAACTTTGGCTTTTAGGAGTTGGATGCACGAGTAGAGCTCATACTCAGTACAAGGCGAGGGCTAGCAAAAGACTGGGAGCGACCAACTAAGAGAGCAGTAATGGCCATAATCATGCAAAGCGACAAAGCGACATTAAAAGAAGCATACGATGGCATCAAAAGTCAAAAACTAAATGATCATGAAGGCTATTGGCGACTTTGTAAGAGTCTAACATGTGTGAGCATGCGCCAAGTCAACCCAAATAAAGCATCAAGGAGAAAACCAAAATAATGCTTCCATACAATAAAAACAACGCAGGATTTTTTCAAAGGCTCATTAAGCAATCTCAGTTATTTGAGACAAGTCATGCTACAGCAAAACCACTAAGCATACTATCAAAAAGACATCAAGCATGACATGAAAAAGCCTAAGCCGCAGTCTACAGAAGCTCCTTCTTGTACCACTATTTTGCATAAAACTTTTTCTCTTTTCCAACACCATTTGAAATTTTTATAAACACCTCTTTTGATGAAAACCAATAAAGATCAGAGGCAAAAATACACCTTGATGAAAAGATATGACAAGATCTGAACGCAAATCAAGGCGAAAACGAAAACCAAAAGCAGTAGCAGAAAAAGAAGAACGCATCGATGAACGATAAGAGTGAAAAACTGAGCGTTCTTTGCAAATGAAAACGAGTACATCTCCTCCAAAGGAAATTTGTTGGGGTCCAACCATTTATTGCAGCAAACAAACAAACTAAACCAACTAAGAAAACTAAAACAACTGACACTCCAAGAAAAACACATAGTGCATGAAGCAATAAAAATATAGTGTCTTGAAAGGTGACCTGATTTTTGTCGATGAAGAAGGGGTGCCTCAGGGGCATCCCCAAGCTTTGACGCTTGTACTTCTTGGATATTTCTTGGGGTGATGCATGGGCATCCCCAAGCTTGAGCTTTTGTCCATTCTTCAACTCATCTCATCATTCTCCAATCCCTACACTTGAAAACTTCCTTCATACAAAACTAAACACAATTCTATTAGCAACATTAGTGCAAGCATAACATATAATCAATCCTCTATTTGCTTAAGGTTTTAACTCAAAACCACCACATATATAGCAAATACTACTGTAGCAACTTCCCCAAAAGTTCCATGATCAAAAGAACTCAAAAGAAAGCGATAAAGTGGCAAACACAAATATTGGCAGAAATCTGTCAAAACTAACAGCTGACAAAGGTCGAATTTTTGAGGGATTTTATGTTGCTCAAATCAAAAAGTGTTCAACTAAGAAAAGTTTGGATATAACCTGGGGCATATGCACAAGAAATCGCAGGTCCAAAAGATAAACAGAGAATTTTCACGAATTTTTACGGTGCAGCACCGCAAACAGTTTCAGGACAGCAACATCCCCAAATCTTTACCTCACTCAAATTAGAGGCTTCTCTTGGCACAAAAACGAAATAAACAAGATAAGGAGCGGTCATTACAGTCGTAATGACTTCCAAGACTCAAATAAAAGAAAAAGTACTAAAAAGAAAATATTGAGTTATCTCCCAAGAGTGTTTTTCTTTAACGCCTTTGAGCTAGGCGCAGAAAATTGCGAATCAAGTAATATCAAGTGATGAAGCATCAAGCTCATAATTTGCTCTAAGAATAGAGTCAAAAAGTAATTTTTTTCTTTTCCTAGGGAAGTGTTCCATACCTTTCTTTAGTGGGAATTGATATTTGATAGTGCCTTCCCTCATATCAATGATAGCACCTACAGTTCGAAGAAAGGGTCTTCCCAAAATAATAGGACATGAAGCATGGCATTCAACGTCCATAACAAGAAAATCAACGGGAACAAGGTTATTTTTAACCACAATAAGAACATCATTAATCCTTCCCAAAGGTTTCTTCTTAGCAACATCAGCAATAGGAACATCAAAATAACATTTTTCAAGCGGTGGTAAATCAAGCATGTCATAAATCTTTCTAGGCATGATAGAAATACTAGCACCTAGATCACATAAAGCATGGCAATCATAACCATTAACATGCATATCAATAATGGGTTCCCAACCATCTTCTAACTTCTTGGGAACAGAGGCTTTTTGCTTCAACTTTTCATCCCTAATTTTTATGAGAGCATTGGTAATATGCTTAGTAAAAGCAATATTTAAAGAACTAGCATTGGGAGTCAAAGCAAGATTTTGCAAGAACAAAATAACTTCAGATATATTGCAGCCATCAACATCAAAATCATTAAAAGAAGTAGAGCTATCATCTCCCACACTCTGAAAAATTTCAGCACTCTTTTGAGAAAAAGTTTTGGCAGTTTTAGGCTTTTTAACACAAGGAGTGGGAGTTTTCTCTACACCAATCAAAGTAAGAGGATTGCTATCAGTAGGAGCAACATCATTAGAGGTAGTAATGGTACATACCTTCATCTCTCTAGCCATCTCATCTTCTCTTTCCCACCTGGCATGCAATTCCGCTAACAATCTAATATTTTCATCAATTCCAACTTGAATAGCATTAGCGGTAGCAAAAACATTGTTCTCTTTCACATCATTAGGCAACACTTTTAATTTCAGAATTTCAACATCATGAGCAAGGCTATCAACTTTAGAAGCAAGAATATCAATTTTGCCTAACTTTTCCTCAACAGACTTGTTAAAAGCAGTTTGCTTACCGATGAAGTCCTTGAGCATTACCTCAAGCTCGGAGGGCGCGGCCCTAGTGTTGTTGTAGGAATTACCATAAGAGTTACCATAACCATTACCATTGGTAGAAGGATACGGCCTATAATTGTTACTAGCAAAATTGTTCCTATAAGCATTGTTGTTAAAATTATTGTTTCTAATGAAATTCACATCAACTTGCTCTTCTTGAGCAACTAGAGAGGCCAAAGGAACATTATTAGGATCATCATGAGTCGTATCATTAGCAAGCATAGCCATAATGGTATCAATCTTATCATTCAAGGAAGAGATTTCCTCAACAGAATTTACCTTCTTACCTTGTGGAGCTCTCTCGGTGTGCCATTCGGAATAATTTACCATCATGTTGTCGAGTAGCTTTGATGCGGCGCCCAAGGTAAGGGTCATAAAAGTGCCTCCAGCAGCTGAATCAAGTAGATTCCTTGAAGAAAAATTCAGTCCTGCATAAAAGGTTTGGATAATCATCCAAGTAGTCAGTCCATGAGTGGGGCAATTCTTTATCATAGATTTCATTCTTTCCCAAGCTTGAGCAACATGTTCATTATCAAACTGAGTAAACTTCATAATATTGCTGTGCAAAGCTATAATCTTAGCAGGAGGATAGTATCTACCAATAAAAGCATCCTTACACTTAGCCCATGAATCAATACTATTCTTAGTCAAAGACAGCAACCAATCTTTAGCTTTTCCTCTCAAAGAAAAAGGAAACAACTTGAGCTTAATAATATCACTATCAACATCCTTATATTTCTGCATCTCACATAGCTCAACAAAATTGTTGAGATGAGCTGCAGCATCTTCAGTACTAGCACCAGAAAATTGCTCTTTCATAACAAGGTTCAATAAAGCAGGCTTAATCTCATAAAAGTTTGCAGCAGTAGCAGGTGGTGCAATAGGAGTGCAGATAAATTCACCATTGTTTGTGCTAGTAAAGTCACACAACTTGGTGTTTTCAGGATTGGCCATTTCAGCAAAACGAAAGTAAACAACTAAAAACAACTACCAAGGATTCTAATTTTTTTGGGTTTTTGATATAAAGCAATGCAGGTAAAATAAATAAAGTAAAGCAAAACAATAAAACAAAGTAAAGGATGTGTGTGCAAAAAACTCCCCTCGCAAAAGTCTTCTCTTCCTCCCCGGCAACGGCGCCAGAAAAGAAGCTGCTACTTGGTGATGGCGCCAGAAAAGAGGCTGCTGGCGTGAAGCAGTAAGTCCTTGTGCGTGGTGAATGACCAGCCCGTTGGGAACCCCAAGAGCAAGGTATGATGAGTATAGCAGCGAGTTTTCCCTCAGTTAAGAAACCAAGGTTTAATGTCGGTCAGGAGAGGAGAGACAATGACGACTGAAGGTGATGCGGAACCTGCACACACACAACCAAGTACTTTGTTCCCAACTTGCGATGAGGTTGTCAATCTCACCGGTTTGCTTGAAACAAAGATTATGAGCGTATCGAGTGGAAAACAATATAGTATGTGAGTAAAATAAACAGTACGAGTAAAGTAAACAGGTGATAGCAATATGATGTAAATAGGACCGGGGTCCATAGTTCACTAGTGGTGTCTCTCCATAGATAAAATAGCACATGCTGGGTAAACAAATTACAGTTGGGCAATTGATAGAATAAAGATAACGTGATATGTCAAGAAGATCACTATGAGATTTACTCTGGGCATTACAACAAAATACATAGACCGCCATCCAACTGCATCTATGACTAATAATCCACTCCCGGGGATATCAACCGAACACCCCAAAAGTATTAGGTTGCGAACAACAGATAATTGCATTAAGCAAAGTGTGTAATGTAAACAAAGCATATGCCCTTGAGCATATGAATGTTGTTTTCTCCCTAGTAGCAACAACACATCTACCACCTTAGAGGTTTCTGTCACTCCCCCAGGTGAAATAGAGACATAAACCCACTATCGAGCATAAATACCCCCTCTTGGAGTCACTAGCAACTACTCGGCCAAGATAGCTACTAACAACGGAGAGCATGCAAGATCATAAACAACATAGAGATAACAAAAGATATAATTCAGTACAGCAACTTAATCATAAACACCAATATTCATCGGATCCCAACAAACCAAACATGTAGAATTACATAACGGTGATCTCAATCATGTAGGGCAGCTCATGAGATCTAAACATGAAGCACATGGTGGAGAAGACAACCATCTAGCTACTGCTATGGACCCATAGTCCAAGGTAGACTACACACTCATCGCTCCGGAGGCAAGCATGGCGATGAAGGAGACCTCCGGTGGCGATTCCCCTCTCTGGCAGGGTGCCGGGAAGAGCTTCTGGACCCTCCCGATCTTCGGGTCAACGGCGGCGGCGGATCGCGATGTGTTCTGGAAATCTGATCGGGTGCTTAGGTTTTTTCCGTCGGGGGGTCTTTATAGGCGAAGGGGCGATGTCAGAGGAGGGGCCAGGTGGCCTCACACGGGGGTGGCGCGGGCCAGGGGCTGGCCGTGCCGCCCCTGCGTGTGGGCCCCTGGTGCCTCTCCTCCTACTCCTCTTCGGAACTCTGGAAGCTTCCGGGTAAAATAAGATTTCGGGAACTTGTTTCGTCCAATTCCGAGAATATTTCCTGTGTATCACTCTGAAACACAAAAATAGCAGAAAACAGGGAACTGGCACTGTGGCAACTCATTAATAGGTTAGTTCCGGAAAATGCATAAAAGTGCCACTAAGTGTAACAAAACAATAGGCAAATGGTGTAAAAACAAGCATGGAGCATCAAAAATTATAGATACGTTTGAGACGTATCAAGCATCTAAACGAGGAAGATTTGTGGTCGGAGCTGCTACGTAAGAAATACCACTAAAACAAAACCCCATCTCAGGTAGAGCCAAAGCGCACTGACTCTTCGATATTGAAAGGACAACTGCAAGTCAAAGATGATTTTTCAGTAGAGGCATATTTATAGTCAGGGGCGGATCCATGTGTAGTGTAGGGGGTGCACAGGACACCGGTTAGGATAATTTTTCTTGGTAAAATAGCAGTATTTCACCATATATGCACCCCGTAAAAAATGTATTTTCTCTCTTGGTGCACCGGTAGGCACTCGGGTGTCATTCTCTCTAGCTCCGCCACTGTTTATAGTCGGAAATGGATTGAATGCTAGGGTTTGGGAAGACACGTGGTTGTCCATGTTTACATAACATTGTGTAATGGAAAGTCGATTCCATGGACTTTTGAGTAGCCATACTATATTTCTTTGGAAGTACATATGTGAAGATAAAAGTACATCTGAATATTTTGATTTTCATGTGATAATTTTAGAAAAAATGTGTTATTAACAAAGACGACCTCTAAAATAGAAGTCCGAATGATTGTGAAAATTGTTGCTTTTGTGAATTTGATGAAACAATTCATCACCACTTTATCTCATGCCATTTTGCTCATGTTTTGTGGTAGATAGTTTATGTTACCATTAACTTGCCACTTACAACCGATATAATAAATTTGTTTGAAAATTGGTTAGATGGATGTTTCTAAACTTTGAATTTCCTTTTAATCCTATCTTTTTTATTTGGATTTGGTCACTGCCCTAGCTAATTAAGTTCAGAACCAGTTTTTGGACTTAATATAAATGGATTCCAAATAAAAAGGTTGGCCCTAGGCTTCACCAACATTTTAAACATAACCAAATGTTTTTCTAGTGTCTCTGGTTGCAGGTGAAGAAAAGAAGAAGAGGATGGTGAAGATCAAGCGTAGATAGGTGTAGTCTAGGATTTTTTTTCTTTTTTCAGACTTTTGTAATCTCATCACAATGTAATGTGCAAATGCACTTGTAATTACTTCTATTGAATAAAGATCAATTTTATCTTTCATATGCAATTGATTTCATATTTTCTGTTATTTCTATATATTGTTATGAATATTTGAATTTGGCCCTAATTATCCATTTCTGATTAAATTTAAATCCAAAATTTGAATTAGGACTCAAACCAATAACTTGATGATCATTGTTGGCTAGTGAAGTTTTAAACTTCTTTTTGATGTTATGTGTTGGTTATAATATTTACCCCCCATATTTTGATAAGTTCAAATATATCAAATTTGAAATTTGATTCAAATTACAAAGTTTAAATATGACCTCTAGTCAAACTTTACACTTTGAACCTTAACAAAATAAGTTTTTGAACATTCAACTTTCTGAGGACTGAAATGCAATTCACAAATTTAAAACTACCCCTTCCGGAACCCTATATGTTGGGATGTTACAGCAGCCGAGGCGGGCACCACCACCGGAACATCACACACGGGAAAATAACAAAAACCGATGGCCCAACATAAAGCACACAATTCATGAAAAGGAGGTGTGTGCAAAATTGCACATGATTCATTTTTGTTAACCGTGTGAAGTTATCCGCGACGCTTCACTTTTCTTCGATTGTTTCTTTTGCGAGCCATCTACGACGTATACGAAATAATTAAGCATGTGCGGAGACTTTTCTAGACGACGCCGCTTGGCATGCCGTTGACCCGTGGCTTGTCGGCCGCTGCACTTATATCCCAGCGCTGCTATAGCTAGAGCTCCTCTGTACTATTGCATCTGCATCTAGATAGCTTGCACCAAGAATACAGCTCGCCTCTCTTGCGTGTGGCAAGGCCCATCACCGCTACACCGCCGAGTTGAGCCGGCGTCTCCGATGAAGGAGGAGGAGCAGACCCTTCCACCGCCGGAAGAGGTGGAAGCAGTCCCCTCCCCCACTTTCTCTGACTGGTCCTCCTTGGACGACGACTCTAGGAGGAACTTGGAGGACGACAAGGACGTGGCGATGGAGACGCCGGAGGATTCTCCGTGTTTGGAATGGTGGGAGGAGGCAGAGCGCAAGGCCGAGGAGGAGGAGGACGAGATGCTCGAGGAGCAGGAGACACTGCTAGAGTCCTTCGCCACGGCGTGCAAGGAAGAAAGGACTCGAGCGGCTGCGACGCAGGCTGTCCGTGCAGAGTCCCTTCCCGCAGTTTCCCGTCAGAAGATTCCCCGAGGTTGCACGCATTTGGAAGGAAACTGCGGAGAGGCGCAAGGCATTTGAGGGCGACGCATCATGCTCCGCGAATGGCGAAGGCGCTGCCGCCATCGTCGTCATCTCCTTGGACGAGGAGTGATGTTCTAAGAGTAGCTTTAATTAGCTGGTAATATATAGGTAGCTGTTTATATATATACGTATGAGCGCAATCTTTCGTAATGCGCACTGCGCTATATATTATATGAACTGTTCTTTAAGTTGCACAATATTATGGAGAATAATTTGTGTAATTTGACAGAGCAGCCTAAACAGAAAGAAATGATTTTAAACACAAAAGCGAGTGCGATACTATCTAACGGAAACTATTTTAGGCTTTCTGACTGTGGGTGACGAGGGTTAACTCGACAAATATCCTAGATGAAAGACTTAGGATCGGGGGAAGAGCAACGACTAGAGATTCCGGGATCGAGATTGGCACACGACGTATTCAGGTTCACGTCCCCACGGTGGAGGATCGCTACATCCTGCTAGCAATCTAGTATATGATCACAATGGAGTTTACATGGTGCCGCCGTAGGTGGATTTGTGTATCTAGTCTATATCTAATCTATCTTGTATGCTATCTCTCGATGTAACTTGTCTTAGATATCTCTCTAGGGGCGCCCCTGCCTGGCTTTATATATGCAACCGGGCAAGAGTTTACAAGTGTCCTAGTCGAATACCGATTAGAACCTTCCTTCTTCGCCTCCAAGTCAATCTTCGAGTCCTTGTAATTCTCCACTTCCTTAATGGGCCAGACCCGATATACTAATCCGTGGGTACCCAAAGGCCATACCCATGTCAGTAGCCCCCGAGACTCAATTCGAGTTGCAGACTCGGGTTGAGTCTCCAAACTTCAAATCTTCGACTTCTTCTATCTTCAATCTTCGATCTTCGATTTCTTCAATTCTTCGACTTCTTCAATCTTTGACTTCTTGAAATCTTCGATTACTTCAATCTTCAACTTCTTTAATCTTTGACTTCAAATGCAATGGCCAAAATCGTCGGGTTCTTGAATCCGCTCTCCCAATGAGAGTAAATGTCGAGTTTATTTTCTGGTGCTTGCCACCGACAATGGACTCGAAATTTTCTTCCTCGTTCTTCTTGAAGTAATTCTTCATCGGGTGCGCGACCAGCGCTCCCGATGGGAGTAGCCCCCGAGGCTATGGTCGGATACTTATAGTCGATCATAGGCTCCAATTTTCTTTTTCTTCTCTTTTTGTTGAATTCTTTCTTGAAATTGTCTTTCTATCGGGTGCGCGGCCAGCGCTCCCGATGGGAGTAGCCCCCAAGTCTATGTTCAGGTACTTGTAGCCGGGCATAGACTCAAGTTGTACTACTCAAAGAAGTTCGGCTCTTTGATGACTTTGATGAATTTGTTGACTCCTGTAGAAAATATGAAGCATTGTAAAATACTTTGTCTCTCAAAGAAATATTGCGTTTGCATATTGTAATGATGATGTAGTATGTAAAATAAAAGCTCAATGTTTTTTGTGCAATTTTGTTTCTCGTACGTAAGACCCTTTTGTTAGCCTGATGCACTTCACGGCTCGATCAGATACTCAGGTCAGACGTAATGTGATGCGTTTGGCGTATTTGAATTTCAAGATACTTGCTAAGCCTTTTCGTTAGCCTGACGCCCAAGATTTTGTGCATTGCCAACCATTAGTCGAGCTTCATGCGACTGTAAACTAAATTGACAAGTATTCGACAAGGAACGCCAGCTACTAGGGCTTTCGCAATTTTTTCGAAGTCAATGATATGCAAGATGATTTTTTATGGCGGAGCCCCCGAGTGTCGGGTGTGGCGAAAAGGTAAAAATTGACTCTTGGAAGAGGAAAACTTAGCTTTTATCGGGTGCGGCGTGGTCAGCGCGGCATAGTCGACGATGACGTAGTCGAGTTGTTGTTGTAGAATCACAATCACGATCGGAGGCGAAGCTGTTGTCGAGCCCCCGATCGCTATTGGGATTATCGTGTTGCTGATGTCGACGAAATCACAGGTCTTGAGGGTGATTTTCCGCACTCCAGGGCGACTTGATGTCGAGCCCCCGAGTATTGCCGATAGTTTGCGTGAGTGAGCGGCGACGAGCCCCCGAGCGTGGCAAGCCGCAGTTGACGCCGTGAAGACGAAGTAGTCGAAATATTTTTCTCCGGGTTGTCCGTGCAGTCAGGCGACACGCCGTTGTAGTCGAAATATTTTCTTCGAGTTGTCCGCGATCCTCGTAACTCGCCGGTACAAACTGATTGATTTGATGTCTTCGTCGTTGTTCAAGGATCACAGCTTGATTTTCTGTTCTTTCCACCTTTCTTTTTTTTCCTTGTTTGGACCAGGCTACGTTGGCTGACCGTATTCTTTTGTTTTGGAGCCTGCGTCTAGTACGCTTCCGTCATGGTTTCGAATTGCCATGTGACTTGCTATACTCCAACTCTTCCTTGAAACGTATTCAATGCTGATTGATTCCACGCGGAATCAACTTTTGCTTTTCTCGCTTGCACGTAAATCTTGTCATGGTTTCGACTAATCATTCATTGAGCAAGATCGATCTGCTACCACGTGACCTGAACAGAGGTGTCAGAGGCTTGTCATTCCGCTGTCGTGCGCACGGGGGCGGTGTTGATGTAGAGCCCGAGTCCCAAAGCTATGCGCGAGGGCGATATCGTCGAAATTTGCTGCGTACGCTGCTTCTCGACGAAAACTCTCTGCAAAGTATTAGCTTGTATCGGATTGGATTTTCTTGGCGTCGGCAACTCGTCCAGTGATCCGTCGATTTGGATGAACTCGATGATTTTTTATGACGAAGCGGTGAAGATCTTAACGATGTAGACGATAGCTGATATTGATGATAAATTATGTTGAATCGATCTGACTGCTTCTTGTCGATGAAAAAATTTGAAGGATCCCGCCCGGATAACAAAATCCAGTCGCCGCGATCCCCACGGTCGGCGCCAATTGATGAGGGTTAACTTGACAAATGTCCTAGATGAAGGACTTAGGATCGGGGGAAGAGCAACGACTAGAGATTCCGGGATCGAGATTGGCACACGACGTACCCAGGTTCACGTCCCCGCGATGGAGGATCGCTACATCCTGCTAGCAATCTAGTATATGATCACAATGGAGTTTACATGGTGCCGCCGTAGGCGGATTTGTGTATCTAGTCTATATCTAATATATCTTGTATGCTATCTCTCGATGTAACTTGTCTTAGATATCTCTCTAGGGACGCCCCTGCCTGGCTTTATATATGCAACCGGGAAAGAGTTTACAAGTGTCCTAGTCGAATACCGATTAGAACCTTCCTTCTTCGCCTCCAAGTCAATCTTCGAGTCCTTGTAATTCTCCACTTCCTTAATGGGCCAGACCCGGTATACTAATTTGTGGGTACCCGAAGGCCATACCCATGTCAGTGGGCGATGTGTCATCTCTCACAAAAATTTTACCCAGCTGATTGTGTGCGTCATTAGGAACATACTCGGTCGTATGCGTGATAATCGTCTGGGAATATTGGTATCGCACACACTTTTGCCATCAGAAACCGTTTGCGAGTATGGCATATTTTTGGCTCAACAAGTGTAACCCTACTCTCCGCGCAATATATATATTTAAGACGAGCAGTGTGACCACTCCAATCGAGAGCCGCCTCCACCTATCTGGCCGATTGGAGCCAAGATCTAAAAGCTAGCTCTAGCTCCTGGAGATCTTCTATGCTGCACCGGTGATGACCTCACCAGCGGATACTCCGTCGGTCATCCACTGGAGCCCTACACCTCCGCCGTGGTTGCCTTCTCGAAGGTAAAATTTGCTGAATCTTTACTGGATCTATATGTTATATACATTTAGATGGATCCTATTTTGATGGATCGCAGTTGTGTTCTTGATTAACTCGCATTTCTGTTCTCAACCGTGTAGATTATCTATAGTTTACTCTCATATCTCAATGTGTATGATTGGATCTATCTGTTACTTTACTTTAGTGCAATTGTGTTCTTGATTAGCTCGCATTTCTATTCTCAATCGCGTCAATTTCCAACAATCTACTCCCATACTCTCGTATTTTAGTGTGTATGACCTGATCTAAGTGCTACAATAGTATACTTTACCCTGAGTTCACTTATATCCATATTTGTTTCGTTTGTTACAGTAGATCTATTTGTTTTGTATTTTATATTCGGTCTAGTTTATGAGAATCAATATATATTTTTCCTAGGTTTACATTGCAATTTTCTTTTCATAGGCTTATTTTGGTGGCACTGTATAATAAGGAATGGTTACCGATCTTTACTCATGTCATTAGCATCTGGTAATAACATAGAGAAGATGACGTAACCAATATTGAAGGCCTGCGAGGTTTTCTACTTGTTAGAATTTGCACCAGCAGATTGTTTACAAGGTAGTCCTTGCATCTTTATCTCCGTGAACTTCACGATCCCAAGCTGCAGGTAAGATACCAACAATGATTTGTCTTGTATTTATTTATATTAGCTTCTATTTGCTTATATATTCACACATGTGCAATATTCCCTTTGAATAGAGAGAAGAATTGCACTTCTCTTGAGAAGGTTAACCACCACTGCAACTGCGAGGAGTTCGTGTTGAAACGAGATTCAACAAGGGCTATGCCAGGGTCTTGGGAAGACTGCGGTAGATAGGCACTTATGTGATCCTTTCATGAAGATGATGATGTAACCAAGAAATTGTCTACTTTGTACATGTTCGTCCTTTGTATACGTAGCAAAGAATCTATGAAGAAATGAAACTATATGTACTATTTTATCAAATATGCAAACAAATAATATTAATAGCATACTATTGTTGCTTGTTGATTCAACTGGATACATCTGCTAGCATGGACGTGTTGACTGCTTCCAACAAACATACATGTAGTTTAAAAGAAACGTCTATAAAATGAAGTCAACACAGACGACGAAGCTACCATAATCGTGGGAGACGAGTCCAACCTACATATGACTTCTGTATAAATCCCGTCTTTAAAGGCCCTTCCATTCGCAAATATTTTAGGTCCGCAAATCATCGGCGAATATTTCCTTTCGCACACGGTTAAATAAACCGTATGCGAAAAGGCGCCCCATCGCACACATCTTCGTAGAGACGGTTTGGTCAACCGTGTGCGACAGGATGATTCGGCCGTGTGTGAAGGCCTGATTTGTACTAGTGATGACAGGTATAAAATGAATATGCATGCTTATTTACGAGAAAACATCACTCAACATTAGGGCGGAATATAGAGCATCAGTTCATAGAGTATTCAAACTCTAGATTGAGCAAATACTGAAGATAATAGACTTCAATTATAGCTCAGAACACTTTTTTTTATAAAGGGAATTTTATTACTTAAGAGATTGAAGGCATTACATCCGTCCTCTTTATAGCTAAGATGCACACAACCGCTATTTAATTGGAGAAAAACAAAAAGCGAAATTACATATCATACTGAGAAATTATAAAAACATCTAAACTGGAGGAGATACAATGTGCAAATTAAGCGGCCACCAATGTTGGGAAAAAGAACACACCTCTATAAACAGGCTGCGATTCCCAACTCGCTATAGAGATGACGACAAACAAAACCTATTGATACATCGTTAGATAACCTACAAAAAAAACGAATTTCTATCATTAAAAACCTTATCGTTTTTACATAGCCATAGCGACCAAAGTACGACAATCGCTCCCATCCTAATATGCTTTTAAACCTATGATCTACGTCATTTAGCCAATTTCCAAAAATATTGAAAACACTACTTGGCTGATACAAGATCGAAACAAATTGGATGACTCACCATATAGACCTCACAAACCGGCATTGGTAAAATAAATGCCTTATTGTCTCATTATAATAACAAAATACATATCTTTATTATTAAATTGGAGTCTACGATGGTAGATCGCCTCAAATTTTTTTGACATGAAACATTGGAGGCATCTTGACCATTCAATCACCATCCAATGTCACACAGGAACCGCCAAAAAAAAAGGTAAGATCGGGAATTGGATGTACAATTAATGAGATCGTTAATTACCTAGCGAGAATAAACAGGATAGCCCAGTTATAGCTTTTCCGTTTTAATCCAAAAATCACACCGCAGGGACTCCACTCCTTCACGTTGACCCGCTCGAGTTCATAGACGCGGCTCTCCATAGGACGCGCCCCGAGTGAAGCAGACCTCTAGGCGACTTCTGCCGGTGGGGGCATGCTAGCGCATGACGGCGGAAGTGTGAGGCTGGGCAGCGCCATGGCCTGAACCGCCGTCTGACTCCATCTCAACGCCCAGATCTCTGTCGGCTCGCTCCCACGGATGAGCGCCTATGCTAGTTTCTTCCATGGGTCGAATCACCGGCCTCATCCACGAGCTGCTGCAGGCCGCCTGTAGCAGGCATCCTCTTCATTGCTCCAACCTACTCACGTTCGAGCTCCTTGGCCCCTAAGTATGCACTCACAAGTCGCAAATGTAGGTTTCTTAATCAATCTGACAGCCGCATCTAGCTTTCTGTTACTTTTGCCCCGTTCATTCACTCCCTGTGTTGCTCGATGTGACGTTGTCTATAACAGCAAATCGCATATAATTTGGCTTTCTAATGTTACCTGAAAAAACACGCCAAAACTACTCAGTTAACAAGTGTATGGATGGTAAGATCAAGCGATGAAGAAGTTAGATTTTGAGCCAGTATTTAAGTTGATATGCCCTCTAGGTTAGGATGGATTTTATTTTTGTAGTTTTAGCTATGCCCTCACCAAACATAAATAATTTATGCTGTCAACTAATTATCTCATTTCTACATTCCACAGGTTACTAGATTATCTTCATTGGGGCTTTAGTTGGCAATTTTCAATATTGTTCAATGTCGGCATTTAATTAAGTAAGCCTATATTGGCATCAAAGTGATTTAAATATATAGTGCACTTTGTCAATTCCGATTATTAAGTGATTTGCTTGATATTTTCATGCCTTATAAATGATCTTTCTGAAAGAGTTCGGCTTTTCTATGGTAGGGTCATGGCTTATATCAATTTGCACTTCTTTGTCCTTTTTCCCTAATATAGCATTTCCCCCTTTTTTCTATCCCTTTAGAAAAGATATATCTAAGGCATATCTCCATGCTCAGTGAGAAATAATAGCGTTGCGCCAAAGTATATTGGTAAATAAAGGGAACCTCTGTTAATTTCTGATTTGCTTGTTGGTAGAATGTCCTATTTTAGTCAGCAAATTATGGAACCGGATCTGTTTTCCCGAATTATATAGTTTCGTAACTTGCTGACTCCTCACTTGTTCTCATGGTATATATACGCCACTTCAGGAAGGTAGGTAAACTGTTCATGGTGGGTTGCATAACTTCATGCGCTATATACATGGACCTTGGAACACTAATATTTGCGGTAACACTCTTGATTGAAACTAAACCCAAACTTCTACCATTTTTGGAACACTAAGAATAGAGGCGTATAGTAGGTGAGCGTGGAGAGCGTCAATATGGAGGACGAGCTCCATGAACCTCGATTTTTCAAACTTCAAAAATTCAAATTTTGAACTTTAAAGAAAATTTAAAAAATACCAGAGTGAAGTCTATGATTTATTCTACCAGTGTCTAATTTTTTTTATGAAATATCTTATATTTTGTCCTCGGCAAAAATAACAAAAATTCAGATCTAGGAACAAAATTTTGAATCTAGGAACATGTTTCAACTTTCGTCTAATTTGTTTTTTAGGATGCAATACAGGTATTTCATAATAAACTTTGAACACACGTATGAATAGTTGAATACATCCTTATATATTTTTAGATTGTCCTGAAACTTTAAAATGTTGATTTCAAGAAAAAATCAAAAAAGGGTTGCAGGGAGCCTGGGCTCCAAACCGATTTTCGGTGAGCATGGGACTAACACCGTTGATCATATTCTCTCTACACAATTTCTTATCATCAAGGCTTTCTTTTGTGTTCACTTTATAAAATATTTGGTGATATAAAGAAGAAAATGAACACCATAAAGTGCATGAGTTACCTCGTTAATATAACTTTCTCCCGGCTATGTCATCCATATTGTTTATCGATAACTAAATCAAAATAAGTTTCAAAAGAAGTAGAATGGCTGATTTTTATGCAAATGAATTTTCACATGCGTCGTTTTACATGAATTTCATGAGTTACAAAAAAAAATACAAGAACTCGTGGCAACGCACGGGCATGAATGGTTTCGTAGCATAGAAAACAAAAAATTTCCTACGAGTACGAACAAGAACAAGCCAAGATCTGATCTACGAGATGCAAAACAACGAGCGAGAGAGATTAGATCTACATACCCTTATAGATTGCACAGCGGAAACGTTCAGATGAACATGGTCGGCGTAGTCGTACTAGCGTCTCCTCCTCGTGGTCCGATCCGATCCAAGCGCCACAACGGGCGGCGCCTCCGAGCGTTGCACACGTACAACGCACCGACGACTCCTCCTCCTCCTCGGTCCAGCAAGGCGTGGTGGAGTGGTAGATGGGATCAGCAGCACGATGGCGTGATGCTTATGGTGGAGAGTATCTGCGGGCAGGACTTCGCCTACGCGCGCGAGGTGGAAGAAAATTAGACAAAAGAACTAGTTAAACTAGGGCTAAAAAGGCTACTCGAGAGAGCAGCGTGCGGCGGCTAGGGCTAAAAAAAACTTCCGCCGGCGGCTGCCCTACCCTGCTATTTATAGGCGCATAGGCTTGCAAGGCAAGCATCAAATTGCTTAGCCGAATTAGTTTGCGTCGAACGCAAGCAAGCTTGCGGCACGCGGCACGCAGCCTGATATGTCTCAAACGTATCTATAATTTTTGATGCTCCATGCTTGTTTTTACACCATTTGCTTATTGTTTTGTTACACTTCGTGGCGTTTTTATGCATTTTCCGGAACTAACCTATTAACAAGATGCCATAGTGTCAGTTCCCTGTTTTCTGCTGTTTTTGTGTTTCAGAAAAGTTACATAGGAAATATTCTCAGAATTGGACGAAACAAAAGCCGAACCTCCTGATATTTACCGAAGCTTCCAGAAGTCCGAAGAGAAGACAGAGGGGGGCCACGGGCCGGCTACATCATAGGGCGGCATGGCCAGCCCCTGGCCCGCGCCCCCTATGGGTGAGGCCGCCCTGGTCCACCTCTGACGCTGCCCCTTCGCCTATAAAGACCCCCAACAGAAAAAACCTAAAGACCCGATCAATTTTCCAGAAACACATCGCGATCCGCCGCCTTCGTCGACCCGAGATCAGGAGGGTTCAGAAGCTCTTCTCGGCACCCTGCCGGAGAGGGGAATCGCCACAGGAGGTCTTCTTCATCGTCATGCTTGCCTTCGGCGCGATGAGTGAGTAGTCTACCTTGGACTATGGGTACATAGCAGTAGCTAGATGGTTGTCTTCTCCACCATGTGCTTCATGTTTAGATCTTGTGAGCTACCTTACATGATCAAGATCATCTTTATGTAATTCTACATGTTGTGTTTGTTGGGATCCGATGAATATTGGTGTTATGTTAAGTTGATGTGCTGAATATTATCTTATGTTATCTCTATGTTGTTTATGATCTTGCATGCTCTCCGTTGTTAGTAGCTATCTTGGCCAAGTAGATACTAGTGACTTCAAGAGGGGGTATTTATGCTCGATAGTTGGGTTCATACCTCTATTTAATCTGGGGGAGTGACAGAAACCTCTAAAGTTATAGATGTGCTATTGCCACTAGGGAGAAAACAACATTCTTGTGTCCAAGGACATTCGTTTTGTTTACATTACACACTTTGCTTAATGCAGTTATCTGTTGTTCACAACTTAATACTCGAGAGGTGTTCGAACGATATCCCCGCTAGTGGATTATTAGTCATAGATGCAGTTGGATGGCGGTCTATGTATTTTGTTGTAATGCCCAGAGTAAATCTCATAGTGATCCTCGTGACATATGCACGTTATCTTTATTCTATCAATTGCCCAACTATAATTTGTTTACCCAGCATGTCATTATTTATCTTATGGAGAGACACCACTAGTGAACTATGGACCCCGGTCCAATTTCCTTTACATTGCTTTTACTGTTTACTTTTACTCGCACTGTTTACTTTCTTGTATACTACTATTGTTTTCCACTCGATACGCTCAATCCTTTGTTTACAGCAAACCAGTGAGATTGACAACCTCATCGTAAGTTGGGAGCAAAGTTCTTGGTTGTGTTGTGTGCAGGTTCCACGTTGCTGCTGGTGTAAAGCAAAGCCCTGGACGAGGCACCTTATAAATTGTTCGGAGCTGTCGCGAAGTTAGCAGACATCACCTTCTGAAGTTTGGCTTTTTCCTATTGGTTCGATAAATCTGGGTTTCTTACTGAGGGAAAACTTGCTGCTGTGCTCATCATACCTTCTCTTGGGGTTCCCAACTGGTCGGTCATCTACATCAACACCGCACCGCAATCAAGCTGTTTTCTAGCGCCGTTGCCGGGGAAAAAGAAGATTTCTGCAAGGGGAGTTTCACATGCACATCCTTTACTTTGTTTATTGTTTTGCTTTACTTTATTTTTGCTTGCATCATTTTATCAAAAATACAAAAAAATTAGTTTCCTTATAGTTGTTATTTCTTTACTTTTAGTTCATTATGTTGTTCTCTAAATATGTTTTGGAGGACCTCTCAGTAGGTAGTGGTTCTATTATTGGGAAAAGTAACATCGAGGAGTTCTTTAATCATATTAGTATGCATAAAGATGTTGTGGATAACTCTTTGGCTGAGCTTGCTCCTAGTTATGAAGTTGCTTCTGCTTATTTAGTTCACATGTTGGAAGCTAGGTTTGCTAGCCTTAATCCTTTTATGCAACACATGTTTCTTAAGCTTCATGATATTGAAGACTCTGAAAAGAAAACTTTTATCTTGGAGACTTTGCGTAGAGAATTTAGAGATGTTGTTATTGAAGCTAGGAAAGTTTTTGAGTGTTTTAATATGCTTGGTTCGCTTGTCAAAGTTGTTGGTACAACCAAAGGAGATTTCAAAGTACCAATACCTTGCAAACTTGTAGGAATGCATGAAGCTTTGGAAAAGAATTTCAATTGGATTTGTCCTGAAAATCTTTTTAATGAAAGTAGTGTACCAAAGCGTGATCATAAAGGATCTTCAAAAACTGATTTGGACACAATTCAATTTATTGTTGAAAAGACTTCTGCAATTTATCTTAATGCTTCATTTGATATTACTTGATTTGCACTTTCTGTGCCTAGCTCAAAGGCGTTAAAGAAAAGCACTCTTGGGAGATAACCCATTGTTTTACTTTCAGTTCTTTTTCTTTTATTTGAGTCTTGGAAGTTATTACTACTGTAATAACCTCTCCTTATCATTTTTATTTCGTTGTTGTGTCAAGAGAAACCTCTAATTTGAGTGAGGTAAGATTTGGGGAAGTTGCTGTCCTAAAACAGATTTCGGTGCTGCACCGTAAAAATTCGTGAAAATTCTCAGAATATCTTTTTGACCTTCGATTTCTTGTGCATATGCCCCAGGTTATATCCAAACTTTCATTAGTTTTATACTTTTTGATTTGAGCAACAGAAAACCCTCGAAAAAATCAACCTTTGTCAGCTGTTCTGTTTTGACAGATTTCTGCCACTATTTGTGTTTGTCTCTCGATCGCTTTCTTTTTGTGTTCTTTTGATCACGGAACTTTTGGGGAAGTTGCTACAGTAGTGTATGCTTTATATGTGATGTTTTTGAGTTGAAATCTGAACCAAAAAAGGGCTGATTCATTATTATGCCTACACTAATGTTGCTAATAGAATTGTGTTGAGTTTTTTATGAAGGAAGTTTTCAAGTGTAGGGATTGGAGAATGATGAGATGAGTTGAAGAATGGATAAAAGCTCAAGCTTGGGGATGCCCACGCACCCCAAGAAATATCCAAGAGGTACAAGTGTCAAATCTTGGGGATGCCCCCGAGGCACCCCTTCTTCATCGGCAAAAATCAGGTCACATTTCAACACACTATATTTTTATTGCTTCATGCACTATGCGTTTTTCTTGGAGCGTCTTTACTTTAGTTTTTCGTTTTGTTTAATTTTGTTTTTTTTTGAAGGGAGCGAAAACAGTGGGAGAGGATCCCACTGCGATTTTATTAATGATGGTGGGGGGGGGTATTTACAATATGTACAAGGATGGATCCAAATGGAATCCAAAAGATAAAAAATAAAAAATAAAACAAAGAGCCTAAGTAATCTCTTCTAACCAACTGAAGAATTGCTCTTTATGCTTATTATTTATTCTAAATTTGAGCAATCTCAGTTCCTCATGGAAGATTGCCTTCCAATTATTGAATCTTGGTCTTTGGTTGTTGAAGATCTTGTTGTTTCTAACTATCCAAATACTCCAGGATGCTAAAATAATTATATCCATGGAGAAAGGCACTTGCAATTTGTCCTTGATGTAGAAGTTTAATTTTGTTTGCTGCAATAAATGGTTGGACCCCAACAAATTTCTTTTGGATAAGTTGCCTTGCTTTTCATTTGCCAAGAACACTCCGTTTTTCACACTTATCGTTCAACGAGTGTTCTCTTTTTCTGCTACTACGTTTAGCTTTCATTTTTCACCTTGATTTTTGTTCAGATCTTCTTTTATCTTTGCATCAAGGTGTATTTTGACCTCTGGTCCATGTTGGTATTCATCAAAAGAGTTGTTTTAAAAAGGTTGGAATGGTGTTGGAAAAGAGAAAAAGTTTCATGCAAAAAAATGGTACAAAAAGGAGCTTGTTTAGACTGCGGCTTAGGCTTTTGCATGTCGTGCTTGATGTCATTTTGATAGTTGATACGTCTCAAACGTATCTATAATTTTTGATGCTCCATGCTTGTTTTTACACCATTTGCCTATTGTTTCGTTACACTTAGTGGCACTTTTATGCATTTTCCGGAACTAACCTATTAACGAAGTGCCACAGTGCCAGTTTCCTGTTTTCTGCTGTTTTTGTGTTTCAGAAGTGATACACAGGAAATATTCTCGGAATTGGACGAAACAAAAGCCAGAAGTCCTATTTTTCTCGGGAGCATCCAGACATCCGAAGAGAGGAAGGAGAGGGGCCAGAGGCCACCCTCACAAGGGGCTGGCGCGGCCCAGGCCCTGGCCGCGCCACCCCTATGTGAGGAGCCCCTGGCTGCCCTCTCGCGACGCCCCTTCACCTATAAGAAGCCTCGGGACGAAAAAACCTAAGCCCCCGATCAGATTTCCAGAAAGAGTTCCGTAGCTCCGCCGCCGCCACCGACGAATTTCGGGGGACAGAAGTCTCTGTTCCGGCACCCTGCCGGGACGGGGAAGTGCCCTCGGAGCCATCTCCATCGGTCTCCATCGCCGTCTCCGCCGTCTCCATCGACCTCACCGCCATCTCCATCAACCTTGCTGTCTCCTATGATGAGGAGGGAGTAGTTCATCCCCGGGGCTGAGGGCTCTACCGGTAGCTATGTGGTTCACCTCTCTCTCCCATGATGTGATCTTTATGTGATCGTGAGCTTTGTATCATGTTGAACAAGTACATGTTATTATTCAGATATTTTGTGTACTCTAGTGATGTTATTAAAGTAATCTATTCCTCCTGCTATGGTGTAACGGTGACAGTGCGTGCATCATGGTGGTACTTGGTTTAGGCTACGATTGTGATCCCTTGTGGATTATGAGAATAATTATTGCTATGATAGTTTGAGTGATTTATTCCTCCTTTCATGGTGTAAAGGTGTGAGTGTGTGCACCGTGTTAGTACTTGGTCTAAGTTGCAATGATTTCTATCTTGAATTGTGATCTGATTTGTTTATCTCTATGAGTGGTGTTTGTCAAGTACTTGATGAACTTTAAGGGGTGCTTCCGTAGCCACTACACAGTGATTAGTGTTATTCAATAGGAGAGTAATTTAGAGTACCTTAGCAAGAGAAGTTACTTGTTCGTTCATGTTATATTGTTGGGAGTGTGTCCACTAGTGAAAGTATGATCCCTAGGCCTTGTTTCCAAGCTTTGCACACCGTTTACTTGTTGTTTTATTACTCGTTTGTTCGCAGCGATATTTATTTTATACCACAGTTACTACTTATAATCATCTATACCACTTGTATTTCACTATCTCTTCGCCGAACTAGTGCACCTATACATTTGACAAGTGTATTGGGTGTGTTGGGGACACAAGAGACTTTCTGTATCGTAATTGCAGGGTTGCTTGAGAGGGATAGCTTTGACCTCTAACCTCCCTGAGTTCGATAAACCTTGGGTGATCCACTTAAGGGAAACTTGCTGCTGTTCTACAAACCTCTGCACTTGGAGGCCCAACAAGTGTCTACAAGAATAGAAGTGCGTAGACATCAAGCTCTTTTCTGGCGCCGTTGCCGGGGAGGTAAGGTAAAAGGTACTCGCATCCTCCTGTGTGAGTGCTCGGAGTTATTTCCTTTAGATTTTGCAATTACATCTTTTTGTTTCTTGTTTTTATTTTCACTAGTTAGGCTTAATGGAAAATAAAGAGTTCTTTAGTCTTTTTTCTGAGTTTAGATTTGATGAGAAAATTGAAAAACCTTTGGAGCCTATTTTGCATAGCAATGTTATTAGTACGAATGCTTTGAATACTATTAATGCTAATGCTATAGAAAAGTCTAAGCTTGGGGAAGCTGGTTTTGTTGAGTATGATATTTTTAGTCCCCTAGCTTTAGTGGAGAAAGTTTGCTCTGATGATATTTTATCTCCCATATGTGATGTTTCTAATGATGCTTGTGCTCCTCATCCTTTTGAAATACCTATGAAAATTGTTAGGCGTGTTATGGATAACTGCTATTTTGGAGATGGAACTGTCCGTCCTGGTGATCATTTGCTTTTTAGACATGAATTATGCGAGTTGTTCCAGTGTGCAGGTATTTCAATGAACCAAGTTAAGAAGAAGTTATTCTCTTTGTCACTGAAAGGCAGAGCTGAGGAATGGTATCGGCTGCTTGAAGATGGTCCATCTATTGGCTGGGAGGAAATTGTACCTCTCTTTTATTCTAAATTCTATCCTCCAAGTGAGATTCATAAAGATCGTAATCAGATATATAATTTTTGGCCTCATGAGGGAGAAAGCATTGCCCAAGCGTGGGGAAGATTGAAGTTACTAATGCATAAATGTCCTATTCATGATCTTCCTCGTAATATTGTTATTAATAATTTTTATGCAAGGCTTTCAGGATATTACAAGGACTATCTAGATGCATGCTTTGATGGGTCTTTCACAAGCAAGGATGTCGACACCAAGTGGGGTCTGCTTGAGACAATCCAAAACAATATTGAAGGTTGGGATATCGACAAAGGTAAAGGATCAGGTATGAATTATGAGTTTGATTGCATTAAGTCTTTCGCTGAAACTGCTAATTTTCAAGAGCTTAGTGCTAAATATGGTCTTGATCCTCAAATTATGGTTGATTGCTTTAAAGCCTTTGCTTCCCATATGAATGTTCCTAAAGGAAATGGGGACGTGTATCATGAACCTTTTAAGGACACTTGCATAGAAAGTGATATTGTTATTGATGATTGCAATAAACATGCTCAAACTTCTAAAAGTCCTATTTCTTATAAGCATGTTAATTTTTGTGGAGTACATAGACCTTGTGAACAGAGTTACAACAAGGAAGATTATTGCATCACCCACGCAAATGAAGAAACCAGCATGTGGCTCAAGGATCTAGATGTGCTTGGCGAATGGGTTTGTGAGCTTTATCCTTTTCTTTGTGAATATTGCGGTGAAAAAGGTCACTTTAATTTTCAATGTCCAATTAATCGAACGAGTACCGCAGATTTGTATTGTGATGATAAGATTACTCTCAATCAGCATGATGAGCTTACTTTGTTTTTGAATTGTGAAGAGATATCTAGAAAGCTTGCTTTGATAGACATGAATGATGTTGATATTAATAGCACCCTTGTTGGTTGTCATCTCTATTGTGCTAAAGATTGCCTCGCAAATACTTACTTACAAGATCTTATTAAACATGATGTTTTGCCAAGCTATGACAGGACTAATAGATGTTTCGATATTATTAATAGAGAGGAGGAATCCTCCAAAGTTTCTTCTGTTGTTTCTGTCAGCAAACCAGATTATGTGGAGAAGATGCCTTTCCCTCCTAAAGAATATGTGGAGAAGATGTCCTTCAAGTCTCTTCCTCCTAAAGGAGAGAGTAATAAGAGTAAGAAGAAGAAGAAGAAGAAGAAGAAGAAGAGGAGTAAAAGGCGAGAGGACACGGTATCTTCCCTTAAGCTTTATGATCCTGCTATAGATTATGATAATTCTGATTGGGATGATGTTCCTATGCCTGTTACCTATGTTAGTGATCATGATTGGGAAAAGCACTCTACTTTTGATATTGAAAATCTTTTTGGTACCAATTCTAAGGTTAATAATTGTTGTACCATCAGTGCTATCCATGTTCCTTCTTATGATGATATGTTTGACGAGTATGCTTTGCGACATAGTAGTTCTCTAGCTTGTGATGATGGGTATAATATTTTCAGTTCACCTACTTTTGAGGAGAAAATTAGTTATGATTACAATATGCCTCCTGTTTTTGATGATTATGGTGATGAGAATAATTATTCTGTTGAATCTGCTCCTACTACTATTGTTCAAGTAGGGAGTATTAATCCTTTTATGCATGTGGCTCATGATAGGGATGCTTTAAATGACAGTTATATTGTTAGTTCTATTCATGATGCTACTGAAAGTTACTATGAGAGAGGGAAACATGGTTTGATGGATCTCAACAATATTGAGTTTCCCCTCTTTATATTGCAATTCTTGAAGTTATACTTGTTTTGCCTTCCTATGCTTTTTGCTTTGCGCTTTCATGATTTGTCTCTTTACAAGACTATTTTTCATAGGAAGTGGTTTAGATTTAAATGTGTTCCATACTTGCTTTTTGATGCTCTATATTGCTTTAAATTACTATATGGCGCCTTTGCCTCAAGCTCTTATATGGCGCCCACATGAGCATCTTTGCAAATTACTGCGCCTAGCTCAAAGGCGTTAAAGAAAAGCACTCTTGGGAGATAACCCATTGTTTATTTTCAGTACCTTTTCTTTTATTTGAGTCTTGGAAGTTATTACTACTGTAATAACCGCTCCTTATCCTTTTTATTTCGTTGTTGTGCCAAGGGAAGCCTCTAATTTGAGTGAGGTAAGATTTGGGAATGTTGCTGTCCTGAAACAGTTTTCGGTGCTGCACCGTAAAAATTCGTATAAATTCTCTTTATATCTTTTGGACCTGCGATTTCTTGTGCATATGCCCCAGGTTATATCCAAACTTTTCTTAGTTGAACACTTTTTGATTTGAGCAACAGAAAATCCCTAAAAAATTCGACCTTTGTCAGCTGTTCAGTTTTGGCAGATTTCTGCCAATATTTGTGTTTGCCGCTTTATCGCTTTCTTTTTGAGTTCTTTTGATTATGGAACTCTTGTGGAAGTTGCTACAGTAGTATATACTTTATATGTGGTGGTTTTGGGTTGAAACCTGAAGCTAAAAGAGGTTGAATATATTTTATGCTTACACTAATGTTGCTAATAGAATTGTGTTTAGTTTTGTATGAAGGAAGTTTTCAAGTGTAGGGATTGGAGAATGATGAGATGAGTTGAAGAATGGACAAAAGCTCAAGCTTGGGGATGCCCATGCATCACCCCAAGAAATATCCAAGAAGTACAAGTGTCAAAGCTTGGGGATGCCCCCGAGGCACCCCTTCTTCATCGGCAAAAATCAGGTCACCTTTCAAAACACTATATTTTTATTGCTTCATGCACTATGTGTTTTTCTTGGAGCGTCAGTTTTTTTTTCTTAGTTAGTTTAGTTTTATTTGCTGTAATAAATAGTTTGATCACATCATGTTGTTTTGGAGGGAGATGAACCCGTTTTTCATTTGCCAAGAACACTCTGTTTTTCACTCTTATCGTTTCAATGAGTGTTCTCTTTTTCTGCTACTGCTTTTGGTTTTCGTTTTCGCCTTGATTTGCGTTCAGATCTTGCCACATCTTTTCATCAAGGTGTATTTTTGCCTCTGGTCTTCATTGGTTTTCATCAAAAAAGGTGTTTATAAAAATTTCAAATGGTGTTGGAAAAGAGAAAAAGCTTTGTGCAAAATAGTGGTACAAGAAGGAGCTTGTGTAGACTGCGGCTTAGGCTTTTTTATGTCATGCTTGATGTCTTTTTGATAGTATGCTTAGTAGTTTTGCTGTAGCATGACTTGTCTCAAATAACTGAGATTGCTTAATGAGCCTTTGAAAAAATCATGCGTTGTTTTTATTGTATGGAAGCATTATTTTGGTTTTCTCCTTGATGCTTTATTTGGGTTGACTTGGCGCATGCTCACACATGTTAGACTCTTCCAAAGTCGCCATTAGCCTTCATGATCATTTAGTTTTTGACTTTTGATGCCATCGTATGCTTCTTTTAATGTCGCTTTGTCGCTTTGCATGATTATGGCCATTATTGCTCTCTTAGTTGGTCGCTCCCAGTCTTTTGCTAGCCCTCGCCTTGTACTGAGTATGAGCTCTACTCGTGCATCCAACTCCTAAAAGCCAAAGTTTTCCATTGTGTCCACCATACATACCTACTAGCAATTTGCTATTCCAAGTAAATTTGACTTGCTTTTATATTCTCTTCAAATTAAACTCTTACCAGTGTTATGCAAAACTCGGTTAGTAAAGCTCTCACGAACCGGAAGGCACACTTTACTTTTTCCTGTTCTAAAAATTTGACATTGTGGTCTTTTATGCTGAGTTGTTATGCTTGCAAGTTGTAAGTTGGATTCTAGCCCAGCCATGCCGTCATGGGGCAAGCTTTCAACATTGCACTTCCTATTTGAGTTGATATCGTGATCTTTTGTTTATGGATGCCCGCTGTGTGAAATGAATTGGGAATCTTGTGAGGATCATGGAGTTTTTATATGTGTTAGGGAAACGCCGGGCCGCCAATCTAAGCCATGCATAATTCATGGTGGAAATTTGCAGCATACCCATGGTGAACATTCGACGACGCATCTCACAATAAAAAGCTAAACAATATAGCAAATAAAAGAGATGCCGAGGTGTTCATTGTCTGCTTGTCCTGTCATTTTGGTGTGGGCTTGTTCCATGTCATCGGGCACGGAGGTACCCCATTGGCGGTTCTCAATGATATGCATATACTTACAATGACAAGAGCCTTGCTTGGGACTCTAAGTAAACTAGCATGGTTTGGGTACTTGTATTCACGGGACACGAGGTTTTCAACTTATGATTTGTCAAGCATATGCATCATAATTGTTCTCGCATTAACTTTAACCATTCAAGATGCTTATGATGGGGGCAATGAGAGCTCAAAGCCGGTAAGTACCATAATTTTTGAAGGTTATAAAACTTGCAATCACTGCTTCCCTCTGCGAAGGGCCTTTCTTTTACTTTTATGTTGAGTCACCACCTTCTTTCTTTATGCACCATTAAGAGAGCATAGTTGTCATTCTTAGTGTGATATGCATTGTCCCAAGGTTCATTGATTGACTCATATTGTTGGTTTCACTTGTTCTTAAATTATTTGTATCTAGTCGCCCTCTTAAACTTTGAGGTGTCCTATGCATTTATGTTTTGCTCTCTTTGAAGGACAAGCTGAAAACCACTTGTATGTTTTTCCTTATGATTTGAACACACGTTTGACTTTCATTGTTTCATTATCATGACCTTTTGTTTGTGTTCATTTGCATGTTTACAACATGGTTGCTAAGTTCTTATTGTCATGATTATATCTTTCATGCCCATGTTTTAAGTTCTATTGATCCCAGCTCATCAATGCTTACATATATGATCAAGATTGTGTAGGTGCATGTCACCTCAAAAATTATTCTTTTGTTATCACTTACCTACTCGAGGACGAGCAGGAGTTAAGCTTGGGGATGCTTGATACGTCTCAAACGTATCTATTATTTTTGATGCTCCATGCTTGTTTTTACACCATTTGCCTATTGTTTCGTTACACTTAGTGGCACTTTTATGCATTTTCCGGAACTAACCTATTAACGAAGTGCCACAGTGCCAGTTTCCTGTTTTCTGCTGTTTTTGTGTTTCAGAAGTGATACACAGGAAATATTCTCGGAATTGGACGAAACAAAAGCCAGAAGTCCTATTTTTCTCGGGAGCATCCAGACATCCGAAGAGAGGAAGGAGAGGGGCCAGAGGCCACCCTCACAAGGGGCTGGCGCGGCCCAGGCCCTGGCCGCGCCACCCCTATGTGAGGAGCCCCTGGCTGCCCTCTCGCGACGCCCCTTCGCCTATAAGAAGCCTCGGGACGGAAAAACCTAAGCCCCCGATCAGATTTCCAGAAAGAGTTCCGTAGCTCCGCCGCCGCCACCGACGAATTTCGGGGGACAGAAGTCTCTGTTCTGGCACCCTGCCGGGACGGGGAAGTGCCCCCGGAGCCATCTCCATCGGTCTCCATCGCCGTCTCCGCCGTCTCCATCGACCTCACCGCCATCTCCATCAACCTTGCTGTCTCCTATGATGAGGAGGGAGTAGTTCATCCCCGGGGCTGAGGGCTCTACCGGTAGCTATGTGGTTCACCTCTCTCTCCCATGATGTGATCTTTATGTGATCGTGAGCTTTGTATCATGTTGAACAAGTACATGTTATTATTCAGATATTTTGTGTACTCTAGTGATGTTATTAAAGTAATCTATTCCTCCTGCTATGGTGTAACGGTGACAGTGCGTGCATCATGGTGGTACTTGGTTTAGGCTACGATTGTGATCCCTTGTGGATTATGAGAATAATTATTGCTATGATAGTTTGAGTGATTTATTCCTCCTTTCATGGTGTAAAGGTGTGAGTGTGTGCACCGTGTTAGTACTTGGTCTAAGTTGCAATGATTTCTATCTTGAATTGTGATCTGATTTGTTTATCTCTATGAGTGGTGTTTGTCAAGTACTTGATGAACTTTAAGGGGTGCTTCCGTAGCCACTACACAGTGATTAGTGTTATTCAATAGGAGAGTAATTTAGAGTACCTTAGCAAGAGAAGTTACTTGTTCGTTCATGTTATATTGTTGGGAGTGTGTCCACTTGTGAAAGTATGATCCCTAGGCCTTGTTTCCAAGCTTTGCACACCGTTTACTTGCTGTTTTGTTACTCGTTTGTTCGCAGCGATATTTATTTTATACCACAGTTACTACTTATAATCATCTATACCACTTGTATTTCACTATCTCTTCGCCGAACTAGTGCACCTATACATTTGACAAGTGTATTGGGTGTGTTGGGGACACAAGAGACTTTCTGTATCGTAATTGCAGGGTTGCTTGAGAGGGATAGCTTTGACCTCTAACCTCCCTGAGTTCGATAAACCTTGGGTGATCCACTTAAGGGAAACTTGCTGCTGTTCTACAAACCTCTACACTTGGAGGCCCAACAAGTGTCTACAAGAATAGAAGTGCATAGACATCAATAGTATGCTTAGTGATTTTTGTTATAGCATGACTTGTCTCAAATGACTGAGATTGCTTAATGAGCCTTTGGAAAAATCATGCGTTGTTTTTATTATTTGGAAGCATTAATTTGGTTTTCTCCTTGATGCTTTATTTGGGTTGACTTGGCGCATGCTTACAATATGTTTGACTTATACAAAGTCGCCATAAGCCTCTATGATCATTTAGTTTTTGACTTTTGATGCCATCTTATGCTTATCTTAATGATGTTTTGTCGCTATGCATGATTATGGCCATTATTGCTCTCTTAGTTGGTCGCTCCCAGTCTTTTGCTAGCCCTCGTTTTGTACTGAGTATGAGCTCTACTCGTGTATCCAACTCTCAAAAACCAAGTTGTTCCAATGTGTCCACCATACATACCTATTAGTAATTTGCTATTCCAAAGTACATTTGACTTGCTTTTATCTATCCTTCAAATTAAACTCTTTTTGGTGTTATGCGAAAATTGGTCAGTAAAGCTCTCACGAACTTGATAGCACACTTTACTTTTCTTATTCTTAAAATTTTGACATTGTGGCTCTCTTATGTTGAGTTGTTATACTTGCAAGTTGTAAGTTGGAAATTAGCCCAGCCATGCCGTCATGGGGTAAGCTTTCAACATTGCACTTCTCTTATTTGAGTTGATATCGTGATCTTTTGTTTATGGATACTCGCGATGTGAAATAAGTTGGGAATCTTGCGGGATCATGGAGTTTTTATATGTGTTAGAGAAACGCCTCGGCCGCTAATCTAAGCCATGCATAATTCATGGTAGAAATTTACAGCATGCCCATAGTGAACATTCGACGATGCATCTCAAAATAAAAAGCTATACTAATGGTAAATAAAAGAGATGTCGAGGTGTTCATTGTCTGTTTGTCTTGTCATTTTGATGTGGGATTGTTCCATGTCATCGGACAGGAGGTACCCCGTTGGCGGTTCTCGATGATACACATATACTTACAATGATAAGAGCTTGCTTGGGACCCTAAGTCGAGTAGTATGAGGTTTGGGTATTCATATCTAACGGGACACGATGTTTTCCACTTATGATTTGTCAAGCATATGCTTCATAATTGTACTCGCATTAACTCTAACCATTCAAGATGCCTATGATGGGGGCAATGAGATCTCAAAGCTAGTAAGTACCATAATTTTTGAAGGTTTATAAAACTCGCAATCACAGCTTCCCTCTACGAAGGGCCTTTCTTTTATTTTTATGTTGAGTCACCACCTTCTACCTTTATGCACCATCTAAGAGAGCATAGTTGTCATTCTGAGTTTAATGTGCATAGTCCCAAAGTTTATCATTGATTGATTCATGAATTTTGGTTTCACTTATTCTTAAATTATTTGTATCTAGTCGCCCTCTTAAACTTGAAGGTGTCCTATGAATTTATGTTTTGCTATTTGATACGTCTTAAACGTATCTATAATTTTTGATGCTCCATGCTTGTTTTTACACCATTTGCTTAGTGTTTCGTTACACTTCGTGGCGTTTTTATGCATTTTTCAGAACTAACCTATTAACGAGATACCACAGTGCCAGTTCTCTGTTTTCTGCTGTTTTTGTGTTTCAGAAAAGTTACACAGGAAATATTCTCGGAATTGGATGAAACAAAAGCTAGACATCTAGAAATTTACCGAAGCTTCCAGAGAACCGAAGAGGAGACGGAGAGGGGCCACAGGCCGGCCACACAACAGGGCGGCGCGGCCCAGGCCCTGGCCGCGCTCCCTATGTGTTAGGCCACCTCGGTCCACTTCTGACGATGCCCCTTCGCCTATAAAGACCCCCCAACGGGAAAAACCTAAGGACCCAATCAATTTTCCAGAAACACATCACAATCCGCCGCCGTCGTCAACCCGAGATCGAGAGGGTCCAGAAGCTCTTCCCGGCACCCTGCCGGAGAGGGGAATCGCCATCGGAGGTCTTCTTCATCGCCATGCTTGCCTCTGGCGTAATGAGTGAGTAGTCTACCTTGGACTATGGGTCCATAGCAGTAGCTAGATGGTTGTCTTCTCCACCATATGCTTCATGTTTAGATCTCGTGAGCTGCTTTACATGATCGAGATCACCGTTATGTAATTCTACATGTTGTGTTTGTTGGGATCCGATGAATATTGGTGTTATGATTGAGTTGATGTGCTGAATATTATCTTATTTTATCTCTATGTTGTTTATGATCTTGCATGCTCTCCGTTGTTAGTAGCTATCTTGGCCGAGTAGATACTAGTGACTCCAAGAGGGGGTATTTATGCTCGATAGTTGGGTTCATACCTCTATTTAATCTGGGGGAGTGACAGAAACCTCTAAGGTTGTAGATGTGCTGTTGCCACTAGGGAGAAAACAATATTCTTATGTCCAAGGGCATATGCTTTGTTTACATTACACACTTTGCTTAATGCAGTTATCTGTTGTTCGCAACTTAGTACTTGTGGGGTTCTCAGATTGATTCCCCGCGAGTGGATTATTAGTCATAGATGCAGTTGGATGGCAATCTATGTATTTTGTTGTAATGCCCAAAGTAAATCTCATAGTGATCCTCTCGACATATGCATGTTATCTTTATTCTATCAATTGCCCAACTGTAATTTGTTTACCCAGCATGTGTTATTTTATCTTATGGAGAGACACCACTAGTGAACTGTGGACTCTGGTCCTATTTACTTTATATTGCTATCACCTGTTTACTTTACTCGCACTATTTACTTTACTTGCATATTACTATTGCTTTCCACTCGATACGCTCATTCCTTTGTTTACATCAAACTGGTGAGATTGACAACCTCATCGTAAGTTGGGAACAAAGTATTTGGTTGTGTGATACGTCTCAAACGTATCTATAATTTTTGATGCTCCATGCTTGTTTTTACACCATTTGCTTAGTGTTTCGTTATACTTCGTGGCATTTTTATGCATTTTCCGGAACTAACCTATTAACGAGATGCCACAGTGCCAGTTCCCTGTTTTCTGATGTTTTTGTGTTTCAGAAAAGTTACACAGGAAATATTCTCGGAATTAGACGAAACAAAAGCCAAACATCCAGAAATTCACCGAAGCTTCCAGAGAACCGAAGAGGAGACGGAGTGGGGCCATAGGCCAACCACACAGTAGGGCGGCGTGGCCCAGGCCCTGGCCGCGCCCCCTATGTGTGAGACCGCCTCGGTCCACTTCTGACAATGCCCCTTCGCCTATAAAGACCCCCCGACGGGAAAAACCTAAGTACCCGATCACTTTTCCAGAAACACATCGCGATCCGCCGCCGTCGTCGACCCGAGATCAGGAGGGTCCAGAAGCTCTTCCCGGCACCCTACCGGAGAGGGGAATCACCACCGGAAGTCTTCTTTATCGCCATGTTTGCCTCCGGCGCGATGAGTAAGTAGTCTACCTTGGACTATGGGTCCATAGCAGTAGCTAGATGGTTGTCTTCTCCACCATGTGCTTCATGTTTAGATCTCGTGAGCTGCCTTACATGATCGAGATCACCGTTATGTAATTCTACATGTTGTGTTTGTTGGGATCTGATGAATATTGGTGTTATGATTGAGTTGATGTGCTGAATATTATCTTATGTTATCTCTATGTTGTTTATGATCTTGCATGCTCTCCGTTGTTAGTAGCTAACTTGGCCGAGTAGATACTAGTGACTCTAAGAGGGGGTATTTATGCTCGATAGTTGGGTTCATGCCTCTATTTAATCTGGGGGAGTGACAGAAACCTCTAAGGTTGTAGATGTGATGTTGCCACTAGGGAGAAAACAACATTCATATGTCCAAGAGCATATGCTTTATTTACATTACACACTTTGCTTAATGCAGTTATCTGTTGTTCGCAACTTAATACTTGTGGAGTTCTCGGATTGATTCGCCACAAGTGGATTATTAGTCATAGATGCAGTTGGATGGCGGTCTATGTATCTTGTTGTAATGCCCAGATTAAATCATATAGTGATCCTCTTGACATATCACGTTATCTTTATTCTATCAATTGCCCAACTGTAATTTGTTTACCCAGCATGTGTTATTTTATCTTATGGAGAGACACCACTAGTGAACTGTGGACCCCGGTCCTATTTCCTTTATATTGCTATCACCTGTTTACTTTACTCGCACTGTTTACTTTACTCGCATACTATTATTGCTTTCCACTCGATACGCTCATTCCTTTGTTTACAGCTAACCGGTGAGATTGACAAACTCATCGTAAGTTGGGAACAAAGTACTTGGTTATGTTGTGTGCAGGTTCCGCGTTGCAGCTGGCAAAGCAAAGCACTGGACGAGGCGCCCTATAAATTGTCCGGAGCTGTCGCGAAGCTAGCAAGCATCACCTTCTAGAGTATTGGCTTTTTCCTACTGGATTGATAACCTTGGTTTCTTACGGAGGAAAAAACTTGCTGCTGTACTCATCAAACCTTCTCTTGGGTTCCCAACTGGCCGGTCATTTACTTCATCAACTACACGCCAACAAGTTCTCTGGCACCATTCATCACCGCACCATCAAAAGCAATCAAGTTTTTCTGGCGCCGTTGCCGGGGAAAAAGAAGACTTCTGCAAGGGGAGTTTCACAAGCACATCCTTTACTTTGTTTTAAGTTTTGCTTTATTTTATTTTTACTTGCATTGTTTTATCAAAAATACAAAAAAAATAGTTTCCTTATAGTTGTTTCTACTTGTCTGCTTTTAGTTTTGCAAGAATGGCTACTCCTGAAAACACCAAGTTGTGTGATTTTACTAGCACTAATAATAGTGATTTTATCTGCACTCCTATTGCGCCACCTGCTCCTGCTGCAAATTTTTATGAGATTAAGCCTGCTTTATTGAACCTTGTTATGAAAGAGCAATTTTCTGGTGTTAGTACTGATGATGCTGCAGCTCATCTCAACAATTTTTTTGAGCTATGTGAGATGCAGAAATATAAGGATGTGAAGAGTGATATTATTAAACTTAAGTTGTTTCCTTTTTCTTTAAGAGGAAAAGCTAAGGATTGGTTGCTATCTTTGCCTAAAAATAGTATTGATTCATGGGCTAAGTGTAAGGATGCTTTTATTGGTAGATACTATCCTCCTGCTAAAATTATAGCTTTGTGTAGCAATATTATGAAGTTTAGTCAGTTTGATAATGAACATGTTGCTCAGGCCTGGGAAAGAATGAAATCTATGATAAAGAATTGTCCCACTCATGGACTGACTACTTGGATGATTGTCCAAAGTTTTTATGCAGGACTGAATTTTTCTTCAAGGAACCTATTGGATTCAGCTGCTGGAGGCACTTTTATGTCCCTTATCTTGGGCGCCGCAATGAAGCTTCTCGACAATATGATGGTAAATTACTCTGAATGGCACACCGAGAGAGCTCCACAAGGTAAGACAGTAAATTCTGTTGAGGAAACCTCTTCCTTGAGTGATAAGATTGATGCTATAATGCTTATGCTTTCTAATGATAGGACTCATGTTGATCCTAATAATGTTCCTTTAGCCTCTTTGGTTGCTTAAGAAGAGCATGTTGATGTAAACTTTATTAGAAATAATAATTTTAACAACAATGCTTATAGGAACAATTTTGCTAGTAGCAATAATAGGCCGTTTCCTTCTAATGGTGATAATAGCTACCTTGGTAGACCTAAGATGCCTAGTGAAGAAAGAATTTTTGAACTTGAAAAGGCTACCAAGAATTTTATGCAGGTGCAATATGAGCAGAACAAGGCTTTCACCAAGACCATGGAGGAGCAATCAGCTCTGTTGAGGACTATTAGTCATCAACTTGAAAATTTAAACAAGGCTATTCCTGAGTTGCAAGCTAAGGTTTCTAAAGCTGAAACCGATATTTCGTCTTTATCTAATGCGCAATCTTCTTTGATTAACAGAATGTCCGCTAAGCCTGATCCTTTTGCCAATGCTAATGCTATCCAAGTTAGAATTGATGAAAATGTTAGGATGCTAGCAGAATTGCATGCCAGGTGGGAAAGAGAAGATAAGATGGCTAGAAAGACGAAGGTATGTACCATTACTACCTCTAATGATGTTGATCCAAATGCTAGCAATCCTCTTACTTTAATTGGTGTAGAGAAAACTCCCACTCCATGTGTTAAAAAGCCTAAAACTGCCAAAACTTTTTCTCAAAAGAGAGCTGAATTTTTTCAGAGTGTGGGAGATGATAGCTCTATTTCCTTTAATGATTTTGATGTTGATGGCTGCAATATATCTGAAGTTATTTTGTTCTTGCAAAAGCTTGCTTTGACTCCTAATGCTAGTTCTTTAAATGTTGCTTTTACTAAGCATATTACCAATGCTCTTATAAAAATTAGGGATGAAAAGTTGAAGCAAAAAGCTTCTATTCCCAAGAAGTTAGAATATAAAGAAGTGAGTCTGGCTCAACTGGCTATGGGAGTGGATGTACAACCCAGGCACCTAGGTTCAAATCCCCGCGGATGCAAATTTGGGTTCTTATTATTTATTAAAAAAACTCGCTGTGGGGGTCTCCCCCACCGCTTTCCTTTCAAAAAAAAAAGAAGTTAGAAGATGGTTGGGAACCCATCATTGATATGCATGTTAATGGTTTTGATTGCCATGCTTTATGTGATCTAGGTGCTAGTATTTCTATCAGGCCTAGAAAAATTTATGACATGCTTGATTTACCACCGCTTGAAAAGTGCTATTATGATGTTCCTATTGCTGATGTTGCTAAGAAGAAACCTTTGGGAAGGATTAATGATGTTCTTATTATGGTTAACAATAACCTTGTTACCGTTGATTTTCTTGTCATGGATGTTGAATGCAATGCTTCATGTCCTATTATTTTGGGAAGACCCTTTCTTCAAACTGTAGGTGCCATCATTGATATGAGGGAAGGTGCTACTCGTGTGATGGCGCCAGAAAAGAGCTGTGGCGTTTAGTTGACGTGGGAGCAGTATGTCCTTGTGCGTGGTGATTGACCAGCCCGTTGGGAACCCCAAGAGGAAGGTATGATGAGTGTAGCGGCTAGTTTTCCCTCAGTTAAGAAACCAAGGTATATCGAACAGGAGAAGAGAGACGGTGACGACTGAAGGTGTTTGTGGAACCTGCACACACACAAACAAGTACTTTGTTCCCAACTTGCGATGAGGTTGTCAATCTCACCGGTTTGCTTGAAACAAAGGTTATGAGTGTATCGAGTGGAAAACAGTAGTAATATGCGAGTAAAGTAAACAGTGCGGGAATAGTAAACAGGTGATTGCAATATGATTAAAATAGGACCGGGGTCCACAGTTCACTAGTGGTGTCTCTCCATAGATAAAATAACATGCTGGGTAAACAAATTACAGTTGGGCAATTGATAGAATAAAGATAACGTGATATGTCAAGAAGATCACTATGAGATTTACTCTGGGCATTACAACAAAATACATAGACCGCCATCCAACTGCATCTATGACTAATAATCCACCCCCGGGGATATCATCCGAACACCCTAGAAGTATTAAGTTGCGAACAACAGATAATTGCATTAAGCAAAGTGTGTAATGTAAACAAAGCATATGCCCTTGAGCATATGAATGTTGTTTTCTCCCTAGTAGCAACAACACATCTACCACCTTAGAGGTTTCTGTCACTCCCCCAGGTGAAATAGAGACATGAACCCACTATCGAGCATAAATACCCCCTCTTGGAGTCACTAGCAACTACTCGGCCAAGATAGCTACTAACAACGGAGAGCATGCAAGATCATAAACAACATAGAGATAACAAAAGATATAATTCAGTACAGCAACTTAATCATAAACACCAATATTCATCGGATCCCAACAAACCAACATCATAGTATTACATAACGGTGATCTCAATCATGTATGGCAGCTCATGAGATCTAAACATGAAGCACATGGTGGAGAAGACAACCAGCTAGCTACTGCTATGGACCCATAGTCCAAGGTAGACTACTCACTCATCGCTCCGGAGGCAAGCATGGCGATGAAGAAGACCTCCGGTGGTGATTCCCCTCTCCGGCAGGGTGCCGGGAAGAGCTTCTGGACCCTCCCGATCTTCGGGTCGACGGCGGCGGCGGATCGCGATGTATTCTGGAAAACTGATCGGGCCTTAGGTTTTTCTCATCAGGGGGTATATATAGGCGAAGGGGCGATGTCAGGAGAGGGACCAGGTGTCCTCACATAGGGGTGGCGCGGCCAGGGGCTAGGCCACGCCGCCCCCTTGTGTGGGGCCCTGGTGGCCCCCCTCCGTCAGCTCTTCGGATGTCTGGAAGCTTCCCCGTGAAATATGACTTCAGGAACTTGTTTCGTCCAATTCCGAGAATATTTCCTGTGTATCACTTCTGAAACACAAAAACAGCAGAAAACATGAAACTGGCACTGTGGCACTTCGTTAATAGGTTAGTTCCGGAAAATGTATAAAAATGCCACTAAGTGTAAGGAAACAATAGGCAAATGGTGTAAAAACAAGCATGGAGCATCAAAAATTATAGATATGTTTGGGACGTATCAAGCATCCCCAAGCTTAACTCCTGCTCGTCCTCGAGTAGGTAAGTGATAACAAAAGAATAATTTTTGAGGTGACATGCACCTACACAATCTTGATCATATATGTAAGCATTTGTGAGCTGGGATCAATAGAACTTAAAACATGGGCATGAAAGATATAATCATGACACTAAGAACTTAGCAACCATGTTGTAAACATGTAAATGAACACAAACAAAAGATCATGATAATGAAACAATGAAAGTCAAACGTGTGTTCAAATCATAAGGAAAAACATACAAATGGTTTTCAGCTTGTCCTTCAAAGAGAGCAAAACATAAATGCATAGGACACCTCAAAGTTTAAGAGGGCGACTAGATACAAATAATTTAAGAACAAGTGAAACCAACAATATGAGTCAATCAATGAACTTTGGGACAATGCATATCACACTAAGAATGACAACTATGCTCTCTTAATGGTGCATAAAGAAAGAAGGTGGTGACTCAACATAAAAGTAAAAGAAAGGCCCTTCGCAGAGGGAAGCAGTGATTTAAACATGTGCTAGAGCTTTTCATTTGTAAAACAGAGAGATAAAACTTGATTTTGAGAGGTGGTTGTCTTTGTCAACGACTGGCAATGGGGTTCTTACTATCTTCCATACAAAAATAAAGCAAGTTTTTGAGAGAGAGATTGGCACTCTTGTGCTCTTTTTATAAAACTTGGCACTCCTCCCCACCTTTTCCTTTCACATACCATGGCTAACCGATTCCATCGGGTGCCCACCAACATTCACATTCATTGGAGGAGTGCCTTTTTTCTTTCTTTTTTCTTTTTCTTTTCTTTTTGGAATAAGCAATATGGAAGATAGCAAATCCGACCACTACGTCCCCATGAGCTGAAAACAGTGTCACAAAACGAGAGGTATTTTGAAGGTTTTTGAAAGGTAGCACACGAAAATTTTACTTTGGAATGGCTTACAAATACCATGCATAGGAATTTATAGTGGACACAATGGCAAACTTGGCTTTTAGGAGTTGGATGCACGAGTAGAGCTCATACTCAGTACAAGGCGAGGGCTAGCAAAAGACTGGGAGCGACCAACTAAGAGAGCAGTAATGGCCATAATCATGCAAAGCGACAAAGCGACATTAAAAGAAGCATACGATGGCATCAAAAGTCAAAAACTAAATGATCATGAAGGCTAATGGCGACTTTGTAAGAGTCTAACATGTGTGAGCATGCGCCAAGTCAACCCAAATAAAGCATCAAGGAGAAAACCAAAATAATGCTTCCATACAATAAAAACAACGCATGATTTTTTCAAAGGCTCATTAAGCAATCTCAGTTATTTGAGACAAGTCATGCTACAGCAAAACTACTAAGCATACTATCAAAAAGACATCAAGCATGACATGAAAAAGCCTAAGCCGCAGTCTACAGAAGCTCCTTCTTGTACCACTATTTTGCACAAAGCTTTTTCTCATTTCCAACACCATTTGAAATTTTTATAAACACCTCTTTTGATGAAAACCAATGAAGATCAGAGGCAAAAATACACCTTGATGAAAATATATGACAAGATCTGAACGCATATCAAGGCGAAAACGAAAACCAAAAGCAGTAGCAGAAAAAGTAGAACGCTCGATTTTTAATAAGAGTGAAAACTAGAGCGTTCTTTGCAAGTGAAAACAAGTACATCTCCAAAAGAAATTTGTTGGGGTCCAACCATTTATTGCAGCAAACAAACAAACTAAACAAACTAAGAAAACTAAAACAACTGACGCTCCAAGAAAAACACATAGTGCATGAAGCAATAAAAATATAGTGTTTTGAAAGGTGACCTGATTTTTGCCGATGAAGAAGGGGTGCCTCGGGGGCATCCCCAAGCTTTGACGCTTGTACTTCTTGGATATTTCTTGGGGTGATGCATGGGCATCCCCAAGCTTGAGCTTTTGTCCATTCTTCAACTCATCTCATCATTCTCCAATCCCTACACTTGAAAACTTCCTTCATACAAAACTAAACACAATTCTATTAGCAACATTAGTGTAAGCATAAAATATATTCAACCTCTTTTAGCTTCAGGTTTCAACCCAAAACCACCACATATAAAGTATATACTACTGTAGCAACTTCCACAAGAGTTCCATGATAAAAAAGAACTCAAAAGAAAGCGATAAAGTGGCAAAAACAAATATTGGCAGAAATCTGTCAAAACTGGACAGCTGATAATGGACGAATTTTTGAGGGATTTTCCGTTGCTCAAATCAAAACGTGTTCAACTAAGAAAAGTTTGGATATAACCTGGGGCATATTCACAAGAAATCGCAGGTCCAAAATATATACAGAGAATTTTCACGAATTTTTACGGTGCAGCACCGAAAACAGTTTCAGGACAGCAATAACCCCAAATCTTTACCTCACTCAAATTAGAGGCTTCTCTTGGCACAAAAACGAAATAAACAAGATAAGGAGCGGTCATTACAGTAGTAATGATCTCCAAGACTCAAATAAAAGAAAAAGTACTGAAAAGTAAACAATGGGTTATCTCGCAAGAGTGCTTTTCTTTAACGCCTTTGAGCTAGGCGCAGAAAATTGCGAATCAAGTAATATCAAGTGATGAAGCATTAAGCTCATAATTTGCTCTAAGAATAGAGTCAAAAAGTAATTTCTTTCTTTTCCTAGGGAAGTGTTCCATACCTTTCTTTAGTGGAAATTGATATTTGATAGTGCCTTCCCTCATATCAATGATGGCACCTACAGTTCGAAGAAAGGGTCTTCCCAAAATAATAGGACATGAAGCATGGCATTCAACGTCCATAACAAGAAAATCAACGGGAACAAGGTTATTGTTAACCACAATAAGAACATCATTAATCCTTCCCAAAGGTTTCTTCTTAGCAACATCAGCAATAGGAACATCAAAATAACACTTTTCAAGCGGTGGTAAATCAAGCATGTCATAAATCTTTCTAGGCATAATAGAAATACTAGCACCTAGATCGCATAAAGCATGGCAATCATAACCATTAACATGCATATCAATGATGGGTTCCCAACCATCTTCTAACTTCTTGGGAACAGAGGCTTTTTGCTTCAACTTTTCATCCCTAATCTTTATAAGAGCATTGGTAATATGCTTAGTAAAAGCAATATTTAAAGAACTAGCATTGGGAGTCAAAGCAAGCTTTTGCAAGAACAAAATAACTTCAGATATATTGCAGCCATCAACATCAAAATCATTAAAGGAAATAGAGCTATCATCTCCCACACTCCGAAAAATTTCAGCACTCTTTTGAGAAAAAGTTTTGGCAGTTTTAAGCTTTTTAGCACAAGGAGTGGGAGTTTTCTCTACACCAATCAAAGTAAGAGGGTTGCTATCAGTAGGAGCAACATCATTAGAGGTAGTAATAGTACATACCTTCATCTCTCTAGCCATCTCATCTTCTCTTTCCCACCTGGCATGTAATTCCGCTAACAATCTAATATTTTTATCAATTCCAACTTGGGTAGCATTAGCGGCAGCAACAATATTGCTCACATTCACATCATTAGGAAACACTTTTAATTTCAGAAGTTCAACATCATGAGCAAGGCTATCAACTTTAGAAGCAAGAATATCAATTTTGCCTAACTTTTCCTCAACAGACTTATTAAAAGCAGTTTGCTTACCGATGAAGTCCTTGAGCATTACCTCAAGCTCGGAGGGCGCGGCCCTAGTGTTGTTGTAGGAATTACCATAAGAGTTACCATAACCATTACCATTGGTAGAAGGATATGGCCTATAATTGTTACTAGCAAAATTGTTCCTATAGGCATTGTTGTTAAAATTGTTATTTCTAATGAAATTCACATCAACTTGCTCTTCTTGGGCAACCAGAGAGGCCAAAGGAACATTATTAGGATCAACATGAGTCCTATCATTAGCAAGCATAGCCATAATGGTATCAATCTTATCACTTAAGGAAGAGGTTTCCTCAACAGAATTTACCTTCTTACCTTGTGGAGCTCTCTCGGTGTGCCATTCAGAATAATTTACCATCATGTTGTCGAGTAGCTTTGATGCGGCGCCCAATGCGAGGGACATAAAAGTGCCTCCAGCAGCTGAATCAAGTAGGTTCCTTGAAGAAAAATTCAGTCCTGCATAAAAAGTTTGGATAATCATCCAAGTAGTCAGTCCATGAGTGGGGCAATTCTTTACCATAGATTTCATTCTTTCCCAAGCTTGAGCAACATGTTCATTATCAAACTGAGTAAACTTCATAATATTGCTACGCAAAGCTATAATCTTAGCAGGAGGATAGTATCTACCAATAAAAGCATCCTTACACTTAGCCCATGAATCAATACTATTCTTAGTCAAAGACAGCAACCAATCTTTAGCCTTTCCTCTCAAAGAAAAAGGAAACAACTTGAGCTTAATAATATCACTATCAACATCCTTATATTTCTGCATCTCACATAGCTCAACAAAATTGTTGAGATGAGCTGCAGCATCTTCAGTACTAGCACCAGAAAATTGCTCTTTTATAACAAGGTTCAATAAAGCAGGCTTAATCTCATAAAAGATGGTAGCAGGAACAGGTGGTGCAATAGGAGTGCAGATAAAATCACTATTGTTCGTGCTAGCAAAGTCACACAACTTGGTGTTTTCAGGAGTACCCATTTCAGCAAAACGAAAGTAAACAAGTAAAAACAACAGATAATTTTTTTTGGGTTTTTGATATAAAAAGCAATGCAGGTAAAATAAAATAAAGTAAAGCAAAACAAATAACAAAGTAAAGAATGTGTGTGCGAAGAACTCCCCTCGCAGAAGTCTTCTCTCTTCCCCGGCAACGGCGCCAGAAAAGAAGCTGCTACTCGTGTGATGGCGCCAGAAAAGAGCTGTGGCGTTTAGTTGACGTGGGAGCAGTATGTCCTTGTGCGTGGTGATTGACCAGCCCGTTGGGAACCCCAAGAGGAAGGTATGATGAGTGTAGCGGCTAGTTTTCCCTCAGTTAAGAAACCAAGGTATATCGAACAGGAGAAGAGAGACGGTGACGACTGAAGGTGTTTGTGGAACCTGCACACACACAAACAAGTACTTTGTTCCCAACTTGCGATGAGGTTGTCAATCTCACCGGTTTGCTTGAAACAAAGGTTATGAGTGTATCGAGTGGAAAACAGTAGTAATATGCGAGTAAAGTAAACAGTGCGGGAATAGTAAACAGGTGATTGCAATATGATTAAAATAGGACCGGGGTCCACAGTTCACTAGTGGTGTCTCTCCATAGATAAAATAACATGCTGGGTAAACAAATTACAGTTGGGCAATTGATAGAATAAAGATAACGTGATATGTCAAGAAGATCACTATGAGATTTACTCTGGGCATTACAACAAAATACATAGACCGCCATCCAACTGCATCTATGACTAATAATCCACCCCCGGGGATATCATCCGAACACCCTAGAAGTATTAAGTTGCGAACAACAGATAATTGCATTAAGCAAAGTGTGTAATGTAAACAAAGCATATGCCCTTGAGCATATGAATGTTGTTTTCTCCCTAGTAGCAACAGCACATCTACCACCTTAGAGGTTTCTGTCACTCCCCCAGGTGAAATAGAGACATGAACCCACTATCGAGCATAAATACCCCCTCTTGGAGTCACTAGCAACTACTCGGCCAAGATAGCTACTAACAACGGAGAGCATGCAAGATCATAAACAACATAGAGATAACAAAAGATATAATTCAGTACAGCAACTTAATCATAAACACCAATATTCATCGGATCCCAACAAACCAACATCATAGTATTACATAACGGTGATCTCAATCATGTATGGCAGCTCATGAGATCTAAACATGAAGCACATGGTGGAGAAGACAACCAGCTAGCTACTGCTATGGACCCATAGTCCAAGGTAGACTACTCACTCATCGCTCCGGAGGCAAGCATGGCGATGAAGAAGACCTCCGGTGGCGATTCCCCTCTCCGGCAGGGTGCCGGGAAGAGCTTCTGGACCCTCCCGATCTTCGGGTCGACGGCGGCGGCGGATTGCGATGTATTCTGGAAAACTGATCGGGCCTTAGGTTTTTCTCGTCAGGGGGTATATATAGGCGAAGGGGCGATGTCAGGAGAGGGACCAGGTGTCCTCACACAGGGGTGGCGCGGCCAGGGGCTAGGCCGCGCCGCCCCCTTGTGTGGGGCCCTGGTGGCCCCCCTCCGTCAGCTCTTCGGATGTCTGGAAGCTTCCCCGTGAAATATGACTTCAGGAACTTGTTTGTCCAATTCCGAGAATATTTCCTGTGTATCACTTCTGAAACACAAAAACAGCAGAAAACAGGAAACTTGCACTGTGGCACTTCGTTAATAGGTTAGTTCCGGAAAATGTATAAAAATGCCACTAAGTGTAACGAAACAATAGGCAAATGGTGTAAAAACAAGCATGGAGCATCAAAAATTATAGATACGTTTGGGACGTATCAGAAGGCACCATCAAATATCAATTCCCACTGAAGAAAGTATGGAACACTTCCCTAGAAAGAGGAAGAAATTATTTTTTGACTCTATTCTTAGAGCAAATTATGAGCTTGATGCTTCATCACTTGATATTACTTGATTCGCACTTTCTGCGCCTAGCTCAAAGGCGTTAAAGTATCAAATGAAGCATTAAGATCAATTGCAGAAGTCTTTTCAACAATGAATTGAATTGTGTCCAAATGAGTTTTTGAAGATCCTTTATGATCACACTTTGGTACACTACTTTCATCAAAAAGATTTTCAGGACAAATCCAATTGAAATTCTTTTCCAAAGCATCATGAATTCATACAAGTTTACAAGGTATTGGTACTCTAAAATCTTCAGTGGTTGTACCAACAACCTCTACATGCCAGCCAAGCTTATTAAAACGCATAAAAACTTTCCTAGCTTCAATGGCAACATCTCTAAATTATCTACGCAAAATTTCTAAGATAAAAGCTTTCTTTTCGGGGTCTTCAATATCATGAAGCTTAAGAAACATATGTTGCATAAAAGGTTTGAGGCTAGCAAACCTAGCTTCCAACATGTGAACTAAATAAGCAGAAGCAACTTCATAACTAGGAGCAAGGTCAGCCAAAGACTTATCCTCAACATCTTTATGCATACTAATATGATTAAAGAACTCCTCGATGTTACTTTTCCCAATAATAGAACCACTACCTACTGAGAGGTCCTCCAAAACGTACTTAGGGAACAACATAATGAACTAAGAGTAATAAAGTAGCAACTATAAAGGATACTAATTTTTTTTGTGTTTTTGATAAAACAATGCAAGTAAAAATAAAGTAAAGCAAAACTTAAAACAAAGTAAAGGATGTGCGTGCGAAACTCCCCTTGCAGAAGTCTTCTTTTTCCCCGGCAATGACGCTAGAAAACTTGTTGGTTGCGCGGTGTTGAATAGTGTCAGAGAACTTGTTGGTAGGGGTGAAAACGGAATGGATTATTTCTGACCGACCGACCGAAGGCTTACGAAAGCCAAAAACGGATTCGGTCGGATAGTTGCCGGATACGGTCACGGATACGGCTAGTGATTAACGGATACGGAAAAGGATATGGTTTTACTGATATCCGACTGTATCCGAAGATATACCATATTTCACGGTAATATCCAGACAATATCCGACAAAATATCCAAAAATGAGCTGTTCAATACGTGACTGGGGAGAGAAGATAAAAGAGGGTTACACATTTTGTCTTTTGGTACTCTAATGCCATCATGCAAGTCACAAGCTTGTTTTATCTGAATATATATTTATGTATGTAGAAGATTTACAAGTTAATTTTACTTTATTACCAATGAGAGATCCGATAAACTATTTATCCGCAACCGAACCATATTTACTCTATATTCGGTTCGTATTCGTTACCGATAGACTCCGATTCCATATTCGTATCTGCACACTATCCGCTCCGGTTCCGAATCCGAAAAAAATATGGTAACAAATACGGTTTCACTACTATCTGTCCGTATCCGCTCTGTTTTCACCCCTACTTGTTGGCATGTAGTTGATGATGTAAATGACCGGCCAGTTGGAAACCCCAAGAGAAGGTTTGATGAATATAGCAGCAAGTTTTCCCTCAGTTATGAAACCAAGGTATATCAATCCAGTAAAAAAAAGCCAAACTCAAGAAGGTGATGCTTGCTAGCTTCGCGACAGCTCTGGACAATTTATAGGGCGCCTCGTCCAGTGCTTTGCTTCGCCAGCGGCAACACGGAACCTGCACACAACACAACCAAGTACTTTGCTCCCAACTTACGATGAGGTTGTCAATCTCACCGGTTTGCTATAAATAAAGGAATGAGCGTATCGAGTGGAAAGTAATAGTAATATGCGAGTAAAGTAAACAGTGCGAGTTAAGTAAACAGGTGATAACAATGTAAAGGAAATTAGACCAGGGTCCACAGTTCACTAGTGGTGTCTCTCCATAAGATAAATAACAACATGCTGGGTGACGAGGGTTAACTCGACAAATGTCCTAGATGAAGGACTTAGGATCGGGGAGATAGGGCGCCGGATGAACTCGAAGGTAAAGTTAGTCGAAATAGGTGTGTGTCGAAAGTAAACTTGGGTGTTTGACCTGGCTTGCTTTCAATCTGCCCTCCACCGTCCCCTCCTGGCCCCTATATATAGGTGGCCAGGTCTCGAGGATCGGGTAGGGTACGATACAGATTACAACATCGACATACGGTAAGAACTCGTATTCGACTATCATTACAATTGGGCCTAGCTTATCGGGCCTCAGGGGTACTCAACTAGCGGGCTCTATTAACTATACCCTTGTCACTGGGTAAACAAATTACAGTTGGGCAATTGATAGAATAAAGATAATGTGCATATGTCAAGAGGATCACTATGAGATTTAGTCTGGGCATTACAACAAGATACATAGACCGCCATCCAACTGCATCTATGACTAATAATCCACCCACGGGGAATCATCTGAGGACCCCGTGAATATTAAGTTGCGAACAACAGATAACTGCATTAAGCAAAGTGTGTAATGTAAACAAAGCATATGCCCTTGGACATAAGAATATTGTTTTCTCCCTAGTGGCAACAGCACATCTACAACCTTAGAGGATTCTCTCACTCCCCCAGATTAAATAGAGGCATGAACCCAACTATCGAGCATAAATACCCCCTCTTAGAGTCACTAGTATCTACTCAGCCAAGATAGCTACTAACAACGGAGAGCATGCAAGATCATAAACAACATAGAGATAACATAAGATAATATTCAGCACATCAACTCAATCATAACACCAATATTCATCGGATCCCAACAAATACAACATGTAGAATTACATAACGGTGATCTCGATCATGTAGGGCAGCTCACGAGATCTAAACATGAAGCACATGGTGGAGAAGACAACCAACTAGCTACTGCTATGGACCCATAGTCCAAGGTAGACTACTCACTCATCGCGCCGAAGGCAAGCATGACGATGAAGAAGATCTCCGGTGGCGATTCCCCTCTTCGGCAGGGTGCCGGGAAGAGCTTCTGGACCCTCCCGATCTCAGGTCGACGACGGGGCGGATCGCGATGTGTTTCTGGAAAATTGATCGGGTCTTTAGGTTTTTCCCATCGGGGGGTCTTTATAGGCGAAGGGGCAGTGTCAGAAGTGGACCGATGCGGTCTCGCACATAGAGGGCGCGGCCAGGGGCTGGGCCACGCCGCCCTATTGTGTGGCCGGCCCGTGGCCCCTCTCCGTCTCCTCTTCGGACTTCTGAAAGCTTCGGTAAATTTCTGGATGTTTGGCTTTTGTTTCGTCCAACTCCGAGAATATTTCCTGTGTAACTTTTCTAAAACACAAAAACAGCAGAAAACAGGAAACTGGCACTGTGGCATCTTGTTAATAGGTTAGTTCCGGAAAATGCATAAAAACGTCACAAAGTGTAACGAAACAATAAGCAAATGATGTACAAACAAGCATAGAGCATCAAAAATTATAGATAAGTTTGAGACGTATCAGCCTACGCGCGCTAAACTAGGGCTAGAAAAGGCTACTAGAGAGAGCAGCGTGCGGCGGCTAGGGCTAAAAAACCTTCCGCCAGCGGCTGCCCTACCCTGCTATTTATAGGCACATAGGCTTGCAAGGCAAGCATCAAATTGCTTAGCCAAATTAGTTTGCGTCGAACGCAAGCAAGCTTGCGGCGCGCGGCACGCAGCCTCCTGGCGAGCCAGCGATCGATCGCATTGACCAGCGAGCGTGCAGCCAAGCGACGCGCGTACGCAGCACCTGGCCTGTTGGCCTCCATGGGCTCATACCGTTGGGCTATGCCTAGCTGGCACGGCCTGCCTAGGGCGAGGCGAGCGACCGCCTCCAGAGCGAAGTACGGATCGATCTTGCATCGATTAAATCGATGCCCGATCCCCTTTACCGATCGCTACTCCTCTGGCGTGAGTGCGGCCCAGGTACTTTGCCTGGCCGCCGGCCCAGACCGAGCGGCAGTTAAGCAGCGGCGCGCAGGGCGCGGGGCTGCGCTGCCGGCCGGCCCAGCAGCCCAGCTGCGATGCCTCCGCCTTTTTTTTTCTTTTTTTTTGCCTCTTTTCTTTTAGTAGTTTGTTTAGATGGGCTACTAAACTAGTCCATTAGCAAAACTTTCTATGGACTACTTTTTAGCCCTTATTTATTTCCAACAAATAAATATATGTATTAACATTTATTAATTCAATTAATTAATAAACCATTAATCCTCTTCTCGGAACAATTCTGCAATTCTCCGAAACAATTTCCATAAATCCCGAAACTACCCTAGCGTCGATGAGCGTTAAGTGTGTGACCCTATGGGTTCGAGAATGCGTGGATATGATCTCTATCAATAATCAATAGCGGGATCTGGAAATCCATATTGACTCCCACATATTCAATGAACATCATTATCGGTGAACCACGATGTCAGGATTCAATTAATCCCGTATACGAATTCCTTTTTCTCGCGATATTTTACTTGCCCGAGATTCGATCGTTGGTATCGCCATACCTAGTTCAATCTCGTTCACAACAAGTACTCTTTACTCGTTCCGCAATCTAATATCACCATATGATTAAACTCATTAATCACGTGTTTGCAAACGGTGTATGATATTGATTACCGAGTGGGCCCGGAGTATATCTCTCCGACATGGGAGGGATAAATTCCATCTCGATACATACAACCCAACAAGTACTTTCCGATTACCTGAGAGACATCTTTATGTTCACCCTCTCATAGGATGACGTTTGATGACCTCAAAGCTCTCTTTCGGTATCAGGAAGTGGCATTATCTCATGGTCTAAGGAATAGGATACTAACGTAAGAAAAGCTACGCAATTGTGAACACAATGACACGATCTAATTGTTGTGCTTAATTTGGGTCTGTCCATCACATCATTCTCCTAATGACATGACCTCATTATTAATCGACAACTCATGTCTATGGTTAGGAAACCTTAACCATTATTAATCAATGAGCTAGACTAGTAGAGGCATACTAGGGACATAGTGTTGTTCATAAACCACACAAGTATTAATGTTTCCGCTTAATACAATTCTAGCATGGAATATAAACATTATCATAAACAAGAAATATGATAATAACAATATTATTATTGCCTCTAGGACATATTTCCTTCAGGGCATTCACCTAGTTTCATACTAACATGCCCGTTTCACCTTGCAAGTTATCATGGTGAGAATTACTCCTTTTCGGAGATACCATCCAAATACCTTGATTTGTAAAGGGATTTCTACTTCCAAAGCTTATCATTATTAATTTATCGATTGGAATGTCTGGGTGAATTAATGCAATATATATAGAGTCTACTGAAAAGTTTCCCATTCTCATGAAGATTCTAATAGAATTCATCCGAGCCAACTTGTAGGTGAATATCGGTCAAATGTTGAAGTAAGACATTCGAAGCTACAAGTCTTTGTCTTGATAAATCCCTTCTAAACGTCACGTTTGAAGGTGAAGTCTCCATTACCTTGGCAAAGGTAACATCTTTGCGATGGACAATATTGTACAATGTGAGGTACTGTTCTGGAAGAGTGGCTGAACCAAGCCACATATCCTCCCATAACCAAATATCTAAACCATCTTTAATAGGAAATTTACCAAAGCGGAAGAAATATTTCTTTGTTGCCATAAGTCCAGCCAAAAAATACAAATCACCTAGTTTTCAAAGAACCTATGATAATGCTTTTGATCCAATATATTTTGTTTTTAAAATAGATTGTCAGGTGCCCTCCTCAGTGAGTAGCTTAAACAACCATTTACCAAGTGACGAGGGTTAACTCGGCAAATGTCCTAGATGAAGGACTTAGGATCGGGGGAAGAGGGCGTCGGATGAAGTCGAAGGTAAGGATCAGTCAAATAAGGCGAGGTTTGGCGTGTATCGAGTATAAGCGTGGTACTCAACTGGCTCAATCTCAATCTGTCCCTGGCCAGCCCCTCCTAGCCCCTTTATATAGATGGCCAGTTCTCGAGGATCCGATCGGGTTCAACACAAATTACAATGTCCGTATACGATATCATCTCGTATTTCGACTACACCTATGCTTAGGACTCCCTAACAGGCCCCATGTGTATCAAGATAATGGGCCTTATTAGCTATACCCTTGTCACCAAGTAAGCCCATATTCTTGACCTCAAGGTCATGAATACCGAGACCTCCCCGATCCTTGGGACAACATACAACATTCCATTTAGCCGTTTACCATTTCACCTTATCATAAGATTTCCCAAAATCTAATTTAAGATGATCCCGTTCAACTTTTTAGTATGCAGTTTGGGGACTGTTTCATGCAAGATTACAACCTCATCCAGGATGTGTCTCCCTTGCATAAACGCGGTCCATGAAATTTGAACGACATGATCAACAACCATGTTTAGTCTTAATGTGGCTACTTTCATGGAAATTTTGAAACTAACATTCTGCCTCATTCATTTTAGGTAATAAAATTATCACCAAATTTAGACGAAACAACTCTAGTTGCCTAGCATAAAGGCAACTAACAAATCTAGAAGATCCGACTTGATAGTATCCCAGAAAATTTGATAAAATTTAGCTGAAAAGCCATCTAGACCTGGTGGTTTGTTGTGATCCATCTGAAAAACTGCCTTTCTTACTTCTTCTACAGAGTATTCGGCAGTAAGAAGGGCATTTTCTTCCAATGAAACTTAGGGTATATCATTTCTTTGGGTTTCATCCATAGAGAAATTTCCTTTCTCAGGAACCCCAAACAGATTTTTGTAGTAATTAGTAATGTATGATTTGAGGTGCTCCAGTCCCTCAATAATACCCTCATCATGAACAAGAGAGTGAATACACTTTCGTCCTATGTCTGCCATTTGCGACACTATAGAAATATCTTTTATTTGCGTTTCCATATAGAATAAATTGGCTTTTAGACTGTTGGTATCATTTGAGTTCCTACTCTCGGAGTAGTCTCGCCATATCCGTGTTTGATTGGCTTTTTAGCTCAATCTCTTGCGTAGATAACGGTCGCACCTCAGCCAAGGCTTCCAAATCATCGATAATCGACGAAAGCCTCAAATTTTCTTTTTTGAGAATGCTCATTTCATGCCGTGCCCAACCATTTAGGTGAATGTGTAGAGCAGGCATTTTGCAATTCCACCTTTGTATTGCCGATCCGGCATGAATGGGTCTCTCCCATAGTCCTTTAACCATATCATGAAACCCTTCACGCTGTAACCAACCAAGCTCAAACTTGCTACGTCCTACGTGATTTTCCCAGTAGACATGAGAATAGGAGCATGATCAAATAATCCCTCAATGTGCTCTAAAGCTCTGACAAATACCATAGAGAATTTTATTCTCCGCTAGCATCCATAAGAATTCTATCAAGCTTTTATATGTGGGATCCGGCAGACCATTAGCCCAAGTGAATTGTCTTCCAATTATTTCCATCTCTCTTAAATCGAAGATGTCAATGACAATATTAAATAGGAAGGGCCAATGGCCGTCGAACTGGCCTTTATTCTTCTCATATCGGAACCTTAGCAAATTAAAATCACTACCAATTAGAATCAGATATGAATTGTCTTCTGCTAGATTGACCAACTCTCGAAGAAAATCAGCCTTAAATTCATCTTGAGCAGTGCCATAAACTGCAACCAGATTCCATGTGAAATTATCAGCCATGTTACGAATATGGAGTTTAATATGGTAATCTCCACCCGAACTAGCTAACACTTCCATGGTATCTGTTCTTATTCCAAATAGAGTACCTCCCGATGTAACTCTAGGAGGTCGAGATATCCACTAAAAATTTATACCATCGAAAAGAAGGTTAAGTAGACTTTGAGAGAAGTCCCTTCTACCTGTTTTAAAAATAGCAACAAAATCTAAATTGTGATCTCTAGCACAATGAGTTATATGTAAATGTTTTGCCAAGTCTCCAAGACCTCTGCTATTCGTAAACATACACTTGTATGGTGGAACAAGTCCTTGTACAATGAGTCATGGCTTTAAGCAAAATATTATTAGTTTGTACAAGAACTGCTTCACTTCAAATTAGATGCACATCATGTGATCATTTTCGTGGAATGGACAATAACACAGAGTATATATAGATAAATGTCTGGACCAATGCAATAGATGAGGCTAACTTGATGCCTTTGAACAGAAGGGTTCCAACATCCGGGAGAACTACATACCCAATTGTTTGGTTAAGTTCTCGGTCTTCGACATGGTATATCAATCTTCCATTTTCTTGATGACACCCCTAATAAACACGATTGTAAGTACTAGTGTTGAGGCCGATGAAGCATGGATTCACGTACTTTAGCACATATACGATTAGCATTGCTCTGCAGCATTAAGAATTGACGAGGCTTCCATGAGATAAAGACATTGCAGGACCGGCAATTTCATATTCTAGATGTATCCCAAGCCTAGATAACGTTCTCTGAACAATCACTGGTGGCCTAGACCTTTTATGGCATGTCTCTGAGTAACACTAGATGTTTCCCAAAGCTAGTTGGTTAGCCTCAATGGCGGGAGCTCGCTCTACTACCTCCCGTACTATTTGACTCCTTTGACAAACTAAGCATCGCCTGTCAGCATCCTCGCGGTTTGTTGCCTTTTAACTTCCAAGGCCAAGAGAATGGTGTGCATGTGCAGCAATTGAAAGCGTTGAACGATCAGGTTCAGTAAGCACATGTATGGTGTACATACCATGTTAAGTTCGTATATAATGTACTATATTAAAGCTTTTCAAAACCATAGGTAACTCTAGGCACCTCTACAAGTTCTTGCAATATGGAGTGTCTTACACATGGTTTTTGCATGCTGACTCCTCATTTTTCAGTTTAGAGAAGATTTACAAAATACCAAGTCCTTTATCAATCTTGCAAACCAGAACTTAGCCCCTTTTTGTGGTTATACAGAGTCAAAGCTTGGTGGCTTGCACTCCGCCTTACTAGACGGAAGGCTCAAAATAAGCCCGGCTTTGAATTAACGAAGCCAACAACCGGCTAGGAGTTACATCAGTAGTTACAACACACCTACGCAAAGCGCATAACAAATACACAACAAAAGACAACATAAAAACGCAGGGTCAAAACGGCCGCGAGATCTACAATAAGGAAGCCTTGTCTTCTGTTGCACCGGAGCGACCCCTGCCATGTCCACGCCAACAAACCTCCTTTGCACCAGACATCAGCCCAAGGAGAACTCGATGATGGGCCAGCAACCTAGCAGAACTTGAGGATCCAAAGGAGGGGGAGGGGGGGGGGGGGGGTCTTGCGGCGATGCCTCCAAGAAGGTAAGTGACACGAGAGTGCATCATCATCGTTGGAAGAGACCGAGGTCGTGCAAAGCTTTCACCCAGACCACGAACCACCACCCCACGAGCTCGGGTTAGGTCCAGACCAAGCACAACATCTTCCACTAGCTATGACCAGAAGCCGACCTAGCAAAGCCTCCCAAAGCGCTAGGACGGCCGTAAGCCATCGAAGCAAGGACATGAAGCAACCAGGCCGATGATGTGATAGGGTAGGGACACCAGCGAGAGATCAGAGGGTGAATCGCAAGACACTGCAAGAAAAGCTTGCCCGAAGCAAGGTCTCAAAGAGGAGCAGTTTGAGGCGAAGAGACGGAAACCAACACTTCGAACCAGAGGATCTTCTTTGGGACACCTTCAACAAGGGAACGACACCCAGAGGTGACATCGTCACCAGCATAGGCAAGCCATGTGCAGCTTTCGCTGATATCCAAACAAGTCACAAATCTGGTCGCCAACATGAGGACGCAGAGCGGACAGAACACAAATCGCTGCCGCACCTCCCACCAGGGCCACATTATGACCTAGTCCCAACTAGAGTCATTTGCGATAAGAACACAATAGCTAGCTGGCCAGACCCGACCTAACCCGGAACCAAAAGCCACGGTGTTTGATCAGTGGCACCACGACGGTCGCACCATCCCTAGCACGCCAACACCCGCACTAACGTGACCCCAAAGATCGGAGGGGAAGACCACAACCGCGGAAATAGTTGTAGCACACATCGTGTTGCCTACCCCAGGAAGCAAGCACACACCGGACCGAAAACGCTATCCGAGGACGGCCATGACATCGCACCCTGCAATAACAAAGTGTCGTGAGCCCCGGGAGGTCACCGACACCAACGAGCGAGTAGGTCGCCAGATCTGTAGAGATCGAACACGAATGCAACAAAGATGGAAAATCCACCGCCGCATCCAAGGGCCTCACTGCCCGCAGCGGCATGATGGGCTACCGACCGGGCCATGCCAGGCCCAGATTTGGGCCCACAAGCCTAGATCTGGCTGAAACCCTAGGAGCCCAAATCTGGCCATATCCGGCCAACGTCACCGCCGGCAGCCAGAGCAGCGCCGCCTGAGGCACCGTCGCTGCCAACGCCAACCTAGGGCCAGTGAGTGGCCAGAGCCGCCACCACCGTACCGCCCAGCTAAGAGGACGAGCCCATCCCGACAAGCTCACCTGATGCGCGGGCAAGGATAGCTAGAGGTGCGGCGAGATCCTCCGTGATCGCCAAGCCGGCCGGCCGCCACGGCTCAGGGTGCTATGGCCGGAGCCAGCACCATCGTGCTTCACCACCGTCTGGAAGGGCACCGCCCCATCGGTCCTACAGACGCACGGAGAAAAGGGTCTCCACTGCCACCAGCACCGTGCGTGCTTTGCTCGGTGGCTCTCGCCGGCGGCGGCAGCGGGGAAGGAGTGGAGGAGGCGAGGTCGAGGTGGGGGAGCAGAGGGGCACCCCGGTCACCTCGGGGGAGCGACGGGAGTGAGGGGGGATGTGTCCAACCAATCAATTCGATGACTCCGCCTTACTTACACTAGAATGCCCTCGTGCCTTTGCCATATTCAGTTCAACAACCAACATTACAAATATATCTGGATTAGCTAGGAGCATCCAGTTGCATAGAAAATGCTATCAGTGGTGCAGATGTACATTACTACTAGATGGACCTGGCGCACTTTGCCGCGCTGATTTACCCTTTTATCGTTGTAAATTGGTGCTTTTTATTTTATCGTTGTACGCCAGTTTTTCTTGTTATATTGTATATTGCTCTAAGAAATTCAATATACCTTGAACTAAACTACACTTTAATAGCGAAATAACTTGGATTCTTTTAATACTATTTATTACTCTAAGAAATATTTTAGAATAATAAGTTGGGAAGGCCCCTATGGCTATTTAAGATAAGTACAATAGGAGAGACAAAAAGGTAAAAAAAGAGGTCCAGCCATCCTGCACCCCTTTCTTGAAAGCCTATGCTAAGTGTGATCTGAAGTATCTTGTAAACATATCCATACATGCATTTATGTCTTTGTCAGCATTGTCAAAAATGATTTTATTTGTGTGGTTCCATATCCTAGAGCTTCCAAGAACCATAGGAAAAATAAATGATTGCAGAGTCCTTTATTTTCAAGATTCAGGTCCATTCATGGTTAAGTTTTCACCAAAGATTCTGGTTGACGTCACACTTAAATAATATATGCACCATGTCTTCATTAACTTCATCATATAGAACACATGTGGCGTTTTCAAAATAAAAAGTTTATCCTGGTTACTATGTCCTTAGTCCATAATCTCGTCATTACTTGAAGAGCATTGCATTGCTTTAGTTGCAATGGTTGATAAGGGTAGATGGGAAATCTCATAGGTGTCATTTACACTAAAGATCCTAGTCTTTTTAACAGTGAATTATTTGCTTTTTGCAAATGAGTGCACGTGGGTTGAAACTATGAAAGTTCTTTGGAGTGTATTCTCCTGCCAGCGATCTTGTGATAGCATAACTGAGAAACCATTGTCAACTTTAATATTTTTTTAGAGATCTAAATTCTTCAATGATAGAAATTCAATAGGTCACAAACCAAAATACATTTTACAAAATAACAAGTTAACGGAATAACTTCGTAACTCAGGGGACACGGTTAAACACGAACAAAGGAGAAGGATGCCCCCATCAGACTTAGAGCCGGCAAATTTACTGCAGGACATGAACCATCATTAAAAGTGATGGTGTCAAGTGGGCACCATAAACAGTCTCAACAATTTTAAAACCGATCACGTCCCATCACATATATAGAAGATGGCAACGTATGGTGTTGTAGCAGAAAGATGTAGTCTCTAAAATCACCTTAGAAGTCCCGAAAAAGAGCAACATGTGTTATAGTCAAAATAAAACATCATGGGTAATAAGTAGCTTTAAAAGGCACAAAAGGTGATGGCAAATAACAGAAAATTAAACCAGACACATTACAATAGTGCTTGGTTTATCAACTACTCGCAACATATGTAGTGACGAAAGCTGCATCATTTATGCTGGATACATCAGTAGCACAACAACAATGTGAGAATACAATATGAAGTGGTTCTCTTGAGAAATTTCATCATGAGAATAACTGACTAAACTATATAGTTGTACATGAGCAAACAACATACTACATGTCATTTGTACCATGATATCCTGTGGGAAATGACACTTTTCATTGAGCCAATAGGAATATGTGCTGAATCTTAATAGCACATAAGCGAATTTTGAAAATATAATATATAAGGTCAGGAACTGTCAGCCCATATTTCAGCTTCACAGGAATGTACGAAACCAAGAAAAGCAAATGAAATATAATATTGTGCAAGCAAAAACTGTACAATTCTCATGACATATTAAATATACTTGGGCGGACAGCTTCTAATACACATACAGTTTATAGGTGTTGTCACTCAACAACCACTACAATAATCATTATACATTTTGAGTTTCAAACTGTAAGCTAGAAGTTTACATCATATATAACAGAAAGGTTTCAGTATGTATGAGCTAAATGTTCAGTTTTAGTAGTAAGGACTGTATAGTGGTACTGCACTATAACCTCTACCCCCGAAACTAAGTCAAGGATAAATTAACTTGGGCATACTTTGTTGACAGGAGTTCAGATAAGCGCCCCAGTTACAACTGGCATATCATGGAAATTTTTAATCCACTGCAAAGAGGAAAAAGTGCAAAGGTTCCTAACTGATTCCACCTTCAGAATATAGGTACAGAGAATTAATATAGCTTTGGGTAACTTTGCCTCTTCTCCAGCATATACCGACCTTAGTATAGAAATATAAATATAGCTCTTGTCAAGGTTATGTAGAACAAATATGTTAATGTCAACAGTAGCATCTGGAAGCTTGAAGTACATAAAAATAAAAATCCTTGTCAGGTGCCTTATAAACAGAATAAAATATGAGCACACATCCATTACATGGTAGAAACCTCCCAATCAACTTATGTGGAGCACTAAGAAAACATTCACATCTCCGAAAACCAACTCTCAGCAAGAACTCCCACTTTAAACATCAGAGAGAAGAAAAACAACCAAAAAGAAAATATATCTACCTCATGCACAAGTTCTACCAATTGCAATGTCTAAGAGCCAGGTCCAAAACTGATGTGATATAATCAACCAAAGAATCACCCAAGACCGTAAAAAATGAACCTTTCATTGACTCCATGTGATTCTAGTTGCACAATCAAAATATCCAACCATGAAAGTAAGTAGTTGGACGTCGCCTTCAGTGTTAATGTAAGAATACAACAAGAATTTGAGAAACAGAGTTATCTAAGAGAGGAGAGTCGCAGTGGTCTAGACATGGACAACAAAATGGGCCGGGAGGTGGCAGTGGTAGAGAGATGACTGATCCTCCGCCCCTCCTTCCTCTTTGGTTCTACACATCAAAATCTATGGTTCGCACTGATTATTCAGATAATAATACAAAATTTAAATACTTCCGAGAAGGATGTCTATGACTACATAATCGTATTTATGTGCAAACTACTATCAATTTACATAAAGTCATGACTTAGAGTTGAGTAATATGAGCTGCACAAAATGTGATGTCTGAATTACTACTGATATCAAAGCACTACATGTATGTGACACAATACATAACCTAGAGGAACAAATTCAGAGCAGAGGACAAATCCATTGCACGCAGTTCTGCGGAGCATTAAGAAGTTCTTGGCCTACTGACTGCAATCGCAGAGCACCAGAACAACAACAAAAAATAGGCCACAATATCGCGCAAGGCAACAGGGGAAACCTTGAACATAGAGACAGCATGTGGAAAACAATCGGCTTTACATCCAACCCCAGTACATGCGAGCAGGACGTCTAGTAGAACCGAATCAGCAGACTGGTGCGAGGAGTGAAATGACATGGAATCGGCGCGCGCTGACAGCCTGCAAATCATCCGGCATCTCCCAGGTTCATCCCCAGAGCGTGCGAGATCGACATGAATCAGACTGAGATAAGAAGGGAGGATGGGATGCGGTATCTGATGAATGCCCTATCTGACGCCATCGTATGCCGCCGCAGCTCCGCCGCTGTCTACTCCTCCAGGCTCCAGCGCATCGTCGCAGGAAGGAGAGGTGGAGATCCGGGTAGCTAGGGCGGTGGGCGGTGTGGTGGGCTGGTATGTGGTACTGCTGTATCAAATCTTGTATCTATACGATCTGAAACCAACGAGTTAATAGCATAAAACCACCACTTTTGGTGCAAAATTTACGAAAGACCGCCACTTTACGTTTGCGGGACAAAATCCCACCAGATTTTGCCAGATTTTTTGCCAAACGCGCTAAAACTCAATTTGAGGCAATTTGACAGCCGTGCTGACATCCCGACCCCACCATAGTGCCGACGTGGCAATGTCGGGACGAAGCGGGTCGCCCGTTAGCGAGGTGGGGCCCACTCCGCAGTTGGTCGAGATGGTCGAGCCCGACCAGTTAGGGTTCAGTTTCCCCTCGCGTTGAGCTGCACCCGACACTGCCACCGCCGCGCCATTGCCGCCGCCGAAACCGTAGCAGCCGCCGCCGCGTGCTGTCGCCGCCGCCGGTCGTTGCAATGCCCAGCTGGGGGGACGGCGAGGGCTCGTCGACGACTCCGCGGCCATTGCTAGGGGTAAGCTAGTCGATTTAGGGTTAGGGTTTGCTGGTACATTTGGGGATTTCTGGATTTCATTTCGATTCAAGCTCGATTCAAGCACATTTCTCTTGATTTCCTGTTGATTTAGTTGTTGACGCCCATGGACTACTGTCCCGATACCACCGACGACCCCACGTTCTATGGGTTGGCTGTTGGGTGCCCGAAGGTGTGCGCCACCCATGGTCGTGAGCCGCTGAAGCGCGTTGCTTTTGCAGGGGTTGATGGTTGTTTCATTAAACTATCAACTGGCCAACAGATTCTTGCTGCCACAGGTAGAGATGGAAATAACAATATATTTCCAATTGCCTTTGGTGTGGTTGACAAAGAGGAAACTAGCAGTTGGACATGGTTTCTCACTCAGCTCAAATGCTGCATTGGGGAAGCCTCCAAATTTGGACCCTACACAATTATTTCAGATAGGCAGAAGGTTAGCACTGATTTTGTGCACTCCTTATTTTTCCTCCTTGCAACATGCACTGAAATTATGTTCAATACTGGCCAGCACTGAAATTTCTGAATTTATTTAATTTCAGGGCCTCCTAAAAGCTGTGTCACAGGTTTTCCCCACTTCTCCACAGAGATATTGTTTGAGGCATATATATGCCAATTTTCAAACAGCAGGTTTCAGAGGAGCAGAGCTCAAGAAGCACATGGATTCTGCAAGTTATGCATACACCAAGAATGAACATGACCAAGCAATGAATGCTCTGAAGGCAGACTGTGAGGAAGCATACAACTGGTTAGTGCAAATTCCAGTTCATACTTGGGCTAGGCATGCTTTTGATACCACATGCAAGACAGACCTTGTTGTCAACAACTTGAGTGAGGTGTTCAATAAAATGATTCTTGATGTGAGGAACAAGCCCATTAGGACCATGATAGAAGGAATCAGGAACAAACTAATGGTAAAGTACAGTGGGACAAGAGCTAAGGCAGAGGACACTAGATGGGAGATTACACCACACTTTACTGAGAAATTGGAGGAGGCAAAGAAATGGTCCAGGGTTTGCACTACTAAGAACTGTGAGGTTGGACTGTGGCAAGTGACCAGCACCAGAAGGAACTGTGCAGTAGACCTCAGAGCACACACTTGCTCCTGCAGGAAATGGGATGTAACTGGGATTCCATGCAACCATGCTATTTCTGCCATTATGAAAGTCAAGCAACACCCTGAGGACTATGTGCATGCATTCTTCAAGAAACCTATGTACAAAGAGGCTTACAACCAGGGCTTCAAGTTAGAAAGGAGAATCACAAGGTGTGCTTCTTTCCCATCTTCTACTTTCTGCAAACTAACATGTGTTCTTACTCAGAAACTGCATTTTATCTGTCACTCTAGGGTACAAGGGCTGTGGATGATGGCTGCACTTCATCTGCACCTGCACCATCTGCACCAGCACCATCTGCACCAGCACCATCTGCACCAGCAGCCAGAGCAAGAGCTCCAGCACCATCTGCACCTCCAGCACCATCTGCACCAGCATCCAGAGCAAGAGCTCCAGCAGCATCTGCACCTGCAGCCAGAGCAAGGGCTCCAGCACCATCTGCACCTGCAGCCAGAGCATCTGCACCTTTTTCTGCACCAAGAACATGCACTGATGCTGCAGATTCAGCTTCTACTGCAAGAAGAAGTGGAAGGAAAAGGTTGCTCACAGGAAAGATGAAAGGGTACCTCATTGCTGGGAAGTTCACCTACAGGAAGACTCCACCTGATGCACCTGATGCACCTGATGCATAACTACTTTGTGATGTAATCTGAAGACTATGGTACTTTCATGCTTATGTTTGCTTGAGACTTTGAATTCAGCACCTGATGTGTGCTTGAGACTTGTGTGCTTGAGACTTGAATGCTTGAGACCTGATGTGTGCTTGAGACTATGCTTTAGACTGTCTGTTATTATGTGTTGAGATTATGAATTTGTCCTTTCGAATTTGTTTGAGACTAAGTCATTATGTGTTTGAGACTAAGTCATTATGTGTTGAGATTATGAATTTGTCCTTTCGAATTTGTTTGAGATTACATGTTTATTTTAGGGTTGTCGAGAACCGTCGAGGGGTCTCGACAACCTATATGCTATCAAATATGTTTAGGTTAGGTGTCGAGAACCGTCGAGGGGTCTCGACAACCTAGATGCTATCATATATGTTTAGGTTAGGTGTCGAGAACCATCGAGGGGTCTCGACAACCTATATGCTATCATATATGTTTAGGTTAGGTGTCGAGAACCGTCGAGGGGTCTCGACAACCTAGATGCTATCATACAAGTTCATTTTAGGGTTGTCGAGAACCGTCGAGGGGTCATAAGTCATACATGACCTAATTCAATTTCATATAATAAATCAACAATATCACAAATATCAGCACAAACAGCATGACTTAACACATTTCATAATCCACAACAGACAGTACTACATTTAGGTCCAGATTCAACACTGATATAGGTACACAAACTCACATACAAGTTCTAATTAACCATTACAATAATTTAAGATCCAGAACATGAACAGTACTGCATTTCTACATAATGCACTACTCAACATCAGCACATATCTGCTTGATCATCTTCAGCTTCTCCTTGTTAGCTCCAAATTGCTGGAACAGGTCATGCAAAGTGTACTCAAGTTTTTTCTTCTCTTCCTTCAGATTTTCCTTCTCCTTCTCCAAATTTTTCCTCCTCAACACCACCATTTCTTCATCATGTTTCTTACTGTCCTGCAGAATTGCTAATTCAGCTTTTAATTTATTCACCTCCTCTTCCAGTCCAACATTCACAGCCTGCAGCTTCTCCTCATTGATGGACTTCCTCTTCTCATCATTGTACTTGGCATAATTTTTCTCCATAACATCTCTCTCTGTCCTGTCCATGAATTTCTGCACATCATCCATCAAACTTGCATACTTCTGGTCCACCTTTCTCTTCTCTTCAGCCACTTGCTTGATCACCTTACCATGTTCAATCATCTCATCCAACCTTGCACTGCTGGTATCATTATACATGGTCCACAACTTGGCTAGTGCATTTTTCAGTGGTTGTGGCCACTCAGGATCTAACCAAGTCATAAATCCACAATTCTCAACTTCCTGCATAATAATCAGAAAATATACATGCATTCTTCAGAAAGACTGCCAACTTATTATAACCAATATTATGTCACTGGATTTATTCATTCATTGCTAATACTTACTTATCAAGCAAAAAAGACTATTTACTGATTTCAGAACTTAACACATTGGATTTATTCATGCATTGCTAATATTTACTTATCAAGCAAAGATACTCAACACTACATAATTATAAACAATATGCTAAATAAGGAACAATAAAGAAAGACTATTTACTGCTTTGAGAACTTAACACAATGAATTAATTTGACAGCCAACACATCTACAATTCCAAAAAAAATGCAAATTCAGTAAATTGACTTACATCCTGCACTGAACACATATAGAATCTTCGGCCAGTGTTCCATCCTTCAAAAGCAACGCGCTTCAGCGGCTCACGACCATGGGTGGCGCACACCTCCGGGCACCCAACAGCCAACCCATAGAACGTGGGGTCGTCGGTGGTATCGGGACAGTAGTCCATGGGCGTCAACAACTAAATCAACAGGAAATCAAGAGCAATGTGCTTGAATCGAGCTTGAATCGAAACGAAATCCAGAAATCCCCAAATGTACCAGCAAACCCTAACCCTAAATCGACTAGCTTACCCCTAGCAATGGCCGCGGAGTCGTCGACGAGCCCTCGCCGTCCCCCCAGCTGGGCATTGCAACGACCGGCGGCGGCGACAGCACGCGGCGGCGGCTGCTACGGTTTCGGCGGCGGCAATGGCGCGGCGGTGGCAGTGTCGGGTGCAGCTCAACGCGAGGGGAAACTGAACCCTAACTGGTCGGGCTCGACCATCTTGACCACTGCGGAGTGGGCCCCACCTCTACGGCTAACGGGCGCGCACCCGCTTCGTCCTGACATTGCCACGTCGACACTATGGTGGGGTCAGGATGTCAGCACGGCTGTCAAATTGCCTCAAATTGAGTTTTAGCGCGTTTGGCAAAAAACCTGGCAAAATCTGGTGGGATTTTGTCCCGCAAACGTAAAGTGGTGATCTTTCGTAAATTTTGCACCAAAAGTGGTGGTTTTATGCTATTAACTCGAAACCAACCTCGCTCTGAAACCGACCTTGATCCATCAACGCGTCGCTATTTGATTGCAGCGAGCACGAGAACTCGAGGAGACATCGTACGAAGAGGTTGTCAGGTAGGCCCAAACAAGCGCCACGTTTGGAGCAACCACAGGCCACCAATACCAGAGAGCTTAGAGCTCTTAGTATATATCTCGACATGTATAAACGTACATTTTGGGCGGAGGAAGAATGACGTTCTCTACTCCGAATCTCATACATGTCTCAACCTTATGTGACCAATGATGTAAACTTTTGCAAGACCCGATGTGGCTTAAGGTTTGGGACGCGTCGCCACCTTAATTCTTCAGGGTTAAGCAAAATGCGAACAGTTAGAAATAGAAAGAGATCTTGTCCACTATCAGTTTTTTTGAACTCTACTGTTTGCAGTGAATCGGACATTATCCCTTCATGATTATGAACCGTGTGTGATCGGTACTGCATAGCACACGACTCATTCGGCTGAACCTTGTGCGATGCATTGCATGTGATTGGAAACTTTAAAACTGTGTGTGATCTCTATCATGTAGCACACGGTTTATGTTTCCACAGTGTGCGGTTGCATACGTCACACACCATTTCTTTCCGTTGCGTTATTTATAGCAGCGACAGATTGGAGCATGGGAGAGGCTTTTCTCTTTTCTGCTTAACTTCTAATAGAATCATACATGGAGCCCTTTATTAATTAGGAACCTAATAGAAACATAAAAATCTAGAGAAACTTAAGTGACATGAAATAGTAAAATGAAGATTAAAAACGTGTGTTGGGCTCCAGTTCTGGTTTATCCAGACCATGAAGTTTAATGGTATCCTCCGTTACCGGATCCAGTTCCGGTGCCTCCACCGCTGCCTATCCCGCCATTATCGCTACTGCCACCACCACCACCGGCGCCTGCACCATTTCCAGCGGCATAGCCTGAACCAGAAGAGCCACTGCTACCCGTCTGTCCACCTCCGGAGCCAGACCCACTCCCAACTCCGATGCTTGGACCTTGAGCGACACCTTTAACAATGCCACCGCCGTCGCCGCTACCCTGTCCACCGGCGCTGCCTCCAGAAGTGTCGTCGCTGCCGGCCTGTCCAGCTCCAGCTCCTTTACCACCTCCATTTCCGTTGTCCCCACCCCCACCACCGGTACCACTGCCGCCAGCATCAGAGTTGCTAGTACCGCTAGCACCAGGAGCCGGTGCTAGTGTTACACTGCTCTGACCATTTCCTGAACCACCGCCCTCTCCGGCTCCTTTTCCGCTAGTCCCATCGGCACCAGCACCTTGGCCTTGACCTCCACCATTACCAACAGCATTGGCAAACCCATTCCCGCTAGGTGCTGATGCGGAACCACTCGCACCAGTGCCAGAGCCATAGCCAGACCCGGAACCCGATCCAGCTCCACCCTTTGAACCACCACCAGCACCTTCTCCTCCTCCTCCACCAGCTGCCTGGGCATAGTTATTCTGATTACCTGAATATCCATAGTTTTCACCATATCCTGTGGCACCACCTTTTCCGCCTCCTGAGCCCCATCCAGTCGCACCCGATCCACCACCACCGCCTCCACCACCACCACCTCCTCCTGCTGCACTGGATGAGCTAGCGAGCATCCTTGAAGCATTGGTGAACCCAATGCTCACAAGGACAACAAAGCCAAGAGCTACAAGCTTAGTCGCCATTGTGTGTGTGAGCTTGGTGGAGTGCGAGCTGAGTTGGATGCTTTGGGTTTCAGTCGATATATATAGCGGTCGAGCTAGCCCGTACAGGACGCGCTGAACGCCTGCTCTGGATCTTGAATTCAGCGGGTGATTCGATCGAGTAGTTCAGGGTAGCATGCAGTTCCGTTGACTTGCAACCCTAGCATCGATCTAGCAGCCAGGATCCATTATTTTTTTGAACAAATCTCTTCATATCTTTATTCAGTTCGTAGTCAACTGAACAGAAGTGGCCAGCTGTAGAAGCTAGGGTCTGAAGTTAGCGAATGCTTGCTTTCAATCAAAGCCTAGCTAATAACCTGACATTGGCAGATTATTTACACGTTCTCCCGTACATGAAAGAACGTGTATTTTCTAGGTGGTATTGTGACCTAATGGTCGATATCACACCGACGCATGCATGCACATGAATCCCTGAATCCCTTTGACATTGCATTGCAATGTCACTGATGCTAACAATCAGGAACATGATGGGATGGAAAAGAGATGAACATGATACAGTAACTATGTACTACTGCTCTTAACTCGTCAACATGCTACAAGAAATCATCAACATGCACTCAGTACTACTGTACTGTACGTAACACTAGTAACATGCTGATCGATGAGCTGTTTCGTCGGTCCGGTTTGACGCGGTCTAGCTCGAGCTAGTATTACGCACTACTCATCGAACATTGACTTGGGATTACTAATTGAGTTACTCGTTGGTAAACGCCGAAGCACGGTGTTGACTTGGGATTAATTGCATGGAACCAGCTCGTCACCAACGGATTCTCAGTTTTTTTACCGAGTACTCCCTCCCTTCATTAATATACGATATTTTAGTTTTTAGTGGATTCATCTATTTTAGTATGTATCTAGTCTAGTTTTAGTGTGTAGATGTACTTATTATAATATGTATCTAGCTCTTTTTGACAAGTCAAAAACATCCTAAATTTATGAACGGAGAGAGTATAGTACTTTACCGGACATTGGTATGCACCGCTACTTTGCTGAGTGTATCACACAACATGCTGTAAAAGACGGTACACTCGTCTATTTCTCTTTTACCGAGTGTTCTCTCCACATGACCGATGCCGATGCCGACACACCGCCCGGCCCTAGCGCTTGAGCCTAGGCACTCAAGATTTTTTCTGAAGGCACCCTTTGCGAGAAATCTTGGTCCCAAAGTCATCAAAACTCATTATGTTTTCGAGAATTTTCCGAGTTACGAAACTCCACCGGCATATATACGGTATCGGGGGAGAAATAGAAACAAAGAGGGACTCCCTCATGGCTTGATCCACTCTTACTGAGGAGTCTTTAAATTCTCCATGAGAGAAGAGTGGAAGACTATAGGTGAAACCCAGGATAATAAGGAGAGTATGAAAGTTTGAAGTAATTCTCCAGGGAACAATGTTGACATCATAGATTTAACGTTTTTGTCTGTTTATCTTAAAACCGTGGTAACGCCGCTAGATGGAAATGCCATTTGGTTGGATAAATGAATCCATAGTGCTACATCAGTATGGCTATGGTGTCACAAGGACACAACACTCACATGTATCTCTGAATGCATAGTTATACATTATCACTAACAATGCTTTATTTTATCCGATATCCCATTTCATGTATACATGGCTGCAGGTGAAACCTTGGCCCTGGCCTATTTCCTCTTATTTATAACAACCAGAAAGACAAACAAGTTTGTCCGGTAAACAATAATTTATGCGCATTTCAAAAGACTCGCTAGCAGTGCCTCTCCAAGCACCAACTTCCCGGTTTGATAAAACTTTTTTCTCTTTGGTAAAATCTACTATGTTGTATTTGTATGTCATCCAGATTGAAGGTATTAGATGTGTTGTGTGCGGCGGTCAAGGAGGTGCACCTTGGTCATGCGGTGGTCAAGGCGCCGCACCTTGGTCGTGCGGTGGCTATCCGGCGATGGATGGAGGCGGTGGCCATGGATTTGGCTCCCACCCAGATCCCTCATTGGTGTGGTCCATTGGCCAGTGCCGGATGTTGGAGCCCATCATCGTTCCGGCATCTGCATGCGCCTCCACGACGTGGCTCTGTGCATTCAGCTTTTTGCATGATTGCCGATGAAAAGCGAGCCGAACTCGATCATGGCGGATAATGGCGATGTCTATACATTGTTACCATTGTCAAAGGCATTGTTCTAGAGGTTCTAGCCTCTTCGCTCTGGCTTCTCTGAGGGAACACAGATCTAGGTCTCCTAGATCAGACTATGGTGACGCTCAATGTTGTTCTCCCTCCTAGAGTCCTAGGGCATCGTCTTGGAGCAGTTGCTGGCTAGGGGATCCGTGTGGTTTCTTCTATGCAAAGACAACAGAGTTCGGTGGCGCGGTGCAGCGGGGTCATGAAGGCTGATGCATGAGGATGGACGCGCACAAGGTGGTGGCGATGTCTGATGTTGTAGTGGCATTGATTGCAGACTCAGCGAGAATTATGCGGATCTCTACTCTATAGATGTGTCATCGGTGCAACGACAGTGATGGCTTTTGGCGAGTGTGCATGTGGTATGCGCTGAGAGCCTGCTGGACCAGAAGTGTGCTCCCGGCTCGTCTTAGGGCGGCTCCTGAATCTAGTTGGTGTGATGTTGTATGTCTAGGGCATAAGACCCTGATGACATGATCTCCCCTACTGTCGGGTTTGTACATGTGGAGTGGTGGCCTCGGATGTTTTTATTTTATTTTTGCCAAACCTTTGTTAATAGAACTAGCAAGATGGCCCTCGCACATGCGACAGCATTATCTTTACTCTTTTATTATTTCATTAATTGGTATCTTGTCCTCTTTAATTATTTACAATTTTGTATACTCATATAATGTCAGTGAGATACAATGTGGTTTTATAACCCCAAAGATATTATGCATGTAACATTTGTAATCATCTTTACTTTGTATATACTGATAGTTTGTTATTAAAAAGTATTACACTAATGATCACTTGGTTGTATGTCATACTTTATTTCCACATAAAATTAAGGTTAGCTAGCTAGTTATCCCTCTATGAATATTTAAAGTTATTAAATGAGCCATGTAAGATGGGAAATAGATTTTCGTTTCAAATTATATGTATACTGTTGTACAAATTCTAAGATGATAATTTTAATGTTAAAATGGTCTAGCTTAAAAAAAATCATGTTTTATGTGAAATTGATTTCATTAATAATGCGGCTGCTCTCTCATGTGCATGAGTAATTATGGGCCACTAAGATTCCTTCTTTCACGTTGAAACTATCTTGTTTATTTGACAACAATTGTGCTAATCGGTTATGGAAGTAATTTTCTTATATCGGTGCGTCATTTTTGAGTTTTTTTATCTATACACATGCATACCTTAATGGAATTTTAATTATTGTTTTCAAATAGTATGTATATGAATTTTGCAATTCAGATAGGAATATTTATGTATTTTGAGTATTTTCACATATTTGTTCACATTCGTTACACCAAAGTTTAATATAGCCTATCATGCATATCTTCGGCTGTGTCCTATTTTTTATGGGAGATTTTCCGGTGCATTGTACTACACGTATATGTGTCTAGTATATGGGCCGATCGGATGGTCCGACTTAATTGGGTCAGTTTGGGCTAGTTGTTTATTTGGTAATATGTCAAAATTTTCAAGAATAATCACAGTTTTACTTATAAGTAAAATATGACCTGCACTTCGACTAAAAAACAGGATGTGTGTGTTATACCAAAAATGCACCTCTGGATGAAATATACTACCGAAAATTTGAGGTAGTATATTATATATGAACCGTAGGATTATTGCATTGATATACCGTAAAACATTCCTTTTATTATTTCTAACACGTCCTAATTCAAGATGGTAGTATACGTAATTTACCCAGATCTTGAAAAGCTAGTTCGAATAATTGAAATTGATCTAGGCTTGAAAGATAGTCCAAATCAAACTGGACTCTATTACGCGTCATGTTTCCTTAATTCGTGCTAGACATGGACTCTGGCATTGGACCTAACAAACCAAATATGATTCATGATATAACGTGTTGGTACTAAGTTGAATATTTTTCGGTGTCTGGATGTAACGTGTTAGTACCGAGTACATAAATATTTTTCTTTTTTAGATCTAGGACTCATTTATTTTGTTAGTACCGAGTATGTATATGTTTTTCTTTTTTCTAGGTCTAAGACTCCTTTTTTTTCTAGAGTCAATGTCACGTACGTGTCAAGTCTATACAAAATATGTGCACGTACACATTACGTAAAATTTTGAAATCTTGACCATTAAAATTATAGATTTACGAACTAAAATAATTCTAATGATGTGGATCAACGTGATGCCCCTATTTTAGACACCCGTATTGTGCTTTTAGTATATAATAGATAGATTAATTTTTTTGATGCAGATGCCAAATGTCTAATCCTATTTCTCAAACAAAAATCAACAATTGGTAATCTATTTATTTAATTACTAGAGTGTCTACAAAGATGTGGTGAACATTTCCTCGATGGCTGATTAGTCAATAGGCTGGGTGTAGTTTACCTAGTGTGACATATGGCAAGATGTTTACCGAATTTTCTTCTGGTCTAACCGAGCATTTCTTCTTTATGACACTAGGAAAAAATCTGATTCCTGTAGTGAGCTGTGCGGTGACATAGGTTTCTTGTGATAGTTACGGGGACACAAACATAGTGAGAAATGATCGAGAGAAAGCACGGTGTTTTACTCTCGGACTTTGTCTTCGATCACCTACACATGCATGTGGACACGTGAGGTGACAGATCCTAGCTAGCTAAGCCATCTTAATTCAGAGGATCCGATCTTCAATAGTTTAGTACCAACATCAAGCTTCGGTAACACTTGTTTAGTTCAGTCAAGAGTCAACATAAGTCCTGATTTATGAAATGCATATGGACGCACTCTAGTGGTTAATTAGTCTACACTACTATCTTGGGATATTTATGGTAACGCAAACATATAGACATATTAATCAAAGGGGAAGTACAGAGTTTCACTTTCTCAACTCTATCTTATGTTACGTGTGGAGAGTTAGCTAAGACATCTTAATTCAAGAGATAAAAACTATAATGACTTAGTGTAAACATTAAAATATACTCCATAGCATTCTCTTCGAGGTCAGTCAACTTGAGTTCTGACTTACGAAATAGTGCAAACACAGTAGTTTGTTAATTAGCCTACTCTATATATCTTGTGGCAGTTATGACGGCACAAACATCAAGAGATATCGATATGGAAAAAGTACAATATTTCGCTAGCTCTGACTTTGTCTTTGCATAGCTTCATGCATCCTCACATAAAAAGCTTCATGCATGTAGAGAGACAGAAGGTGACAAATCCTAGCTAGCCAAGCCTTAATGCACGGAATCCTATCATTAATTGTTTGATATCAACATTACACTATACTCCATAAGACCATAACATATGTTCGGGTCAGTCAACTTAAGTTCTGACTTTTGAATACACATTGATGCATTGTAGTTTGTTAATAACCATATGCTATTTTTGACTTCGTCTTCGATTAGCTACATGCGTGTGCAGACATGAGGTGACATACCCTAGCTAGTAACTAAAGTCATCTTAATTCATGGGTTGATCTTTAGTAGTTTATACGTCTCCAACGTATCCATAATTTTTGATGCTCCATGCTTGTTTTTGCACCATTTGCCTTGTGTCTCGTTACACTTCGTGGCATTTTTATGCGATTTCCGGAACTAACCTATTAACAAGTCGCTACAGTGCCAGTTCCCTGTTTTCTGCTGTTTTTGTGTTTCAGAAGTGATACACAGGAAATATTCTCGGAATTGGACGAAACAAGTTCCAGAAGTCTTATTTTGCCCGGAAGCTTCCAGAGATCCTAAGAGGCGAAGGAGAGGGGCCACAGGCCAGCCTCACACTAGGCCGGCGCGGCCCTGGCCCTGGCCGCGCCGCCTAGGTGTGAGGAGGCCTGGGGCCACCCCTGACGACGCCCGTTCGCCTATATAAAGCCTCGGGACGGAAAACCCTAAAGGAGTCGGCGAAATTTCCAGAACAGTTCCGTAGCTCTGCCGCCGTCGTCGACAAATTTTGGGGGACAGAAGTCTCTGTTCCGGCACCCTGCCGGGACGGGGAAGTGCCCCCGGAGCCATCTCCATCGGTCTCCATCACCGTCTCCGCCGTCTCCATCGACCTCACCGCCATCTCCATCAACCTTGCTATCTCCTATGATGAGGAGGGAGTAGTTCTCCCCCGGGGCTGAGGGCTCTACCGGTAGCTATGTGGTTCACCTCTCTCTCCCATGATGTGATCTTTATGTGATCGTGAGCTTTGTATCATGTTGAATAAGTAGATGTTACTCTTCTTCATTATGTGTACTCTAGTGTGTTATTAAAGTAATCTATTCCTCCTGCCATGGTGTAACGGTGACAATGCGTGCATCATGGTGGTACTTGGTCTAGGCTACGATTGTGATCTTTTATGGATTATGAGAATAATTATCACTATGATAGTATTGAAGTGATCTATTCCTCCTTTCATGGTGTAATGTTGACAGTGTGTGCACCGTGTTAGTACTTGGTCTAAGTTGCAATAATATATATCTTGAGTTGTGATTTGATTTGGATATCTCTATGAGTGGTGTTTGTCAAGTACTTAATGAACTTTGAGGAGTGCTTCGTAGCCCTACGCAATGATTAGTGTTATTCAATAGGAGAGTAATTCAGAGTACCATAGTGAAGAGAAGTTATCTATTGGTTCAATTATGTTATATTTGTTGGGAGTGTGTCCACTAGTGAAAGTATGATCCCTAGGCCTTGTTTCCAAGCATTGCACACCGTTTACTTACTGTTTTGTTACATGTTTGCTTGCTGCCATTTTTATTCCAAATTGCATTTACTACTTATAATCATCTATACCACTTGTATTTCACTATCTCTTCGCCGAACTAGTGCACCTATACATCTGACACGTGTATTGGGTGTGTTGGGGACACAAGAGACTTTCTGTATCGTAATTGCAGGGTTGCTTGAGAGGGATAGCTTTGAGCTCTTCCTCCCTGAGTTCGATAAACCTTGGGTGATCCACTTAAGGGAAACTTGCTGCTGCTCTACAAACCTCTGCACTTGGAGGCCCAACACTGTCTACAAGAATAGAAGTGTGTGTAGACATCAGTAGTTTAGTAGGATCATGTCAACATTAAACTATACTCCATAACACCCCCTCTAGTTTGGTAAAAAAGTTCTCTCTTCTTAAATACACATTGGGGAATGTGGTAGTACGTTAAAAAACCATACACTATCTTAGGATAGTTATGGAGACACAAGCATCAAGAGATATCCATTGGGGCAAAAGTATTGTGTTTTGCTAGGTCGGACTTTGTCTTCGATTAGCTGCATGCATGTAGATTTAGACCATCACGGAATCCTATCTCGGGAGTAGTTTAGCATCGATATTAAACTATACTTATAACACTCTCTTTATGTTCAGTCAACTAAGGTTTTGAGTTCTAAAATACGTGGTGTGCGTCTTTACTTGCACGGGTGACTTCTCCAGCCATGCCAAAGCATATTGTCTGGGCTGGGATAGGCGAAGAGCATTGCTATGCCCACATTTGGATGTTTCCATTGCATGAGGGATTACTTGGGACCCCCTATTTGGTTACCTAACTATAAGTTTTTTTTGGTTCAACAGATGCAATGGAAGGGTTCTTAGTTGTCTCCATCCTATGCTTTTAGTCACAACTTCTTAAGAGTGGTGGCATTACCCACATATGACACAAACTGAAATTATAGTCCAACTAAGATGCAAAAAATATATCAAACTAAACCATTTAGAATCCAACTACTTTAACAAATTTCACTACATAGTCCATCAACCAGCAAGATCAGGATGACACGGACAATGTAATCATCATCATCAGTAGCAGCATCATCATCATCATCATCAACAACAACATCAACAACAACAACTTTGTGTTCTCCTCGCTCACATTCCCTCCACCCACTCAGTCCTCTTTCATGACCAAGCAACATTACCTTGGTCAGTGGTGTCAACCACCACATCCTCTTCTCGGGCACCCACCCATCAGTAGCAAACCAAACTGTTCAATTGTGAAGAATGCCGCATGCAAAAACAAGACTCATCGCATATCTCTAACACTAAACCAAAAGGAGGAAACCGAGCATATTTCTGAGTGGATTCATCTATGATGTGGAGGTGCCGACAAGGTTTCACTCATTGTTGGAGGAGACAAACTCGACAAAAGGCTAGTGGAGGTCCTCCCGGTGCCACACGAGGCACTTTTCCCTCCTGAAGTCCCCACTCCAGCTGGTCCTCATTGAACTCTTCAACCTAGTGTCAACGCTTTTCCTCATGCGCTTTTGTGCGCATCGACCGCATCAACAACCGCGGCGTCACCTGCCACTCGGCCTTAAGCGACAAATTCATTGTCCTCCTCCTTGTCAGAGGCATCCTTGTCCTCGTGGGAGGAGGAGGGTAGCAACTCGATGAAGGTGGCGACGATGCCCGATGCGCAGCGACCCACGAGCTTCCTGCACCTGCGTCGTGTGCACGATGGAAGCAATGATGGGCATGCAGAGATCGATTTGATTGGCACAACTCTTTGATGAGAGAGCTAGCGCTGCATTGGCATGCAGCCTCCCATGGCACCTGGCGGCGCTCCTCCTCAGCCGCGGAGAGAGCTCCACGGTCACGGACGGTGGAAGCTCCATGCCGCCTCCATGCAATACGGTGGAGACCCCACGACCGTGGGTGGAGTGGGACGCTAGCCACATGATTTAGAGATCAGGCTACAGGCTTGCCGGATCCTGCGGTGGGCTGAGGTAGGCGAATTCGATGGAGGAGGAGCAGATGCGACCGAGTAGAACTGGCCGAGGTAGTGGGTGAATGGGGAATTCAGAATCAAATCTTCCACATAACCATTGATATGGCGTGTTTATAGATCAATTTCAAATGAACCGGGAACAATTTTAATGGTTGGGATATGCGGTGTCTACCCGGGCCAAAAAAATTGCCCAAAACCGCATATCGGTTGGAATTTTAAGGCCCCAACCGTTTTAGTGTATCTTCTCGATCCGTTTTAGTGTATCTTCTAGAGACGCTCTTATAGGTTCAGATGTTTCACCTTCATACTAAACAAGATTTGTCAGTTTAGAGTCGAATGGCAAGATGCACGGTTTTTCAGCAACAAAATTGGTTTTATTTTTCACAACACATCTTTCCATTTTTAAGTAATCAAATTCGTGTTCATGACTATTTCATTGGATATCACTCCTCAAAGTGTACTTTCTGGTTTTAGTGTGAAAACTCAAAAAAGATAATCACAATTTTAACCGGGTTCTTAGTTTATTTTGGGAAACCGATGTTTCTATTTTCTATCCTAATGGAGATTATTTGAGTAGAATTTCATCCCAAAAGTTATAAAAATCCATAGACTGTAGACTTAGCAATCATGTTATTTGTGTTGTTCTTTCAAAATTACGATAGTTATGTATATTTGTACCGTAGACTCTAAGAAAAGAGTGGAGATGTGGTGCACATAGGCACCAGTGATCCAGTTCTTAAAAAAAAGGATCAGAAAAAATATTAGGATGTTGCCAACTATTTATCCCATAAACATGCAAAAAATTATGTTTAAATAGTTTATATTTTGGATACATAAAAATGGCAAACATGTAGATCTAAGTATCTATATTTTCAAATCTACAAATCTTATCAGATTTTATTATTTTTGTGTAGCCCACAATACAGAGAATTTCGTAATAAAATTTTACATGCTTGTTAGGTTACATCATCCACTATGTTCAGATGTACCGATTTTTTGAAACTTAGAAATTTGATTTTTTAATCTATTATATACTAAGGATCTAAAATAGAGACACCAAGTTTAACCACATCACTCAAATTATTTTGATAGTTGAATCTTAAATTTACAGCTAGGATTTAACAAGGAATTAATAGTTACGTAACCGTGTAATTCGGTTCGGCACATTCCAATTTTTTTAATAGACACGTTCCATGCCGGAAAATCGCTTTGGAGCATGAGCTCCATGGAGCCTGATATGTAATTTTTTTGAAAACAACATTTTGAACTTTCAAAAAATTATGTACAAAAAATCTGGATGTAGGCAACTATGTACGCTATAAGCGTGCAAATTTTTAATATCAAATACCTTGTAGTTTTGGCTCAGTAAAAAAGACAAATTTGACACATTTGAGAAGATTTGAAAATTGCACTGTTCATGCTCCCAGATCTACAATTTTGTCCTTTTTTACTGAGGATAGAATATAATGTATTTTAGATTGAAAATTTGCACACTAGTAGGATAAATCTTTGGTTACATTCCCATATTTTCGTTGAATTTTTTTGAAGCTTTGTATTTGAATTTTTCTGAACTTTTTAAAAACGAGCTCACAGGAGCTCGTCTCCCAAATTGATGCACTCCGTTCCATGCATACATCAAAGATCAAATATGAGAGGAAAAGATTCTAGTTGATAGGCGTAAAAAAATTAATCAAAGAGTGCACAGATATATTTTCATAGGACTCTCATTTTTTTTGAAAAAATAACCAATGGTAGTAATACGTGTCTACATTAAAGGTACTGATTAATGAGAATAAATAGTTCTGTACCTTTCCCTTAGATAAAAGTCAGTTCAAAGAATAAAAGTTACACGATAGCTAGATGTAGGATGCGCGTTGTGTTCGCTAAAAAAATATGGTCGAAAATAAAGGAAAAAACTAGACTCTAACTAGCTATACAACAAGAGTTGTGACCGTTAAAAATAAAAGTCAGTTCAGAGTAAAACTACTTACACGATATGTAGATGTAGGATGCCAGCTGCACGTCCAATAAAAATATACGCTCGATGTGTCAGTTAAAAAAATATACATGCATATACATGCGAGTATACAGACCGATGAGTAGGCATGTATATCTATTTAAATGTACTAATACACTCCCAAAAAAAAAACATGCACTAATACATGAGAAAAAAACTACACGCTAGCTAGCTATCGGTCGCGAGTTGTGTCCGTTCAAAAAATAAAAGTCAGTTCATGAAATAAACTACATGCTCGCAAATTTATCTAAGCATTGGAGAAAAAACATGTTAGAGGTAAACTAAGATTATCAACACATATTAGTATTCCTTTGAATAGCCGATTTCAAACAGTATGACCCTAACTCAACACCTATTTATTAGAGGCAAACCACTCAGACAGACGGGAAACCATCATTCTTAATCATACAAATTTCCTATGGAGATTACTAAAACTAGTCATCAACCCGTGGACCTGCACAGTCTAGTTGTTCTGTCATATTTAATATAAGTTTTGTATTGATTTTAACATAAATATTTAAACTTAGAAAGCTCAATACGTATATCTATTTTTTTTTGATTATGCATGTGAAACATATGTACTAAAGCATATACTACTTCATGTTGTTTTTCATTGGAACAATGTCAGACTAATTGCAATTCGGTGACCAAAATATCGTATGAATCTTTTATTATTTAATTATGATCATTAAACTGTATAAGAAAACAGATTCTAATCTTATGACTTACGTAGTAATTGTAATGCTACTAATAGCAGAGGTTTATTAGCTATTACCATGGTAATGAATTGCAAAGTGATGACCAAATTATTTATATGAATCTTGTATTATTTAATCATAATCATTAAAGTGTATAAGAAAAGTAGATTTTAGGCTCATAACTTCCGTAGTATTGCTAATGCTGCCATGGCACTGAAAATTAGAATGAAACACATCCATTATGTGGCAGACCAGATAGTTTTAGGAGTTAACTGAGAAGAGAAAAAATAAAACTACTCTAGAAGAAAAAACAAACATTGTTTAAAGGACATCTCTGTTTTCATCGATAAGATGAAATAATGGTTTTATCACATCTTCAGTGACGAAAGAAAAACTCGTAGTCAAATATATTACTACCTCCGTTCCTAAATATAAGATTAGCCTACCGAAACGTCTTAAATTTGGAACAGAGAAATACTAATGAAACTGGAAGCAGCAAAGGAAAGATCAAAGCAACAGAAAGAAATATTTAATCATCTAGTGAAAATCATAGATTATAAATTCAAATAAGTATATTAAGACTTTTAGATAGCTATAATAAGTAGGGATTAATAGCCCCCCTCCAAGCATTTAACTTTAGCAAACCTTTCGAACTTCCTTAGCTATTTGATCATATAAAGCAATGATGCGAACACAACTATGCGGAATGAACCATTAGCGAAGCAAAGATAGAGATACTCACGTACATGTCCAAAGTGAAATCCACGGCAGCAATTTCTTTTCCAGAACGAACCAATCTAGCTAGCTTCGGCCGATAGCGTTGCTTGTAAAAACAAAACTAATGATTAGATGAGAAACACCAAAATATGCGGAGAAGTACTACAACTAAGAGATGAAAAAGAAGATCTGAAATTTTTAATCACCATGAGCAGGACTTTGCATGTCATCTCCTCTGAAGCACCGCCGTGCCGATCTGTTTTTCCCTTGCAGAGATGCATCCTCGATCCTGAAGAGACCTTCAGAGTACGGCTGATGGGCCGGCCACGCAAGATCAGGTTAGCAGCATGCATCCGTTTAACCTGTGAGGATTTAGATTGGGCGTGACATATACGATCATCGGCAGCCGCCACCGCGGAGAACATAATCGAGCAAGGTAGGTTTACCTCGTTACAACTTGCACTCGACCATGATAGTCTTTTTTTCCGGCAGCGTGCACGCGACCCGGGCAGATTTTACCGAAATGGTACGACACTTCATCCAAGGTCTCCTAATACATCTTTGGTATATCGAACGGCTTATTATCTCTTTGACGTGAGAATTAACGTGAGGCCTCAAATGGTGCCTCCAATTAGTAAATATATATATATATAAGATTTAAGGATTATAAACGTTTGAACACGACTAAAATTTGCGTCCCCCTCCTGGCACGCCATCGAATTTGGACTCGACCTTCTAAAAGAAGGGCTCATATGGAGGATTGGGAATGGAGAGAAAGTGAATTTGTGGAGAGACAACTGGATCCCTAGAGACTTCAACCTCAAAATTCGGGCGGGTAAATCGAATTCTAGAGCCCGTAAAGTAAATCAACTACCAATCCTTGGAACAAATATGTGGAACGAAGATCTCGTCAAGAAAGTATGCTACAGGGAAGATGTGGATTAGATTATCCACCAAAAACTACCCGACCAAATGTGCGATGACTTTCTGGGGTTTGCACTATGAACGCTCTGGAGTGTTCTCTGTAAGGAGTGCTTACAAGCTAGCTTACAATATCCGCTATGGTACTAGATGGCAGGCTAGTGGAAGCACCAGCTCGGATAACACAAGGAACCTATGAAAGCTAATCTGGTCTTCTCCGGATCCCAACAAAGTAAGGGTCTTTGGCACCAAAGCCAGGGCGTGATGGCGCGTGATCATCACGGAAATACAAGAATGGCAGCTGAGTCTGGTTATTGAAAATTGCTTGAGCGCAGAAGAAGCTGAAGCTCAAGCAATAGCTGAAGGACTAAAAATGGGAATCAGCTACGACCTGAACCCATCTACACTGGAATCAGACTGTGCAGCGGCAGTCACTGCTTCAAATCGCATGTGTCCTGATACGTCTAGGTGTTGAAACACTTATAGAGATATATCTAGACTCAGAGCTTTGATGCCATGGTACTCTGTTGCTAAAACGGGCAGAAATAGCAATAGAGCAGCTCATAGTTTAGCAAAACTGACTTCACGGTCGGGAATTAGCAAAGTTTGGCTGGCGCCTGTGCCACAGATGGTCTTGGCCATGTACAATCAAAACATTGTAAACGATGATGTGATTAATATATGAGCTTTTACTCCTAAAAAAAACAAACGTTTAAAAGTTTTCTACATATTACACTTTTTTATGTACAACCTTTCGAAAAATATTTATGGTTGATGAGTTCCTTCCATTTTGATATTGATGTTAGGAAACACACTTTTATGTCAGTCTCTATGAATTCATCTATTTTCAATTTCACGCATGAATCGCCAAATATATTTCTTAATCAATATACAAACATTACGACGACATTCCTCTCTCTTGAATAACAACGTGAGATTGAGGATTGAATTATTTGTATTCTTGAAACGGTTGCCGACACTTCTATATCTATGTACGACACACTGCAGTTCATGGTGCAGACGTCTTTCAGTCAAAAGAAGATAGTACGTTCTTTGTACAAGACTGTTTAGCTATATTTCTTGATGGGAAATGCTTCTATGCTTCACAGAGATACTTTCCCCTAACATTAAAGCCAACCGAGAGGATGCTATTTGTCCGAGCGATCAGGCATTCAGGCTAGTCGGAGGAGAGACAAGGAGAATAAGAGATGAAGTGATCGCAGGAGTGAATATAAAAATCACGCGTCCTCTCTGCTGCTCTGCCTTCTTCGCGACAATGTACTCTTGGCCGCCGACTGTACTGTCTTTGGCTCAATCTCCGCTCCGCAGCGGTATATATGTTGCTCTCGTCCTTGGCTCTTCAGACTTGCAGATGCCCATCCCTTTATTCGTGCTTCACATTCGATGCACCGTCTTCGCCAAGAGGGCCCTGCTGCATGGGGCCTCGATTTGTTTTTGTCAACTCTCAGTAACGCGGAGGGCACAGCATTTGACACGGCGCATTTGACACAGCATTCCAGCGGGCAACCATGAGAAGACAGAGGGTAGAAGCAGTCTATTGTTATCGACTTATCGTCTGATTCTCTATACTAACTTACTAAGAGCGTATCTAAATGTAAGACAAAAGGAACCAAAGAGAATACACGGACTCTTGCCAACACAAAGGATACAAATCATGAGCTGTGGTGCTTCGCTCCCTGTCCCCGACCTAGCCGCCAGCGATCAGGGAGGCGACTCTTTCCGTCCGATCTCCACCAGCGTTTCTGCTGGTCTCCTCTCTCTCCGTCTGCCGCTCCAGCGGCGGCAGAGAGTGGGGTCCAGTCGCTCAGCTCTGTAGTTAGGATTTGGTTTTGCAGGTCGTGGAGCACCTTTGGGGTGGTGGGAGTGGCGCCCGAACGAATAAATCTGCCTCAGCTCCACTCCCACACCGGCGGTGTCCTTCATGGTGCCGTCTCGGAGTTGATGGCATCGTGTGTTTGCCAATTTCTCATATTGGTGACTTTAAGTTTTTTGGATGGTGTCGTTGAGGCGGAGGCGACGATCCCATCAGGTGTGTCAATTCTTCTGCTCTGTCCCCGTTGCTATGATGCTGGCTCCGACGTCATGGTAGAGCAAGGAGGATGTGTTTCCCGGGAGTACGCGTAGATGGCTGTCTGCGTGACAGATGGAAGATGGTGTATCATATGCTGCTGTGGATGGAATTTCTGATTTCCTCCCCCGATATCGTAGCCGTGCGGGGGTGTCAGTTCTGGAGTTCGATCGCGTGTCCGGGGACATGTTGCCTCGGTCTGATTCTTTCAACGGTAATGGTTTTGCCTTTGGTAAACTACTTTCGAGGTCTGAAAAGCTGCTGATCAGCGATGGAGCCGCGTCGAGCTCAGGTGTTGTGGTGATATATCTTCCGCCCCTTTGGCGGGCGCTCCGGTGGTGTCGAAGGAGAAGGATAGGCGCTGGTTTTTTTACATAGGTTTATTCTATTTTTTTTATTTTTGTAAGGTCAGTACGTGCCTTGTAACTTGATTTTATCCTATGAATGAGACACGTATTGCTATAAAAAAATCATGAGCTGTGTTACGTAGTTCTGGTAATGGTTGTCGATGTGGCTTAAGGTTTGGGACACGTCAGCACCACAATTATTGAGGGTTAAAAATGCAAACAGTTGGAAATAGATAGATCGTCGCCACTATAATTTTTTTCTAGACTCTATGCAGTGAATCGGAGTCGGACACAATTATTCCTGTATGAATCGCGTGTGAACGATGTGCTGCATATCACACAATTCATTCGGCTGAACCGTGTGCAATGCATTGCATATAGCTGTAAAATTTAAAACCGTGTGTGCTCTCTGTCATGTCAACAAAGGGTTTATGCATCACACACCGCATAGGAGGGAAACAAGGTGGAAATACGTTTCTTTCCTGATTAACTTCCACTAGAATCATACATGAGCCCTTTATTCATTAGGAGCCTAATAAAAACATTAAAATGCAGAGAAACCTAAGTGACATGAGATAGTAAAATGAAAAGATAAAAAACGTGTGTTGGGCTCTGGTTCTAGTATGTCCGAAACATGAAGTTTAATGGTATCCTCCGTTACCGGATCCAGATCCGGTTCCTCCGCCGCTGCCTATCCCACCATTATCGCTACTGCCCCCACCACCTCCAGCGCCCGCACCGTTTCCAGAGGCATAGCCTGAGCCAGAAGAGCCATTGCCAACGGTCTGTCCACCTCCAGAGCCAGAACCACTCCCAACTCCAATGCTTGGACCTTGAGCGACACCTTTCACAATGCCACCACCATCGCCGCTACCCTGTCCACTGGCGCTCCCACTAGTGTCATCGCTACCTGCTTGTCCAGCTCCAGCTCCTTTACCACCTCCATTTCCATTGTCCCCGCCGCCACCACCGGTACCACCGCCGCCAGCATTAGACATGCTGGTACCGCTACCACTAGGAGCCGGTGCTAGTGCTACGCCGCTCTCACCACTTCCTGAACCACCGCCCTCTCCTCCTCCTTTTCCACTAGTCCCTTCGGCACCAGCACCTTGGCCTTGACCTCCACCGTTACCAACAGCATTGGCAAACCCATTCCCGCTAGGGGCTGATGCGGAACCACTCGCACCAGTGCCGGAGCCATAACCAGAACCGGAACCAGATCCGGCTCCACCCTTTGAACCACCACCAGCACCTTCTCCTCCTCCACCACCAGCTGCCTGGGCATAGTTATTCTGGTTACCTGAATATCCATAGTTTTCACCATATCCTGTGGCACCACCTTTTCCTCCTCCTGAGCCCCATCCAGTCCCACCGGATCCACCACCACCGCCTCCGCCGCCCCCACCTCCTCCTGCTGCACTGGATGAGCTAGCGAGCATCCTTGAAGCATTGGTGAACCCAATGCTTACAAGGACAACAAAGCCAAGAGCTACAAGCTTAGTAGCCATTGTGTGTGTGTGAGCTTGGTGTGAGTATGGGATGAGTTGGATGCTGAGGGTTTCAGTGGGTATATATAGCGGTGGAGCTAGCTCGTACAGGACGCGCTGAACGCCTCCTCTAGATATTGAATTCAGCAGTCCCGTAGTGAGGATAGGATGCAGTTTTTGACTTGCACCGCAAGCATCGATCTACTCCATATCTTTATTCAGTCCGTAGTCAACTGAACAGAAGTGGCCAGCTGTAGAAGCTAAGGTCTGAAGTTAGCAAATGCTTGGTTTCTATGAAAGCCTAGCTAATAAACTGACGTTGGCAGATTATTTACATGTTCTCCCGTACATGAAAGAACGTGCATTCTCTAGGTGGTATTTGTGACCTAATGGTCGATATCATATCACACCGGCGCATGCATGGAGATGAAGCCCTGGTCCCATAGATCGATCTAGGTGGTGTAGATCACGGGAGTTCGGATCCTTTGACATTGCATTGTAATGTCACTGACGTTAACAATCAGGAAAATGGGATGAAAAGAGATGAACATGATACAATAACTCGTCAACATGCTATAAAATATCGTCAGCATGCACTCAGTTAACATTCTGATCGATGAGTTCTTTCGTCGGTGCGGTTTGACGCGGTCTAGCTCGAGCTAGTATTACGTACTATTGACTTGGGATTACTAATTGAGTTACTCATTGGTAAACGCGGAATCACGGTGTTGACTTGGGATTAATTGCATGTAGCCAGCTCGTCACCAACGGATTCTCAGTTTTTTTACCAAGACTTATCAAGTTCACCGAGTAGTACTTTACCGGGCATTGGCATGCACCCCTACTTTGCTGAGTGTATAAAAAAGCATGCATGCTGTAAAAATCGGTACACTCGAGTCTTTTTTTTTGACAATCAATACCGCATATATTTGTAGTAACAAATAGTACATGGTAGAGATGTTGATCAAACCCTGCTATCTGCTGCTTAAAATAAACCTGAGCGTGTCGACGATCGGTCACCTGTTCGACCTGGTCCGTGATATGTTCAGTTAGTTTCAGTCTTAGCCGTTTTTCAGGTAGCTAGTTTGTAGCTCTTAGTTGTATGGACCGATTCTTGCGTCTCATGCCGTAGCTGTAGGATCCGATCGGCACGATCTCCGGGTGTGGGATGGCATGCCCAGATAGTGGAGTAATAGCCACGATCATCTTTGTAATAAAGGGATCTGAATATAGAAAATGCAGTCGAGTTGAACACTGCACAAAAAACCACTCTGTCTCCTGTTCTTCAGTTTTGTCAGAGAAATCAGAGAGCGAGAGAGATCCAGTGATTGCAACTACATTTGGTATCAGAGCCTATGCAACTGATCATGGTTGGTACACCACCGGCGGCCGCCTCCAGGACGCCCTTGCAGGGACGTTCCCCACGTTGCGTGCGCTCCCCGAGCCGCGGACGAAGCAGGACCAGGCGAGGCGGCGGCGAGGTCGTGGTGCGGGATACGATCGTGCGGGAGACTAGGGGCGGCGGCACGGCCGTCATGTTCCCGACCCTCACGAAAACCAACTACATGGAGTGGGCGATTCTCATGAGGATTGCACTCCAAGGTGCCGGTCTCTGGGAGGTCGTGGACACCAGCGACGCCACGGAGCGGCAGGAGCGCCAGGCACTAGGTGCCATCCTCAGATCCGTCTCGTTGGACATGGTGCCAGCGCTCGCTGCCAGGGATAACGCCAAGATCGCCTGGGACATGCTGAAGACCATGCGCGTCGGTGACAACCGGGTGCGTGAAGCTCGCTGCCAGAAGCTCCGCAAGAAGTTTGACGCGATGGCGTTCAAGTATGGCGAGAGCGTGGAGGACTTCTCGATGCGGATGTCGAGCCTTGTCAGTGAGCTGCAGTCGCTCGGCGACAGCACCACCGAGCTCGACGCCATCCAGAAGACGCTCCACGTTGTGCCAAAACAGTACTCGCAGATGGCCTGCTCCATCGAGACATTGTTTGATCTAAGCATGTTGTCGATCGAGGAGCTGAGCGGCAGACTGGCCGCGTCGGAAGGCCGTGGTGCGCCAGAGCAGGAAGATGCATGTCGTCTACTCCTCACTGCAGAAGAATGGTCAACCTGTGCGCAGCAGAACGGGCAAGGGTTGTCATCAGCCCAGAAGAACGGCGGCAAGCAGAAACCCCACGGCGGTGGCGGCGACAAGGACAAGGGCATTGCCAATGCAGCGTCGCGGCGCGTCGGCAACTGCCGCTACTACGGCAAGGCAGGCCATTGGGCCAAGGAGTGCTGCAAGGCCACCCATGACCGCGAGAGGCGCGGCAAGGTCGCAAACATCGTGGTCGCTGAGGAGGAAGAAGACCCAGGGCTACTAATGGCCCAGGTCTGCTCGCTGATGCAGATCAGAGGGGACACAGGCGCGCAGTAGGTGAACCTCACCGAGGAACGCGTGATTCCAGTACCGTCACCATCAGGTGTCTGGTACCTGGACTCTGGCCCGAGCAGCCACATGACGGGCACGCGCGACATGTTCGCCACTCTGGACGAGTCCGTGCATGGCACGGTTTGCTTCGGCGATGGATCTGTCGTCAACATCCAGGGCCGCGGCACGGTGGTGTTCGAATGCCTCACGGGAGATCACGCGTCCTCGCCGACGTGTACTTCATCCCGAGCCTCCACAGCAACATCGTCTCGCTTGGGCAGCTGGACGAGAACGGGTGCAAGATCACAATCGAGGGTGGCATCATGTGCATCCTCGACAGAGCTCGCAAGATTCTGGCGTGAGTCAATCGCAGTGGCAACAGACTGTACACGGTGCGGCTCCAGATCACCACACCTGTGAGCCTTCTCGCGTAGCATGATAGCGACACCTGGCTATGGCATGGAAGGTTCGGACACCTCCACTTCCGTGCTCTGCATAATCTCCCACAAGGCGATGGTGCACGGGATTCCTTCAATCGAGCACGTCAACGAGTTCTGCGACGGATGCGCAATTGGGAAGCAGCATCACACTCCGTTCCCGCGGGCGACGACGTTCCGTGCAGAGCGGCAGCTGGAGCTCGTGCACACGAATCTTTGTGGGCCCATCACACCGCCCACCGCTGGCGGTAAGAAATATTTTCTGCTAATCGTGGATGATTTCTCGAGGTACATGTGGCTTGAGCTGATCAGGAGCAAGGATGAGGCACTACGCTTCTTCAAGAAGGTGAATGCCCTAGCTGAGAACGAGCGCGGGAGCAGGCTGCTCGCGTTCAGGTCAGATCGTTGCGGCAAGTTCAACTCTGCAGACTTCACTAGTTTCTGCAAGGAGAACGGCATCAGACACCTCACCACCGCCCCATACACACCGCAGCAAAACGGGGTGGTCGAACGCCGGAACCATATGGTTGTGGAGATGGCTTGTTGTTTGCTCAAGTCCATGGCAGTGCCAGGGCCATTCTAGCGAGAACCTGTCAAGACAATGGTCTACCTACTAAACCGTGTGCCATCGCGGAGCCTGAACGACGTCACACCATATGAAGCCTGACACATGCCAAGAAGCTGGGTCCTGGGCTCCACAAGCTCGCCGATCATTCCACACCGTGCATCTTCATTGGATACGAGGAAGGGTCAAAGGCTTACCGCGTCTACGACCTGGTGGGCAAGCATCTCATCGTGACGCGCGATGTGGCATTTGAGGAGCGCCGTGCATGGAGGTGGGATGCTGGGAACGACGAAACCGACCTCCGCTCGCTAGCAACCTTCATTGTGCAGTACACCACAGAGGACGAGCAACTACTCAAGCCCATGACAGAGACCCCTGCGGCGGCAGGATCTGCAGCTGAATTTCTGCAACCAATGCAGAGATAGAAGGAAGCGGGGAAGTTGCCGGCGGTGATGCTGGCGAGCCCGCTACACCGCCCCTAGCGCAAGTGGAGTTCTCCACTCCACTCACACATGACAGCAACCTCGACACGGACTCAGGTGGTCCCCACTGGTACAGGCGCCTGCCTAACGAACATCTTTGACACCATGTTGCCAATTCAGGGGGAGTTGGAGCTTGGGCTCACTGCAGCTGATGAGCCCACAAGTGTTGAGGCAGCTCTGGCCGATCCAGCTTGGCGCCAGGCAATGGAGGTAGAGCTTCAAGCCATCTAGGACAACGAGACATGGTCGCCATCATCTCGTCCCCAAGGTCACCGAGCCATTGGCATGCAATGGGTTTTCAAGGTGACATAGTCAAGTACAAGGCTAGGCTGGTGGCGAAGGGCTATGCGCAACGCCAGGGCATCGACTTCGATGAAGTTTTTGCACCTGTGGCATGCATGGAGTCAGTGCGGCTATTGCTGGCGCTTGCCGCGCACGACAAGTTGCAGGTGCACCACATGGACGTTAAGTCAGCGTTCTTGAACGGTCTCCTCGTTGAGGAGGTGTACATACAGCAGCCTCCCGGTTTCTCCGTCGACAAGGATGCCACCAAGGTGCTCAAGCTGGACAAGGCTCTCTACGGGCTCCGGCAAGCCCCACGAGCCTAGAATGCAAAGCTGCACACAACTCTGGCGTTGCTCGGCTTCAAGTGCTGCTCACTTGAACACGGGGTTTACCGCTGTGGCACTACTGAATCTTTTCTGCTCGTTGGTGTCTACGTCGATGGTCTTGTGATAACAGGCTGCAATGTTGACGAGATCATCGAGTTCAAGACCCAGATGAAGGAAAGGTTCAAGATGAGTGATCTCGGTCTCCTGAGTTATTACTTGGGGATCGAGGTTCAGCAGCGCCAGGGGGAGATCACGCTGACATAGACAGCGTACGTCGGGAAAATTCTGGAGCGTGCAGGCCTCAGCACCTGCAACCCCAACAGCTCACCAATGGAGCAGCGTCTTCAACTCTGGAAGGTGGTGGACGGCACCATCATCGATGCAACGGAGTACAGAAGCTTGATCGGTAGCCTACGCTACCTGGTCAACACACGCCCAGACATTGCTCATGCCGTGGGCATCGTAAGCAGGCACATGGAGGCACCGGGCAAGGAGCACTGGGCAGCGGTCAAGCAGATCCTACGCTACATCTATGGCACGCAGGACTACGGGTGTCGCTATGTGCACGGGGGAGCAACGCAACTCGTCGGCTACACCGACAGCGATCACGCCGGTGACATCAACGACCGCAAGAGCACCATGGGATTCACGTTCTTCTTCAACAATAACCTGATCTCGTGGTGTTCTGAGAAGCAAGGAGGGGTGGCAACATCCTCCTGTAAAGCTGAATACATTGTTGCGGCAGCAGCAACGTGCCAAGGCGTGTGGCTGAACAGACTCGTTGGCGAACTCATCGGCAAGGAGAAGTCCAAGTTCAAGCTCTTCATCGACAACTAGTCCGCCATCGCCCTTTGCAAGAATCCAGTGCATCACGACCATAGCAAGCACATCGACACCAAGTTCTACTTCACACGCCAGCAAGTTGAAGATGGAGTACTGGAGGTCGAGCATGTGGGCACCGAGGATCAACTGGCAGACATTCTGACAAAGTCTCTTGGACGAAATAAGTTTGTCGAGCTGCGTCAGAGAATTGGAGGTCAGAGGATAGTTTCCAAGCAGCAAGTTTGAGAGGGATAAATGTTGATCAAACCCTGCTATCTGCTGCTCAAAATAAACCTGAGCATGTCGATGATCGGTCACCTGTTCGACCTGGTCCGTGACATGTTCTGTTAGTTTCAGTCTTAGCTGTGTTTCAGTTAGCTAGTTTGTATATGTTAGTTGCATGGACCGACTCTTACGTCTCATGCCGTAGCTGTAGGATCTGATCGGCACAATCTTCGGGCGTGGGATGGCATACCTAGATAGTGGAGTAGTTGCCATGATCTTCTTTTTAATAAAAGGATCTGAATACAGAAAATGCAGTCGAGTTGAACACTGCACAAAAACCACTCTGTCTCATGTTCTTCAGTTTTGTCAGAGAAATCAGAGAGCGAGAGAGATCCAGTGATTGCAACTACATTTGGTATCAGAGCCTATGCAACTGATCATGGTTGGTACACCACCGGCGGCCGCCTCCAGGACGCCCTTGCAGGGACGTTCCCCACGTTGCGTGCGCTCCCCGAGCCGCGGACGAAGCAGGACCAGGCGAGGCGGCGGCGAGGTCGTGGTGCGGGATACGATCGTGCGGGAGACTAGGGGCGGCGGCGCGGCCGTCATGTTCCCGACCCTCACGAAAACCAACTACATGGAGTGGGCGATTCTCATGAGGATTGAACTCCAAGGTGCCGGTCTCTGGGAGGTCGTGGACACCAGCGACGCCACGGAGCGGCAGGAGCGCCAGGCACTAGGTGCCATCCTCAGATCCGTCTCGTTGGACATGGTGCCAGCGCTCGCTGCCAGGGATAACGCCAAGATCGCCTGGGACATGCTGAAGACCATGCGCGTCGGTGACAACCGGGTGCGTGAAGCTCGCTGCCAGAAGCTCCGCAAGAAGTTTGACGCGATGGCGTTCAAGTATGGCGAGAGCGTGGAGGACTTCTCGATGCGGATGTCGAGCCTTGTCAGTGAGCTGCAGTCGCTCGGCGACAGCACCACCGAGCTCGACGCCATCCAGAAGACGCTCCACGTTGTGCCAAAACAGTACTCGCGGATGGCCTGCTCCATCGAGACATTGTTTGATCTAAGCATGTTGTCGATCGAGGAGCTGAGCGGCAGACTGGCCGCGTCGGAAGGCCGTGGTGCGCCAGAGCAGGAAGATGCATGTCGTCTACTCCTCACTGCAGAAGAATGGTCAACCTGTGCGCAGCAGAACGGGCAAGGGTTGTCATCAGCCCAGAAGAACGGCGGCAAGCAGAAACCCCACGGCGGTGGCGGCGACAAGGACAAGGGCATTGCCAATGCAGCGTCGCGGCGCGTCGGCAACTGCCGCTACTACGGCAAGGCAGGCCATTGGGCCAAGGAGTGCTGCAAGGCCACCCATGACCGCGAGAGGCGCGGCAAGGTCGCCAACATCGTGGTCGCTGAGGAGGAAGAAGACCCAGGGCTACTAATGGCCCAGGTCTGCTCGCTGATGCAGATCAGAGGGGACACATGCGCGCAGTAGGTGAACCTCACCGAGGAACGCGTGATTCCAGTACCGTCACCATCAGGTGTCTGGTACCTGGACTCTGGCCCGAGCAGCCACATGACGGGCACGCGCGACATGTTCGCCACTCTGGACGAGTCCGTGCATGGCACGGTTTGCTTCGGCGATGGATCTGTCGTCAACATCCAGGGCCGCGGCACGGTGGTGTTCGAATGCCTCACGGGAGATCACGCGTCCTCGCCGACGTGTACTTCATCCCGAGCCTCCACAGCAACATCGTCTCGCTTGGGCAGCTGGACGAGAACGGGTGCAAGATCACAATCGAGGGTGGCATCATGTGCATCCTCGACAGAGCTCGCAAGATTCTGGCGTGAGTCAATCGCAGTGGCAACAGACTGTACACGGTGCGGCTCCAGATCACCACACCTGTGAGCCTTCTCGCGTAGCATGATAGCGACACCTGGCTATGGCATGGAAGGTTCGGACACCTCCACTTCCGTGCTCTGCATAATCTCCCACAAGGCGATGGTGCACGGGATTCCTTCAATCGAGCACGTCAACGAGTTCTGCGACGGATGCGCAATTGGGAAGCAGCATCACACTCCGTTCCCGCGGGCGACGACGTTCCGTGCAGAGCGACAGCTGGAGCTCGTGCACACGAATCTTTGTGGGCCCATCACACCGCCCACCGCTGGCGGTAAGAAATATTTTCTGCTAATCGTGGATGATTTCTCGAGGTACATGTGGCTTGAGCTGATCAGGAGCAAGGATGAGGCACTACGCTTCTTCAAGAAGGTGAATGCCCTAGCTGAGAACGAGCGCGGGAGCAGGCTGCTCGCGTTCAGGTCAGATCGTTGCGGCAAGTTCAACTCTGCAGACTTCACTAGTTTCTGCAAGGAGAACGGCATCAGACACCTCACCACCGCCCCATACACACCGCAGCAAAACGGGGTGGTCGAACGCCGGAACCATATGGTTGTGGAGATGGCTTGTTGTTTGCTCAAGTCCATGGCAGTGCCAGGGCCATTCTAGCGAGAACCTGTCAAGACAATGGTCTACCTACTAAACCGTGTGCCATCGCGGAGCCTGAACGACGTCACACCATATGAAGCCTGACACATGCCAAGAAGCTGGGTCCTGGGCTCCACAAGCTCGCCGATCATTCCACACCGTGCATCTTCATTGGATACGAGGAAGGGTCAAAGGCTTACCGCGTCTACGACCTGGTGGGCAAGCATCTCATCGTGACGCGCGATGTGGCATTTGAGGAGCGCCGTGCATGGAGGTGGGATGCTGGGAACGACGAAACCGACCTCCGCTCGCTAGCAACCTTCATTGTGCAGTACACCACAGAGGACGAGCAACTACTCAAGCCCATGACAGAGACCCCTGCGGCGGCAGGATCTGCAGCTGAATTTCTGCAACCAATGCAGAGATAGAAGGAAGCGGGGAAGTTGTCGGCGGTGATGCTGGCGAGCCCGCTACACCGCCCCTAGCGCAAGTGGAGTTCTCCACTCCACTCACACATGACAGCAACCTCGACACGGACTCAGGTGGTCCCCACTGGTACAGGCGCCTGCCTAACGAACATCTTTGACACCATGTTGCCAATTCAGGGGGAGTTGGAGCTTGGGCTCACTGCAGCTGATGAGCCCACAAGTGTTGAGGCAGCTCTGGCCGATCCAGCTTGGCGCCAGGCAATGGAGGTAGAGCTTCAAGCCATCTAGGACAACGAGACATGGTCGCCATCATCTCGTCCCCAAGGTCACCGAGCCATTGGCATGCAATGGGTTTTCAAGGTGACATAGTCAAGTACAAGGCTAGGCTGGTGGCGAAGGGCTATGCGCAACGCCAGGGCATCGACTTCGATGAAGTTTTTGCACCTGTGGCATGCATGGAGTCAGTGCGGCTATTGCTGGCGCTTGCCGCGCACGGCAAGTTGCAGGTGCACCACATGGACGTTAAGTCAGCGTTCTTGAACGGTCTCCTCGTTGAGGAGGTGTACATACAGCAGCCTCCCGGTTTCTCCGTCGACAAGGATGCCACCAAGGTGCTCAAGCTGGACAAGGCTCTCTACGGGCTCCGGCAAGCCCCACGAGCCTAGAATGCAAAGCTGCACACAACTCTGGCGTTGCTCGGCTTCAAGTGCTGCTCACTTGAACACGGGGTTTACCGCTGTGGCACTACTGAATCTTTTCTGCTCGTTGGTGTCTACGTCGATGGTCTTGTGATAACAGGCTGCAATGTTGACGAGATCATCGAGTTCAAGACCCAGATGAAGGAAAGGTTCAAGATGAGTGATCTCGGTCTCCTGAGTTATTACTTGGGGATCGAGGTTCAGCAGCGCCAGGGGGAGATCACGCTGACATAGACAGCGTACGTCGGGAAAATTCTGGAGCGTGCAGGCCTCAGCACCTGCAACCCCAACAGCTCACCAATGGAGCAGCGTCTTCAACTCTGGAAGGTGGTGGACGGCACCATCATCGATGCAACGGAGTACAGAAGCTTGATCGGTAGCCTACGCTACCTGGTCAACACACGCCCAGACATTGCTCATGCCGTGGGCATCGTAAGCAGGCACATGGAGGCACCGGGCAAGGAGCACTGGGCAGCGGTCAAGCAGATCCTACGCTACATCTATGGCACGCAGGACTACGGGTGTCGCTATGTGCACGGGGGAGCAACGCAACTCGTCGGCTACACCGACAGCGATCACGCCGGTGACATCAACGACCGCAAGAGCACCATGGGATTCACGTTCTTCTTCAACAATAACCTGATCTCGTGGTGTTCTGAGAAGCAAGGAGGGGTGGCAACATCCTCCTGTAAAGCTGAATACATTGTTGCGGCAGCAGCAACGTGCCAAGGCGTGTGGCTGAACAGACTCGTTGGCGAACTCATCGGCAAGGAGAAGTCCAAGTTCAAGCTCTTCATCGACAACTAGTCCGCCATCGCCCTTTGCAAGAATCCAGTGCATCACGACCATAGCAAGCACATCGACACCAAGTTCTACTTCACACGCCAGCAAGTTGAAGATGGAGTACTGGAGGTCGAGCATGTGGGCACCGAGGATCAACTGGCAGACATTCTGACAAAGTCTCTTGGACGAAATAAGTTTGTCGAGCTGCGTCAGAGAATTGGAGGTCAGAGGATAGTTTCCAAGCAGCAAGTTTGAGAGGGATAAATGTTGATCAAACCCTGCTATCTGCTGCTCAAAATAAACCTGAGCATGTCGATGATCGGTCACCTGTTCGACCTGGTCCGTGACATGTTCTGTTAGTTTCAGTCTTAGCTGTGTTTCAGTTAGCTAGTTTGTATATGTTAGTTGCATGGACCGACTCTTACGTCTCATGCCGTAGCTGTAGGATCTGATCGGCACAATCTTCGGGCGTGGGATGGCATACCTAGATAGTGGAGTAGTTGCCATGATCTTCTTTTTAATAAAAGGATCTGAATACAGAAAATGCAGTCGAGTTGAACACTGCACAAAAACCACTCTGTCTCATGTTCTTCAGTTTTGTCAGAGAAATCAGAGAGCGAGAGAGAGATCTAGTGATCACAACTACAAGAGATACACGAGCTATCTTTAACGATTACAAAATAAATTCTAAAAGAAACTAGCAAGTCTTCAAGGTCTTCAAATTCTTTCTTCTTCCATGACACAATCTTGTACTTTTTTGTGGGCAGCCCAAGATAGATACCAAATCATAAACCTATAAATACCAATGAAGGTTCTCCCATAATTTTAATTTGAGCCGCAATGCTAAGACTACATACATGCATGCAGCATTGAAGTAGTCAATCCACATCGGTAAGAGTACAACACCAGTATATCAGGGAAAAATAACCGAACAACTTGATCGACGTCGCTGGGGAGTCGAGGGTACGAATCACCATTGTCGAGGATGTAGCAGCTGGGACAAATACTGCGAAGATAATTCTCCTCGCGGCGATTAAGAGAAAAGATCCAAAATTGATCTGGCGAAGCAAGATCTGAAGGACCATACCTAAGGAGTTTAATCTTCCAACACCACCATTAACACTGGGAGGAAGATCTCGTCGTCGATCAAAGGGTCGGAGATCAATTATTATAGGCGATGCCATCTCCATTGACATAGAGGCCAAAAGAAGATGGCTACCAAACCCTAATCTAATTTTATGAAAATGCTACTTTTATCAAAATCTCCAGTCATTGATCGGGTTCCCCACCCCTCCTGACACCGGCGAGGCCGACCGGAGGAAGGGGAACCAATCTATGGTGGAGTAGGAGGAGAGATGGCCGCTAGGTCAAGGACAGCGGCTGAGTTGTGTTGCGTCTTTTGATTTTGCTGGAGAGATTTTGCTGGAGTTGCAATAAATGAGGATACGACGGTACACTCGTCTATTTCTCTTTTACCGAGTGTTTTCTCCACATGACACTCGTAAAAAAAGTAGACACTCAATAAACAAGTGCACACACATGTCCAGTTTTCCCCTAATTAATTAGGTTCGAGAAGGTTAAATGTGAAAACACCAAAAGAATGCTTTCTGTTTTCTATGAAAATATGGAATTTAGTGGGAAATATCATAAATCATTAAAATAGTGTTGAAAACAAGTTTAGTGAGAGTAACTTAACATCATACTTTTTAAGATAAAATAATGATATGACATGTCATTAAATAAAAGAGATTCCAGTGATAACTATCTATGTTAGATCAGGTACAATCGAGCCTAATCAGCTGGCTATACAGATTTAAATATTACATTTATGCTTAGTTGGAGTTGAGAAAACACAAGTGGACTCTCATACAAGAGCTAGCAGCACGTGCTCTTAGGAAATTTATAAGAGTGTCATTGGAGTGGAGATTTGGTGCATATGGACACCAGTGATCTCGCCTAAAAAAAATCAAAAACCATATTTTCAAGTTTAAAAAATTGTGAAAAATATATTTGGATGTAGGCAACTATTTATCTGACAAACGTGCCAAAATCATATTCAAAATACTTTATATTTTGGGCTACACAAAAATCAGAAACGTGTAGATCTATTATGTATGCTTTCAAATCTATAAATATTACCATAATTTGTCATTTTTGTGTAGCCCACAATATAACGAATTTTGTATTAAATTTTTTTATGCTTGTAGGTTACATCATGGACTATGTCCAGATTTATTTTCATATTTTTTGAAAAATAAAAATATGGTTTTTAATTTTTTTAAAGAAGGAATCATTGAAGGCCAGGAGCCAAAAACACTTATCGTGTCATGTGAGACATGTTTTTATAAAGTTGTGTATTTTTATAGCTAATTATTATATATAATGGCTATAGAACGGGCTATACATGGTTCGTGTCCGTCAAATACGCTTTCAACCAATTGAAAATACACTTTAGTTCCATGTTACCCCCAAATCGTTTTCTTGGTTCCCCCCGCAAAAACAGACCCGATTTTGGGGTTGTTCCCCGCTGCGAACCAAGTCGCCGTCATTTGACCAAGCAGCCCCCAGCGCAGTCTCCCTCGCGTCCCCGGCATGAGTTCAGCAAGAAAAAGAAAGGAGACGGCCCTGCACTCCGTGGCCTGTATGCACCTTATCACAATTCCGCCTGGACCCGTCTACCCTGCTGCTGCCGGCCTAGAGCTCCACGTTGTCGCCAGTTCCACCTCCGCCCCCTTCTCCCTATTGTAGGGAGTAACATTACGGTGAGATCCGATCGCCGTGGCCGAGTGGGATGGCGGCCAAGACAGCAGCAGTACATGCGCCACCAAACTGGTCCACGCTGCCAATCCACGTTTGTATACAGCCATCGGCTGCCTGTCCGTCGGAGACGACCGTCACGCCGGCTCTGTCTGCTACTAATCGCCGGCGCCGTTCAACTTTTCGGGCGCAAAGCCCGCGCATCCATCCGCTGCTATTGCAGGATACTTGCAATGGCTGAGTGTTTGTGTATTTTTGCCTTACTCAAACTACATCAGCTCGGTCATGCTAGAAGTATGTACATTCTTTTCTGCAAGCTTAGCTTTGTGACCTTGGAATTGCAGCTTACAAGATCTGGTCATGCACATCTAGATGACACTGCGGTAATGATTAACAGACCATCACTGCCGCTTTGTTTAGCACTGTGCTGAGTCATCTCATCTTCTTGCATTACCCCTAACTAATAAAGATCTGAGGTAACACCATATTCTGAATTTAAGTGTTGTTCTGAAACCATCTGATTTTTTTTATTTGATAGTAATTTCTTGTTGCAGTGATTTACTAGAAAAAAATATACAAAAATGTTAATTTCCACCTTTAGGTTGATAAATTTTGCTAGACGTCTTTAGATAAGAACTCTAAACCTGACAACATATGCTCTTTTATTCGAAACTAGCTGAATGCATGTGCGTTGCTATGGCTTTTGCGAAAAACAAATCTATCACCGTGTTTTTGCGAACCTTGCCAACATACCTGATACCTCAATCCTCTATGGACTCCAGAAACTTCACCACCACAGGGTCGCCCTTGACAAGATCCAAGATGATTCCATTGTTGATCATCTACCACACAAACTCGAGGTCGGCCGGGCGACGGCCTTGCTGCTGTTCTTGGCCCCCTTGGCGCGGATTGCATCCAACGGCTCGACGTGCTTCTGCACGCGCTTCTCCTGGATCCGTCGCTGCGCCTTGACGTCGGCGTCCAGCCTGACGAGCTCGTTTATGAGCGCCTCGGTGAGCGCGACTACGTCGGCCTGCACCACCCTCCCGCCCTTGTTGACGATCGTCTCCAGCGCCGACACCTGGAACAAACACGAAATCAACTCAACCGCTCCACCCACCATGGAGAAGACCGTATATGGCGTCGGCGTCCAGCCTGACGAGCTCGTTTATGAGCGCCTCGGTGAGCGCGACTGCGTCGGCCTCCACCACCCTCCCGCCCTTGTTGACGATCGTCTCCAGCGCCGACACCTGGAACGAACACGAAATCAACTCAACCGCTCCACCCACCATGGAGAAGACCGTATATGGATGGCAAAGAAGAAGAAGAAGCTACAACATATACCTTGGATGCGAGCTTGTCGATGTCGAGGCTGATCCTCGAGACGGCCTTGGCGGCCTTTTGCGCCTTGGCATTCCTCCGCTCCTCGATGAGCCTCCTGGCCTGCGCCTCGGGGTCCTCGACCATGGTCATCTTGGATCGGTCCCTGACGCCGACCATGTCGAGGAACTCCTTGGAGTCGCGCTCCCGGTTCTTGTAGAGCACCTTCTGCTCCTCCGGGTGGAGGCCCGTCTTCTCGGACATGAGCTTCTTGAGCTCCCCGAAGGAGACCTGGGAGTTGACGTAGACCTCGTGGGTGACACCGGCGAACTTGACCTTGACGCAGATGGTGGGGACGGGGGCGCCGCCGGGCGGCGGGTCGGAGTCCGGGGTGCGCTTCTGGACGAGCATCCCGCTAGAAGACGTATTAGTATCAAATCACAATATCAAATCAAGAAATACCTATACGTCTTTCTCCTAGAAACGAAAGGAATATTGATTATCATTGATTTTTGTATTAATTTGTATTAGTTGTGATTGATACTATAATTAGCACATGAACCATGATTGAAGTAGTTTTTTTGTTAGGGGTATTTTAGGCAATCAAATGATGTAGAGGCAAAGTGTCTTCACCAACTGAGAACCAATAGTATAGATACCATTTTATTTTACATAAGGATTAAATTTAAAAATTAAAAATTCTTCTTTCTATAACAGGATTGGAGATTGGATTCACTATGTTAACTTACATATGTCGAGCGGTACGATGGATATCTGACTTGAATTAGAAAAAAAATAGAGTCACGTATTGACACGTTTGAGGTTAGCATGATTAACTCATTTTCCAAATTGTACATAGACGGCTTTGATTTGGACATACTATCAGTTACTTTTTTTTTTCAAATTGACGATTGTCTGTTTACCTTGTACGTGCCAGAGTACCAGCAATCTCTGTCGTTTTTTCAAAATGATAAGGACGATTGTCTCTTGGATTTTTACCTTGTACGTGCCATAGAGTACCACCAAATATTGGTGTCCGGCTGACTACAATTTTTTTTTGACATGTGATTACAAATATTTGCTTGGGCTCAACATGTGTACGTGTTAGACAGGTCCATCATAATGTTACGCAATACTTCGGTAAATCCTAGCCATAAATTATAGATCTAACAGTTAAAATAATAATGATGATGTGGATTAACCTCGTGTCTCTCTTTTAAAACCTCCGTATTGTGCTTTTAGTATATAGTAGATTTGAACTGAAGAAGGTTTTACTAGAAAGTGCATGGGCAGCTCTCACGAGAACGGCTTCTAAATAAATTAAAATAAAACCTCTCCCTCCAAACACACTATTATACGTACGTTTGAAATTGATGTTATATGATTTTCACTAATACATTGTACTAAATCCCGATCCATGAAATGATCCATCCTATTTAGATTCAATCAATGTTGTCATTTGATTTAATGTTACGCAGTAGCACCACAGACCGTTAACAAATATGTTTTCATCCGGCAAAGCCGAGGCGAGGACATCTGGGTGCGATTCGTGCGTCGTACTCGTACCACCGCCTCCAGCCATCGTATGCCTGGCCCGATGCTATCACAAGAGATGCCATCACAAGAAACAATATTAGGAATCATCTGAGTGAATCGTATCCAGACCGGAAACATTCTTGAGTCAGCAACGACCGCCCGCCTTTACAGACCACCGAGGCCATGTACAGGACGCTAACGCCGATCCAGATGACCACTGGGGCGTGACATTACCGGCGTCGCCTAGACTGGCTCCAGCAAAACCGCTGCCTTCCATGCTCCCCATGTTGTGCTACGATGTTCAATGATGCAGGCCCATCCGACCAACAAAAAATGAGTTGTGGGCGGGGATGGTGCATTGCGCGTTAACTCCCCCAACGCTATCGGACGCCGATGATGCCCGCCACCACACCCGTCAAACGGGAGACTCCATATCGAAGCGCCTCGTCCAAGTCGGCCGACGGATCTTTGCGAGGCCGTGCTCACGTACGGCTGTGAATGGTAAGAGGAGGAGGACGGACGAGGGATCATAGACGACATGCGTCGTTCAGACTTAGGTCATGGTGAACGTGACCACGGTAACTGCGAACGAGTATGCCTAGGCTGGTGAGGTGAGTGTTTACCGTCTGATAAAATTGTTCACGTGTCTAAATTTGATTGGCCGCAGCAACGTGCGGGCATTTTTGCTAGTTATTATATATAATGGCTATAGAACTGGCTATACATGACATGATAATTGCTTATAGATAACTATTGGCTCTATTATTAAACTTGCTCTTATCATAACACACAACCCAAGGAAAAATAAGTCTACAATATAATAAATGACACACTGCATGACACCACACGTAAGTTATTACCCGCTATAAAGGTAGTAACATATGTATGACACTACTCTATGTTACTCTGCACTATGAGCAGCCTTAAAGTAATATGCGCTTTGAGAAAAAAAATTGACCATTAATTTGATCAATAAGATATGAGATATATTCTATAAAAAATATACCATTGAATTAATATTCAAAAGAATTTTCCAATGATGTAATATTTGTGGCATATATCTCATATTTTGTTGACCAAATTAATGGTCAAATTTTTTTCTATGAGTGTGGATTACCCTAATGGAGCAAGTATATTGCAAATATCATTGATAATAGCATTACACACTTCGAAATCCATATATATATTTTCCAACTCCGTTAGAATGGCGATGCCAACCAAGAAAGGAGGAGAGTGAGGTGAATAACTAAAGGCCAATGCCGACACACCGCCCGGCCCTAGCGCTTGAGCCTAGCCACTCGAGATTTTTCTAAAGGCACCCTTTGCTAGAAATCTTGGTCCCAAAGTCATCAAAACTCATTATGATTTCGAGAATTTTCTGAGTTACGGGACTCCGCCGACATATAAACGGTGTCAGGGGAGAAATAGAAACAAAGAGGGATTCCCTCAAGGCTTGATCCACTATTAGTGAGGAGGCTTTAAGTTCTCCAGGGACAATAAGGAGAGTATGATAGTTTGAAGTAATTCTCCAGGGAACAATGTTGACATCATAGATTTAATGTTTTTGCCTGTTTTTCTTAAAAACCATGGTAACCCCGCTAGACGGGAAGCCATTTGGTTGGATAAACGAATCCATAGTCCTACACCAGTACGGCTATGTTGTCACAAACGCAGCGCCCACATGTATCTCTGAATGCATAGTTATACATTATCACTAACAATGCTTTATTTTTTCTTTTATATCCCATTTCATGTATGCATGGCTTTAGGTGAAACCTTGGCCCTGGCTTATTTCCCCTTATTGATAATAACCAAAAAGACAAACAAGTTTGTCCGGTAAACAAGAATGCGCACTTCAAAAGACTCGCTAGCAGTGCCTCTCCAAGCACCAACTTCCCGGTTTGATTAAATTTGTGTCTCTTTGGGAAAATCCACTATGTTGTATTTCTATGTAATCCAGATTGAAGGTATCAAATGTGTTGTGTCCGGCAGTCAAGGAGGCGCACGTTGGTCGTGCGGCGGTCGAGGCAGTGCACCTTGGTCGTGCGGTGGATGTCTGGCAATGGATGGAGGCGGTGGCCATGGATTTGGCTCCCACCCCGATCCCTCATTGGTGTGGTCCATTGGCCGGTACCGGATGTTGGAGTCCATCATTGTTCCGACGTGGCTCTATGCATTTACATGATTGCTGATGAAAAGCGAGCCGAACTTTATATGGAGGATAGTGGCGATGTCTATACATTGTTACCTTTGTCAATGACATTGTTCTGGAAGTTCTAGCCTCTTCGCTCGGGCTGCTCTGAGGGAAACGTAGATCTAGGTCTCCTAGATCACACCATGGTGACACTCAATGTTGTTCTCCCTCCTAGAGTCCTAGGGCATCATCTTGGAGTAGTTGCTAGCTAGGGGATTGAGGTTTCTTCTATGTCAAAGACGGCGGGTCTCGGCAGAGTGGTGTAGCAGGGTCTTGAAGGCCGATGCGTGAGGATGGACGCTGATGGTGCGGTGTTGATATAGATGATCGACCAGTTGGGAACCCCAAGAGAAGGTATGATGAGCACAGCTGCAAGTCTTCCCTCAGTTGTGAAACCAAGGTTGAATCGAACCAGTAGGAGAAAGCCAAACTTCAGAAGATGATGCTTGCTAGCTTCGTGACACTCCGGACAAGGGCGCCAGATAAACTGCTTGTCGGCGTGTAGCTTTTCACCAGCAGCAACGTGAAATCTGCACACAACACAACCAAGAACTTTGCTCCCAACTTACGATGAGGTTGTCAATCTCACCGGTTTGCTGTAAACAAAGGATTGAGCGTATCGAGTGGTAATAGGATAATAGTATGCAAGAAAGTAAACAGTGCGAGTAAAAGTAAAACGATATAGCAATGTAAAGGAAATTGGACCGGGGTCCACAGTTCACTAGTGGTGTCTCTCCATAAGATAAATAACACATGTTGGGTAAACAAATTACAGTTGGGCAATTGATAGAGCAAAGATAACGTACATATGTCATGAGGATCACTATGAGATTCACCCTGTGCATTACGACAAAATACATAGACCATAATCCAACTGCATCTATGACTAAAAATCCACTCGCGGGGAATCATCCGAGGACCCCTTGAGTATTAAGTTGCGAACAACAGATAATTGCATTAAGCAAAGTGCGTAATGTAAACAAAGCAAATGTCCTTGGACACAAGAATGTTGTTTTCTCCATAGTGGCAACAGCACATCTACAACCTTAGAGGTTTCTGTCACTCCCCCAGATTAAATAGAGGCATGAACCCAACTATCGAGCATAAATACTCCCTCTTGGAGTTACTAGCATCTACTCGGCTGAGATAGCTACTAGCAACGGAAAGCATGCAAGATCATAAACATCATAGAGATAACATAAAGATATATATTCAGCACATCAACTTAACATAGTACCAATACTCATCAGATCCCAATAAACACAACATGTATGATTACATAAATGTGATCCTGATCATGTAGGGCAGCTCACAAGATCTAAACATGAAGCACATGGTGGAGGATACAACCATCTAGCTACTGCTATGGACCGGTAGTCCAAGGTAGACTACTCACACATCACTCTGGAGGCGACCATGGTGGTGTAGAAGGCCTCCGGTAGGGATTCCTCTCTCCGGCAGGGTGCCGGGAAGAGCTCCTGGATCCTCCCGATCTCGCGACAGTGACGGTGGCATCTTGCAGTATGTTTCATGAAAAAGAGATCCGTCCCTTAGGTTTTTCCCATCGAGGGGAACTTATAGGCGAAAAGGCATCGTCAGAGGTGGGGCCAGCTGGCCTCACCATAGGATGGCGCGACCAGGGGCTGGGCCACGCCCCCTGGTGGTGAGCCTGGCTCCTGGCCCCCCTCCGTCTCATCTTCGGTCTTCGCGAAGCTTCGGTAAAAATAGGAGGTTCAGCTTTTGTTTCGTTCAATTCCGAAAATATTTCCTGTGTAACTTTTCTGACACACAAAAACAGCAAAAAAATAGGGAACTGGTACTATGGCATCTTGTTAATAGGTTAGTTTCGGAAAATGCATAAAAATGCCATGAAGTGTAACAAAACTCAAAGCAAATGGTGTGTAAACAAGCATGGAGTATCAAAATTTACAGATACGTTTGAGACGTATCAGACGCGCATGAGGTGGTGGTGTGATGTCTCACAGGATCAGTTCGGAAACCCCAAGACGAAGGTATGATGAGCACAGCAGTAAGTTTTCCCTCAGTTATGATACCAAGGTTTAATCGACCAGTAGGAGAAAGAAATCACTTCCGAAGGTTGTTGCTAGTTGACTTTGGCAACGGCGCCAGAAGGAGTCTTTGATGGCGCGGTGTCGGCGCCAGCAACAACGTGGAACCTGCACACAACACAACCAAAATACTTCGCCCCAACTTACAGTGAGGTTGTCAATCTCACTGGTTTGCTGAAAACAAATGATTAAATGTATCGTATGTAAAATGATATTTGTTGGCAGTAAGTACATAATAATTGCAGGAAGTAAACAGTGCTTGCAGTAGAAAGTAATATATGTAAAAGAATAGACCGGGGTCCATAGTTCACTAGAGGTGTCTCTCCATAAATATAAATAACATGCTGGGTAAACAAATTACAGTTGGGCAATTGACAAAATAAAAAATGCATAACAATGCATGCACATGTCATGAAGATCACTATGAGATTCACTTGGGCATTACAACATAATACATAGACCGTAATCCAACTGCATCTATGACTAATAATCCACTCACCGGATATCATCCGAACAACCGTTGGGTATTAAGTTGCAAGCAACAGATTATCGCCTTAAGCAAAGTGTGTAATGTAAACAATACAAATGTCCTTGAACAAGAGATTGTTGTTTTCTCCCTAGTATAAACAACACATCTACAAACTTAGAAGTTATTGTCACTCTCCCAGATTACTAGAGGCATGAACCCACTATCGAGCATAAATACTCCCTCTTGGAGTCACTAGCATCTACTCGGCCAAGATATCTACTAGCAACGGAGAGCATGCAAGATCATAAATACCATAGACATGATAAATCAACAATCAAATTGACATAGTACTCAATATTCATCGGATCCCAGCAAACACAACATGTAGAATTACATAACGATGATCTTGATCATGATAGGCAGCTCACAAGATCTAAACATGAAGCACATGGAGGAGAAGACAACCATCTAGCTACTGCTATGGACCCATAGTCCAAGGTAGACTACTCACGCATCACTCCAGAGGCTGGCATGGTGATGAAAAAGGCCTCCGGTGATGATTCCCCTCTCCGGGAGGGTGCCGAGAAGAGCTTCTGGACCCTCCCGATCTCGGGACAACGACGGCGGTGGCTTGCAGTATGTTTCATGGAAAAGTGTTTCTCTCTTAGGGTTTTCCCATTGAAGGGAATTTATAGCCGGAAGGGCGATGTCATGGGTTGGACCAGGTGGTCACAGCACCCGGTGGCGTGGCCAGGGGGTGGCTGATGTCTACGCACGCTTCTATCCTTGTAGATAGTGTTGGGCCTCCAAGTGCAGAGGTTTGTAGAGCAGCAGCAAGTTTCCCTTAAGTGGATCACCCAAGGTTTATCGAACTCAGGGAGGAGGAGGTCAAAGCTATCCCTTTCAAACAACCCTACAATTATGATACAAAAAGTCTCTTGTGTCCCCAACACACCCAATACACTTGTCAGATGTATAGGTGCACTAGTTCAGCGAAGAGATAGTGAAATACAAGTAGTAGTGATGATTATGAGTAGTAAATATAATCTGAAATAAATATCGCTGCGAGCAAACATGTAACAAAACTGAATGTAAACGATGTGCAAAGCTTGGAAACAAGGCCTAGGGATCATACTTTCACTAGTGGACACACTCTCAATAAATATAACATAATTGAACCAATAGATACTAACATCAATATGCAACTCAAAACAATTCTCCAATGGAAAACGAACACTAATCATGCGTAGGGCTATGAAGCACTCCTCAAAGTTCGCATGTACCCAAACTAGATTGTCCCACACTATCACCATGAACGCACTAGATGGTTCCAACAAACACCAACAATTCATAGAGACATTAACCAAAAAGATACACATGATGCGCACACTAGTCACCTTCACACCATGATACAAGGTATCTCCGGAGATTACAATAATAAAGCACGGGAGTAGCATAATATCTGAATAATATCATCTACCAATTTAACTAGATACAAAGCTCACGATCACATAAAGATCACATCATGGGAGAGAGAGGTGAACCACATAGCTACCGGTAGAGCCCTCAGCCTCGGGGGAGAACTACTCCCTCCTCATCATCGGAGGCAGCAACAGCGATGGAGTCGGCGGAGACGGCGATGGAGACCGATGGAGATGGCTCTGGGGGCACTTCCCCGTCCCGGCAGGGTGCCGGAACAGAGACTTCTGTCCCCCAAAATTCGTCGATGGCGGCGGCGGAGCTGCAGGACTTCGTCTCAAAAAACACCGATCGTTTTAGGGTTTTCCGTCCCCAGGCTTCTTATAGGCGAAGGGGCGTTGTCAGGAGTGGACCAGGGGGGCCTCACCACAGGTGGGCGCGGCCAGGGCCTGGGCCATGCCCCCTGGTGGTGAGGGTGTCCTCTGGCCCCTCTCCGGCTCTCGTTCGGTCTTCGTCCGGGAAAAATAGGAGTTTCTGCTTTTGTTTCGTCCAATTCCAAGAATATTTCCTGTGTAGCTTTTCTAAAACACAAAAACAGAAGAAAACAGGGAACTGGCACTGTGGCATCTTGTCAATAGGTTAGTTCTGGAAATCGCATAAAAACGCCACGAAGTGTAAACAAAACACGAAGCAAATGGTGTAAAACAAGCATGGAGCATCAAAAAATATAGATACGTTTGAGACGTATCAAGCATCCCCAAGCTTAACTCCTGCTCGTCCTCGAGTAGGTAAGTGATAACAAAAGAATAATTTTTGAGGTGACATGCACCATCACAATCTTGATCATCTATGTAAGCATTGAGTGTTGGGATCAAAGAACTTAAAACATGGGCATAAGAGACATAATCTTGACAATAAGAACTTAGCAACCATGTTATAACATGAAAATAAACACAAACAAAAGATCATGAAAAATGAAACAATGAAAGTCAAGTGTGTGTTCAAATCATATGGAAAAATATAGCAAATAGTTTTCAGCTTGTCCTTCATGGAATAGCAAAACATAAATGCATAGGACACCTTCAAGTTTAAGAGGGCGGCTAGATACAAATAATTTAAGAACAAGTAAAACCATAATCATGAATCAATCAATGATAACTTTGGGACAATGCACATTAAACTCAGAATGGCAACTATGCTCTCTTAGACAGTGCATAAAGATAGAAGGTGAAGACTCAACATAAAAGTAAAAGAAAGGCCCTTCGCAGAGGGAAGCAGTGATTAAACATGTGCTAGAGCTTTTCATTTGTAAAACAGAGAGATAAAAATTTGGTTTTGAGAGGTGGTTGTCTTTGTCAACGACTGGCAATGGGGTTCTTACTATCTTCCATACAAAAATGAGCAAGTTTTTGAGAGAGAGATTGGCACTTTAGTGCTCTTTTATAAAGCTTGGCACTCCTCCCCACCTTTTTTCCTTTCACAAACCATGGCTAACCGATTCCATCGGGTGCCCACCAACATTCACATACCATGGAGGAGTGCCTTTTTTCTTTCTTTTTTTCTCTTTTTTTTCTTTTTGGAATAAGATAAAATGGAAGATAGCAAATCCGACCACTACGTCCCCATGAGCTAAAAATAGTGTCACAAAACGAGAAGTGTTTTGAAGGTTTTCTGAAAGGTAGCACATGAAAATTTACTTGGAATGGCTTGCAAATACCATGCATAGGTATTTATAGTGGACACATTGGAATAACTTGGTTTTTGGGAGTTGGATGCACGAGTAGAGCTCATACTCAGTACAAAGTGAGGGCTAGCAAAAGACTGGGAGCGACCAACTAAGAGAGCAATAACGGCCATAATCATGCATAGCGACAAAACATCATCAAGAGAAGCATAAAGTGGTATCACAAGTCAAAAACCAAATGATCATAGAGGCTATAGGTGACTTATTTTGTAGTCAACATGTGTAAGCATGTGCCAAGTCAACCCAAATAAAGCATCAAAGGAGAAAACCAAATAAATGCTTCCATATAATAAAAACAACGCATGATTTTTTCAAAGGCTCATTAAGCAATCTCAGTCATTTGAGACAAGTCATGATACAACAAAAATCACTAAGCATACTATCAAAACGCAATCAAGCATGGCATGCAAAAGTCTAAGCCGCAGTCTAAACAAGCTCCTTTTTGTACCACTTTTTTGCATGAAACTTTTTCTCTTTTCCAACACCATTTAAATCTTTTTGAAACAACTCTTTTGATGAAAAACAACATAGACCAGTAGTCTAAATACACCTTGATGCAAAGATATAACAAGATCTGAACACAAGTCAAGGCGAAAAATGAAAGCTAAACGCAGTTCGAGAAAAAGAGAACACTCGTTGAACGATAAGAGTGAAAAATAGAGTGTTCCTGGCAAATGAAAAATGGAGTAAGTCTCTCTCCAAAACAAACATGATGTGATCCAAACATTTATTGCAGCAACCAAAGAAAAATAAAACTTAAAACAAAAGTAAAGACGCTCCAAGAAAAACGCATAGTGCATGAAGCAATAAAAATATAGTGTCTTGAAAGGTGACCTGATTTTTGCCGATGAAGAATGGGTGCCTCGGGGGCATCCCCAAGCTTTGAAGCTTGTACCTCTTGGATATTTCTTGGGGTGACATGGGCATCCCCAAGCTTGAGCTTTTGTCCATTCTTCATCTCATCGCATCATTCTTCAATCCCTACACTTGAAAACTTCCTTCATACAAAACTCAACACAATTCTATTAGCAACATTAGTGTAAGCATACTAATAATGAATCAACCCTTTTTGGTTCAAATTTCAACTCAAAACCACCACATATAAAGCATATACTACTGTAGCAACTTCCCCAAAACCTCCGCGATCAAAAGAACTCAACAAGAAAGCGATCGAGAGGCAAACACAAATAGTGGCAGAAATCTGTCAAAATAGAACAGCTGACAAAGGTCGATTTTTTCGAGGGTTTTTTGTTGCTCAAATCAAAAAGTGTAAAATTAATTAAAGTTTGGATATAACCTGGGGCATATGTGCAAGAAATCACAGGTCAAAAAGATATTCTGAGAATTTTCATAAATTTTTACGGTGCAGCACCAAAATCTGTTTCAGGACAGTAACTTCCCCAAATCTTACCTCACTCAAATTAGAGGTTTCTCTTGGCACAACAATGAAATAAAAAGGATAAGGAGCGGTCATTATAGTAGTAACAACTTCCAAGACTCAAATAAAAGAAAAAAGAACTGAAAGTAAAACAATGGGTTATCTCCCAAGAGTGCTTTTCTTTAACGCCTTTGAGCTAGGCGCAGTAATTTGAAAAGATGCTCATGTAGGCGTCGAAGAAGAACTTAAGGCAAATGCGCCACAAAAGAACTTGAAGCAATAGAGAGCATTAAAAAGCAAATATGAAACACATTTAAATCTAAACCACTTCCTATGAAAAATAGTCTCGCAAAGAGACAAGTCATGAAAGCGCAAAGCAAAAAGCATAGGAAGGCAAAACAAGTACAACTTCAAGAATTCCAACAAAAAGAGGGGAAACTCAGTATTGTTGAGATTCATCAAACCATGTTTCCCTCTCTCATAGTAATCTTCAGTAGCATCATGAATATAACTAACATAACTATCACATAATACATCCTTATCATGAGCCAGATGCATAAAAGAATTAATACTCCCCACATGAACAATCGTAGTAGGAGCAGATTCAATAGGATAATTATTCTCATCATCGTAATCATCAAAAACAGGAGGCATATTGTAATCATAACTAATTTTCTCCTCAAAAGTAGGTGAACTGAAAATATTATACTCATCATCGTAACCATCATAAACTAAAGGTCTAGTATCATCATAAGCGAGAGAGTAGCTATCTTCCAAAGCATATTCATCAAACATATCATCATAGGAAGGAACATGGATAGTACTAATGGTGCAACAATTATTAACCTCATAATTTTTAGAATCGGTACCAAAAAGATTTTCAATATCAAAAGTAGAGTGCTTTTCCCAATCATGATCACTAACATAGGTAACATGCATGAGAACATCATCAAGATCAGAATTATCATAATCTATAATAGGAGCAACATGCTTAGGGGAAGATACCGTTTCCTGTCTCCTTTTACTCGTTTTCTTCTTCTTACTCTTCTTACTCTCTCCTTTAGGAGGGAGAGAATTGAAAGGCATCTTCTCCACATAATCTGGTTTGCTGACAGAAACAACAGAAGAAACTTTGGAGGATTCCTCTTTTTTGTTAATAAGATGGAAACATCTATTAGTCCTATCATAGCTTGGCAAAACATCATGTTTTATAACATTTTGTATGTAAGTATTTGCGTGGCAATCTTTAACACAATAAAGACGACAACCCTGCAGGATGCTAATATTTTTAAAAACGCTCATATCTACCAAAGAAGTTTTTCTAGATAACTTCTCATACCCCAAAAACAAAGTAAGCTCATCATGCTGACTGAGAGTGATCTTGTCATCACAATACAAACTTGTGGTACTCATTCGATTAGAAAGGTCACTATTATGGCCAGAGCATTGAAAATTAAAATGACCCTTGTCATCGCAAAGTTCACAAATAAAAGGATAAAGCTCACAAACCTTTTTACCAAGCTCATCTAGAGCCTTATCCCACATTCGGGTTTCTTCATTCCTGTGGTGGATACAATAATCTTCTTTGTTGTGACTCTGTTCACAAGGTCTAAGTACTCCACAAAAATTAACATGCTTATAAGAAGTAGTACTTTCAGAAATTTGAGCATGTTTATTGCAATCATCAATAACAATATCACTTTCTATGCAAGTGTCTTTAAAAGGTTCATGATACACATCCCCATTTCCCTTGGGAACATTAATATGAGAAGCAAAGCCTAAAGCAATCAACCATAATTTGAGGATCAAGACCATATTTAGCACTAAGCTCTTGAAAATCAGCAGTTTCAGCGAAAGACTTAATGCAATCATACTCATAATTTATACCTGATCCTTTACCTTTGTCGCTATCCCAATCTTCAATATTGCTTTGAATTGTTTCAAGCAGATCCCACTTAGCGTCAACCTCCTTGCTTGTGAAAGACCCATCAAAGCATGCATCTAGATAGTCCTTGTAATATCTTGAAAGCCTTGCATAAAAATTATTAATAAAAATATTACGGGGAAGCTCATGAATAGGACATTTGAGCATTAGTGACTTCAATCTTCCCCACGCTTGGGCAATGCTTTCTCCCTCATGCGGATGAAAATTATAAATGTAATTCCTATCTTTATAAACCTCACTAGAAGGATAGAATTTAGAATAAAAGAGAGGTACAATTTCCTCCCAGTCAACAGGTCGGCCATCCTTTAGTGTTTTATACCATTCCGCAGCTGTGCCCTTCAGTGATAAAGAAAATAGCTTCCTCTTAACTTGGTTCATCGAAATACATGCACACTTGAACAACTCGCATAATTCATGTATAAAGAGCAAATGATCACCAGGATGGACAGTTTCATCTCCTAAATAGCAGTTATTCATAGCACGTTCAACAATTTTCATAGGTATTTTAAAAGGATGAGGAGCACAAGCATCATTAGAATCATCACATATGGGAGATAAAATATCATCAAAGCAAATTTTCTCCACTAAAGCTGGGGAACTAAAAATATCATGCTTATCAAAACCAGCTTCCCCAAGCTTAGACTTTTCTATAGCATTAGCAATAACGGTGTTCAAAGCATTCATACTAACAACACTATTAGCATGCAAATTAAGCTCCAAAGGTTTTTCAATTTTCTCTTCAAACACTTCATATCCTAACATAGGAAAAATACTAAAGAACTCTTTGTTTTCCATTAAGCCTAACTAGTGAAAATAAAAACAAGAAATAAAAAGATATAATTGCAGAATCTAAAGAAAAGAACTCCGAGCACTCACCAGCAACTAAAAGACTTAGTAACCAAAGAATGTGAGTACCTTTTACCTTACCTCCCTGAAAACGGTGCTAGAAAAGAGCTTGATGTCTACGCACGCTTCTATCCTTGTAGACAGTGTTGGGCCTCCAAGTGCAGAGGTTTGTAGAGCAGCAGCAAGTTTCCCTTAAATGGATCACCCAAGGTTTATCGAACTCAGGGAGGAGGAGGTCAAAGCTATCCCTCTCAAACAACCCTGCAATTACGATACAGAAAGTCTCTTGTGTCCCCAACACACCCAATACACTTGTCAGATGTATAGGTGCACTAGTTCAGCGAAGAGATAGTAAAATACAAGTAGTAGTGATGATTATGAGTAGTAAATATAATCTGAAATAAATATCGCTGCGAGCAAACATGTAACAAAATTGAATATAAACGGTGTGCAAAGCTTGGAAACAAGGCCTAGGGATCATACTTTCACTAGTGGACACACTCTCAACAAATATAACATAATTGAACCAATAGATACTAACATCAATATGCAACTCAAAACAATTCTCCAATGGAAAACGAACACTAATCATGCGCAGGGCTACGAAGCACTCCTCAAAGTTCGCATGTACCCAAACTAGATTGTCCCACACTATCACCATGAACGCACTAGATGGTTCTAACAAACACCAACAATTCATAGAGACATTAACCAAAAAGATACACATGATGCGCACACTAGTCACCTTCACACCATGATACAAGGTATCTCCGGAGATTACAATAATAAAGCACGGGAGTAGCATAATATCTGAATAATAGCATCTACCAATTCAACTAGTTACAAAGCTCGCGATCACATAAAGATCACATCATGGGAGAGAGAGGTGAACCACATAGCTACCGGTAGAGCCCTCAGCCCCGGGGGAGAACTACTCCCTCCTCATCATCGGAGGCAGGAACATCGATGGAGACGACGGAGATGGCGATGGAGACCGATAGAGATGGCTCCGGGGGCACTTTCCCGTCCCGGCAGTGTGCCAGAACAGAGACTTCTGTCCCCCGAAATTCGTCGGTGGCGGCGGCGGAGCTACAGGACTTTGTCTCGAAAAACACCGATCGTTTTAGGATTTTCCGTCCCCAGGCTTCTTATAGGCGAAGGGGTGTCGTCAGGAGTGGACCAGGGGGGGCTCACCACAGGTGGGCGCGGCCAGGGCCTGGGCCGTGCCCCCTGGTGGTGAGGGTGCCCTCTAGCCCCTCTCCGGCTCTCGTTCGGTCTTCGTCATTCATCCGGGAAAAATAGGAGTTTCTGCTTTTGTTTCGTCCAATTCTGAGAATATTTCCTGTGTAGCTTTTCTGAAACACAAAAATAGCAGAAAACAGGGAACTGGCACTGTGGGATCTTGTCAATAGGTTAGTTCTGGAAATCGCATAAAAACGCCACGAAGTGTAAACAAAACATGAAGCAAATGGTGTAAAACAAGCATGGAGCATCAAAAATTATAGATACGTTTGAGACGTATCAGTGGCCCGCGCCACCCTATGGTGCGGCTGCCCCTTGGTCCGTCTCCATCTCTCCTCTGGACTCCGTCTTCGTGTCAGGTAAATAGGAACTTTGGCTTTTGTTTCGTCCAATTCCGAGAATATTTCCTGTGTAACTTTTTGTGAAACACAAAAATAGCAGAAAACAGGGAACTGGCACTGTGGCATCTCGTTAATAGGTTAGTTCCAGAAAATGCATAAAAAATCCAAGAAGTGTAAACAAAACACAAAGCAATTAGTGTAAAACAAGCATGGAGCATCAAAAATTACAGATACGTTTGAGACGTATCAAGCATCCCTAAGCTTAACTCCTGCTCGTCCTCGAGTAGGTAAGTGATAACAAGACAATAATTTTTGAGGTGGCATGCACCAACACAATCTTGATCAACTTAAGGTAACGCATTATATGCTGAGATCAAAGTACCCTAAACATAAGCATAAGAGATATAATTCTAACCATAGAACTTAGCAACCATGTTACAATATGAAAAGAAACACAAATAAAAGATCATGAGTAATAATGCATTGAAAGGTGTATGTTTGTTTGAAGTATATAGAAAACATAGCAAAGTGGTATTCAGCTTGTCCCTCATGGAGTAGCAAAACATAAATGCATAGGACACCTTCAAAGTTCAAGAGGGTGACTAGATACAAATAATTTGAGAACAAGCAATACCATAATCATGAATCAATCAATAATAAATTTTGGGACCATGCACATTATAATCAGAATGACAACTATGCTCTCTTAATCGGTGCATAAAGTTAGAAGATGAAGACTCAACATAAAAGTAAAAGAAAGGCCCTTCGCAGAGGGAAGTAGTGATTGCAAGTTTTATAAACCTCCAAATATTATGGTACTTATTAGCTTTGAGCTCTCATTGCCCCCATCATAGGAATCTTGAGTGGTTAAGGTTAATGCGAGTACAAATATAAGATATATGCTTGGCAAGTCATAAGTTGAAAATCTCATGTCCCGTAATACGAGTACTTAAACCATGCTAATCGATTTAGGTCCCAAGCAAGTTCTTGTCATTGTAAGCATACGTGTATCATTGAGAACGCCAACGGGGTACCTCCTGCCCGATGACATGGAAGCTGTCCCACATCAAAATGACAAGACAAACAGACAATGGATACCACGGCATCTCTTTTATTTACCATTGGGTAATAGCTTTTTTATTTTGAGATGCATCGTCGAATGTCCACTATGGTTATACTATAAATTTCCACCATAAATGATGCATGGTTTAGATTAGCGGCCCACGCGTTTCTCTAACACATATACAAACTCCATGAACTTAACAAGTTTCCAACTCCTTTCAGACAGATAAGCATCCATAAACAAAAGCTCAAGATATCAACTAAATAGAAATAAGTGCAATATTGAAAGCGTGCCCCATGACAACATGGTTGAGCTAACTCCCAACTTACAACTTAAAAGCATATAATCAACATAAGAGAGCCACAATGGTCAAGTTTATTAAGTGCAAGAAAGTAAATGTGCCGTCAAGTTTGTGAGAGCTTTACTAACTAATTTTCACATAACAAAAAATTTAATTTGGAAGATAGATAAAAGCAAGACGAATATACTTGGAATAGCAAATTACTGATAGGTAGATATAGTGGACACATTGGAAAAACTTTGGTTTCTGGAGTTGCATGTACGAGAAGTATTCCCTCTCAGTACAGGTGAAGGCTCGCAAAAGACTGGGAGCGACCAACTAAGAGAGCAATAACGGCCATAATCATGCATAGCAACAAAAAATTATTAACCAAAGCATAAAGTGGTATCACAAGTCAAAAACCAAATGATCATAGAGGCTTGAGGTGACTGGTTAAAGTCAAACATGGTGTAAGATGCGCCAAGTCAACCCAAATAAAGCATCAAAGGAGAATACCACAATAATATGCTTCTATAAGATAAAAACAACGCATGATTCTTTCAAAGGCACATTAAGCACCTTAGTAATTTGAGACAAGTCATGCTACAACAATAACAAATAAGCATATAATCAAAATAATACCAAGCATGACATGATAAAGTCTAAGCAATAGTCCAAACAAGCTCCCTTTTTGCATCACTATAAGCATACAACGGTTTACTCTTTTCCAACACCAATCAACCTTTTTGAAACAACTCCCAAAGATGAAAAGCAACAAAGACCAGAGGTCTAAACACACCTAGCTACAAAGAACTAACAAGTTCTGAACAAGAATGAAGGAAAAAAAAAGCTATACGCAGTACTAGAAAAAGAGAACACTCATTGAACGATAAAAGTGAAAACTAGAGTGTTCTAGGCAATGAAAACAGAGTGTTTCTTCTCCAAAAGAAACATGTTGGGGTCCAACCATTTATTGCAGCAAACAAAACAAAATAAAACTGAAAGCAAAAATAAATACGCTCTAAGAAAAACATATAGCATATGAAGCAATAAAAATATAGTGTCTTGAAAGATGACCTGATATTTTTGTTGATGAAGAAGGGGTGGCATGGGGCATCCCCAAGCTTTGACGCTTGTACTTCTTGGATATTTCTTGGGTTGACATGGGCATCCCCAAGCTTGATCTTTTGTCCATACTTCATCTCATCTCATCTCATCTCATCATTCTCCTTTCCCTACACTTGAAAACTTCCTTCATACAGAACTTCACACAATTCTCATTAGCAACATTAGTTTATGCAAGATAGTAAATCCACTTGTGGTTCAGTTTCAACTCAAGTATAGCATATATTAAAACATAAGCTACTGAAGCAACTTCCTCAAAAAGTTCCATGATCAAAAGAACTAAAAAAGAAAGAGATCAAGAAGCAAATGCAAATAATGGTACAAATCTGTCAAAACAGAACCGCTGGTAAAGATCAATTTTTTGAAAATCTTATGTTTATCAAATCGAAAAGTGCAAAACTAATGAAAGTTAGATAATAACCTGGGTCATGTGCACAAGAAATCACAGATCAAAATAACATTCTGGGAATTTTCATGAATTTTTACGGTACAGCGCAGAAATCTATTTCAGGATAGCAACTTCCCCAAATCTTACCTCCTCCAATTAGATGTTCTTCTTGGCACAAAAAGAAATAAAAATAATAAGGAGAGGTCATTGCAGTAGTAATAACTTCCAAGACTCAACAAAAATAAAAAGTACTGAAAAGAAAACATTGGGTTATCTCCCAAGTGTGCTTTTCTTTAACGCCTTTGAGCTAGGCGCAAAAAGTGAGAATAAAGTATTTTCAAATGAAAGAGCATTAAGATCAATAGCAGAAGTCTTTTCAATAAGGAATTGTATTTTATCCAAACAAGTTTTAGAAGATCCTTTCTCAACACTCTTGGGTTCACTACTTTCATCAAAAGGGTTTTCAGGAACAATCCAATCAAAATTCTTTTCCAAGGCTTCATCCATTCCCACGAGTTTAAAAGGTATTGGTATTTTGACTTTCTCCCTATTTATACCAATAACATCTACACATGAGCCAAGCATATTAAAACGCTCAAAAACTTTCCTAGCTTCTATAACAACATCTCTAAATTCTTTACGTAAGGTCTCTAAAATAAAATCTCTCTTTTCAGAGTCTTTGATATCATGAAGCTTAAGAAACATTTGTTGCATCATGGGGTTAAGGTTAACAAACCTAGCCTCCAACATGTGAACTAAATAAGCAGTAGCAATTTCATAACTAGGAGCAAGTTCTGCTAAAGATCTATCCTCAACATCTTTGTGCTTACTGACATGATTCAAGAACTCTTCAATATTATCTTTCCCAATTATAGAACTGCTACCTACTGATAAGTCTTTCAAAACATACTTAGGGATCAACATAATTAAATAAAAGTAAAGTAACAAAGTACCAACTATAAAAGGAACTAATTTTTTTTGTATTTTTTGATAAAAAGATGCAAACAAAAATAAAGTAAATAAACTAAGCAAAACAATAACAAAGTAAAAAGATTGAAAGTGAGAGACTCCCCTTGCAGAAATCCTCTTTCTCCCCAGCAACGGCGCCAGAAAATGTCTTGATGTCTCACAAGACTAGTTAGGAAACCCCAAGAGGAAGGTATGATGAGCACAGCAGTAAGTTTTCCCTCAGTTATGATACCAAGGTTTAATCGACCGGTAGGAGAAAGAAATCACTTCCGAAGGTTGTTGCTAGCTGACTTTGGCAACGGTGCCAGAAGGAGTCTTTGATGGCGCGGTGTCAGCGCCAGCAGCAACATGGAACCTACAAAATACTTTGCCCCAACTTACAGTGAGATTATCAATCTCACTAGTTTGCTGAAAACAAAGGATTAAACATATCGTATGTAAAATGATATTTGTTTGAAGTAAGTAAATAATAATTGCGGGAAGTAAATAGTGCTTGCAGTAGAAAGTAATATATGTAAAAGAATGGACCGAGGTCCACAGTTCACTAGAGGTTTCTCTCCATAAAGATAAATAACATGTTGGGTAAACAAATTACAGTTGGGCAATTGACAAAATAAAGAATGCATAACAATGCATGCACATGTCATGAAGATCACTATGAGATTCACTTGGGCATTACAACATAATACATAGACCATAATCCAACTGCATCTATGACTAATAATCCACCCGTCGGATATCATCCGAACAACCGTTGGATATTAAGTTGCAAGCAACAGATTATCGCCTTAAGCAAAGTGTGTAATGTAAACAATACAAATGTACTTGAACAAGAGATTGTTGTTTTCTCCCTTGTAGCAACAGCACATCTACAACCTTAGAAGTTATTGTCACTCTCCCAGATTACTAGAGGCATGAACCCACTATCGAGCATAAATACTCCCTGTTGGAGTCACTAGCATCTACTCGGCCAAGATATCTACTAGCAACGGAGAGCATGCAAGATCATATATAACATAGACATGATAAATCAACAATCAACTTGACATAGTACTCAATATTCATCGGATCCCAACAAACACAACATGTAGAATTACATAACGATGATCTTGGTCATGATAGGCAGCTCACAAGATCTAAACATGAAGCACATGGAGGAGAAGACAACCATCTAGCTACTGCTATGGACCCATAGTCCAAGGTAGACTACTCATGCATCATTGCGGAGACTGGCATGGTGATGAAGAAGGCCTCCAGTGATGATTCCTCTCTCCGGCAGGGTGCCGGGAAGAGCTTCTGGACCCTCCCGATCTTGGGACGATGGTAGCGGCGGCTTGCAGTATGTTTCGTGGAAAAGTGTTCGTCTCTTAGGGTTTTCCTGTCGAAGGGAATTTATAGACGAAAGAGCGATGTCAGAGGGTGGACCAGGTGGTCACACCACCTGGTGGCGCAGCCAGGGGGTGGCCCGCGCCACCCTATGCTGCGGCTGCCCCTTGGTCCGTCTCCGTCTCTCCTCTGGACTCCGTCTTCGTGTCAGGTAAATAGGAACTTTGGCTTTCATTTCGTCTAATTCTGAGAATATTTCCTGTGTAACTTTTCTGAAACACAAAACAGCAGAAAACAAGGAACTGACACTGTGGCATCTCGTTAATAGGTTAGTTCCGGAAAATGCATAAAAATGTCAAGAAGTGTAAACAAAACACAAAGCAATTGGTATAAAACAAGCATGGAACATCAAAAATTATAGATACGTTTGAGATGTATCATGGTGATGTCTGATGTTGTGGTGGCATTGATGGCAGGCTCGGCGGCATCATGCAGATCTCTACTCTAAAGATATGCCACCGGTGCAACGGCAGTGATGGCTTTTGGAGAGTATGCATGTGGTATGCGCTAAGAGCCTGCTGGACCAGATGTGTGCTCCCGGCTCGTCTTAGGACGGATCCCGAATCTAGTTGGTGCGATGTTGTGTGTCTAGGGCGTAAGACCCCGATGACATGATCTCCCCTACTATCGGGTTTGTAGGTGTGGAGTGGTGGCCTCGGGTGTTTTGATTTTATTTTTGCCAAATCTTTGTTAATAAAATAATTGTTTTGATGCAAATGCTCGATGTCTCATCCTTTTTTTCGAAAAAATGTTAACAATAGGTAATCTATTTATTTAATTACTAGAGTTTCTACAAAAATATGGTGAACATTTTCCCGGAATGGTCGATTAGTCGATTGGATGGGTGTAATTTACCTAGTGTGACATACGACAAGAGATTTTACCAAGTTTTCTTCTGGTTTAACCGAGCATTTCTTCATTTTGACGCTTGGAAAAAATCCGATTTGTGTAGTGAGCTGTGCGGTGATGTAGGTTTCTTGTGATAGTTACACAAGCATAGTGAGAAATGAACGAGTTTCACTCTCGGACTTTGTCTTCAATCAGATACATATGCATGTGAACACGTCAGGTGACAGATCCTAGCTAGCTAAGCCATCTAAATTCGGAGGATCCGATCTTTAATAATTTAGTACCAACATCAAACTACATTCGGTAACACTTTTTTCAGTTCAGTTAAGAGTCAACATAATTCCTGATTTATGAAATGCATATGGATGCACTCTAGTTGTTAGTTAGTCTACACTACTATCTTGGGATATTTATAGTAACGCAAACATATAGACAGTACTGATCAAGGGAAAGTATAGAGTTTCACTTGCTCAACTCTATCTTATATTACGTGTGGAGAATTTGCTAAGCCATCTTAATTAAAGAGATAAAAACTATAATGACTTGGTGTAAATATTAAAATATACTCCATAGCATTCTCTTCCGGTTTAGTCAACTTGAGTTTGACTTATGAAATAGTGCAAACGTAGTGCAAACGTAGTGCAGCTTATTAATTAGCCTACTCTATATATCTTGTGATAGTTATGACGACACAACATCAAGAGATATCGATATGGGAAAAGTACGGTGTTTCGTTAGCTTGGACTTTGTCTTTGCATAGCTGCATGTATCCTCACAATAAAAAGCTTCATGCATGTAGAGAGACAGAAGTTGACAAATCCTAACTAGTCAAGCCTTAATGTATGGGATCCTAACATTAAATGTTTGATATCAACATTACACTATACTCCATAAGACCGTAACATATGTTTGGGCCAGTCAACTTAAGTTCTGACTTTTGACTACACATTGATGCACTCTGGTTTGTTAATTACCATATGCTAGCTTTGACTTTGTCCTCGATTAGCTACGTGCATGTGCATACGTGAGGTGCTAGATCCAAGCTAGTATCTAAAGTCATCTTAATTCATGGGTTGGTCTTTTGTGGTTTAGTAGGATCGTATCAACATTAAACTATACTCTATAACACCCTCTAGTTCGGTAAAAAAAGTTCTCTCTTTTTAAATACACACTAGGGAATGTAGTAGTACGTTAAAAAACCAACACAATCTTGGGATAGTTATGGGGACACAAACATCAAGAGATATTCATTGGGGGAAAGGTATTATGTTTTGCTAGCTCGGACTTCGTCTTCGATTAGCTGCATGCATGTGGATTTAGACCATCACGGGATCCTATCTTGGGACTAGTTTAGCATCGATATTAAACTGTACTCTATAAAACTCCCATGCGGTTCAGTCAACAGTCAACTAAGGTTTTGAGTTCTTAAATACCACGTATTTACTTGCACATATGACTTCTCTAGCGAGGCCAAAGCATACTGTCTGGGCTGGGATAGGCCGAGAGGCATTGCTATATCCATATTTGGATGTTTCTATTACATGAGGGAGTACTTGGGACCCCTTATTTGATTGCCTAACTATAAGTTTTTTTTGGGTTCAATAGATGCAATGGAACGGTTCTGAGTTGTCTCCATCCTATGCTTCTAGTCATGCATGTTTTTTAAAGAATTGTGGCATTGTCAACGTACGACACAAACTGAAATTACACTCCAACCAAGATGCAACAAAAATATCAAACTAACCCATCTAGAGTCCAACTACATTAACAAATTTAACTACTTAGTCCATGAACTAGGAAGCACTACTCAGAAAAAGGCTACCTGTAGCGCACCGATTTTGGTTACCTGTAGCGCATTAGGCGTGCGTCGCGAGTATTACGCTGCTGGTATTTAATTACCCGCGGTGCACTATGTGGAGCGCTACGGGTATTTTACTTATGCGTAGCGCATCACATAGTGCGTGACGGGTAACATACCCGTGCTCTACGGGTAAAATTTGAAAGTTCAAAAAAATTAAAAATCAAAAGAATCAATTTTTTCGAAAATTCTAAAAAATCAAAATAATCTGAAAAAACCCTAATCATTGAATTCTTTTACATGTTATGGCTAAGCACACTTAACTTCTGAGTTCTATTTGCATGAGCTGCCCCTACGTGCCCAAGTCCTTATTGATATTTGTATCATATCAATTCTCTTAAGGCCTATGTCCGTATATGTGTATATATGTGTATGTGTGCGTATGTGTGTTTTTATGTTTGTTTAATTTTTGAATTTTTCCAAAAAAAACCTCTTAAGGCCTATGTGTGTATATGTGTATATATGTGGATACGTGTGTATATGTGCATATATGTGTTTATATGTGTGTATGTTTGTGTTAATTTTTGAATTTTTTCAAAATTTAAAAACTTCAAAAAGTCAAAAAATTGAAAAAATAGAAAATTCAAAACAAAACAAAACTTTCAAAAAACTTTGAAAAAATTAAAAAATCAAGAAATTTTAAAATAGACTAAATCTAAAAGTTTAATCCAATTTAAATAAAAAAATAAAAAAAATTAAATTATAAAAGTGAGAAAAACTCAATTTTCCCTTTTCAATTTGAGGATTCTAAAATAAGTCAAAATGACATTCAAGATATAACTTTTCGTGTAGATACTTATTTTATGAAAAACTTTTTCATCCAACTTCGTATACCAAAGTTATTGTTGTTTTACCAGGCATAAAGTTTTTTCGTAAAAAATATTAAAATTCAAGTTTATCATTTTTTTCTAATAACTAGATCACGTAACATGATGACATCTCAATTTTTTTATTTTTTTAAACTTGTTATTGTTTTTTTATTTTCCATATAACTAAAAAGGTGATCCACAGGGGGTGGACAAATTTTTGAAAATATCCTTGTGGCGCATTACCTGTTGTGCTACAGGTAACTCCGGAAATTTGAATTTTTTTGAAACTTTTCCTGTCCAAATTACCCGTAGCGCACCACCTATTCCATGCGCTACGGGTAGTATACTTACCCGTAGCGCATGCCTTGATTCACTCCCCTTGTGGATCGGCTGATATGCCAATTAATCTCCCGATTAATCATGAATTATTGGGTGAATGATAAGATTATAACTTATCGGTCTGATTTATTGCCTTGGCTGATATACCAAACTGATAGCCGATATTTCGACCATAATATCCCAAATTTTGTCACTTATGGTGATTTGGTAGACGATTCATTTGTTCGAGAGATGATTTTTTGGCTATTAGTCTTGTACTCCCTCTGTTCACATTTAGCACGCATTCAGTTGCTGCCCATCTAGTCGGGTGGTGTCACTTAAAACCAAACGAAGGGAGTAGAAGTGTACAATAGCTCAAATTTTTTGATTTTTCGTCAATTTAAATGCAATGAATCAAGGTAGCACTTTTGTCCAATACTCCAATGTTGGTTTTTCATAGCATATTTTTCAACTTTGGTGCCAAAATTTGGGATTTACGGAAAAACTAGCCGATAAGCGATTAATCTCAAATCTTAGGCCGACCGAGAAGTTAACGATAAACGATTTCTGAAACATTAGGTAAGGGTAATGTGAGGAAGGCATGTCCTTCGGGCCCACTATTACCCGTGGCTCATGGATATTAGTGGTGCACTACGGGTAATATTTTAGGCGTGGCGCATAATGGCATGTGTGCTATGGGTATATACCAGTAACACACCACATTTGAGATGCGTTGCGTGTAATTTTCCACCTATAGCTCTTTTCCTAGTAGTAAAGATCAGGATGACACAGACAACGTAATCATCATCATCAACAACTTTGTGTGTTCTCCTCGCTCACATTGCCTCCGCCCACTCAGTCCTATTTCATGACCAAGCAATGTGGCCTTGGTCACTAGCGTCAACCTCCACATCCTCTTCTCGAGCACCCACTCATCAGTAGCGAACCAAACTATTCAATTGTGAAACATGTTGCATGCAAAAACAAGCCGCATCGCATATATTTAACCTTAAACCAAAAGGAGGCAAACCCAGGATATTTCTCAATAGAGACATCTATGATGAGGAGGTGCCGACAAGGTTTCACTCGTTGTTGGCGGAGGCAAACTCAACAAAAGGCTAGTGGAGGGCCTCTTGTGCCACACGACGCACTTTGCCTCGTGCACCTTGCCCTCCTGAAGTCCCACCTCCAGCTGGACCTCATTGAACTCTTCAACCTAGCGTCAATGTTTTTTCTCATGCGTTTTTGCGCGCATCGACCGCACCAACAACCACGACGTCACCTACCACTCGGCCTTAGGAGTGACAAATTCATCTTCCTCCTCCTTGTCAGACGCATCCTTGTCCTCATGGGAAGAGGAGGGTAGAAATCGACGAAGGTGGTGACGGTGCCCGGTGTGTGGTGGCCCGCGAGCTTCCCACCCCCGCGTTGTGTGCATGATGGGAAGCAATGATGGGCACGCAGAGATCGATCAGACTGGCACAACTCTTCCACGATAGAGCTAGAGCTGCATTGGCATGCAGCTCCCACGGCACTTGGTGGCGCTCCTCCTCAGCTGCGGAGAGAGGTTCCACGGTCACATACGGTGGAAGCTCCATGTCCCTGATGGGGCCAAGTCGATGGTGTATGAAATTAAATGACCGGCCAGTTGGAAAACCCCAAGAGAAGGTTTTGATGAATATAGCAGCAAGTTTTCCCTCAGTTAAGAACCAAGGTATGTCGATCAGGAGAAAAGCAGACAATGACGACTGCAGGTGATGCGGACTGGCTTAGTAACACTCCAACAAGGGCGCCGTTTAACGATACTTGTTGACTCATCTTCGGCCAGTAGCAACGTGGAACCTGCACACACACAACCAAGTACTTTGCTCCAAACTTGCGATGAGGTTGTCAATCTCACCGGTTTGCTTGAAACAAAGGTTATGAGCGTATCGAGTGGAAAACAGTAGAGTATGCGAGTAAAGTAAACAGTGCGAGTAAAGTAAACAGGTGATAGCAATATGATGGAAATAGGACCAGGGTCCACAGTTCACTAGTGGTGTCTCTCCATAAGATAAATAACACATGCTGGGTAAACAAATTACAGTTGGGCAATTGATAGAATAAAGATAAACGTGATATGTCAAGAAGATCACTATGAGATTTACTCTGGGCATTACAACAAAATACATAGACCGCCATCCAACTGCATCTATGACTAATAATCCACTTGTGGCGAATCAATCTGAGAACTCCACAAGTATTAAGTTGCGAACAACAGATAATTGCATTAAGCAAAGTGTGTAATGTAAACAAAGCATATGCCCTTGAGCATATGAATGTTGTTTTCTCCCTATTAGCAACAGCACATCTACAACCTTAGAGGTTTCTGTCACTCCCCCAGGTTAAATAGAGGCATGAACCCACTATCGAGCATAAATACCCCCTCTTGGAGTCACTAGAAACTACTCGGCCAAGATAGCTACTAACAACGGAGAGCATGCAAGATCATAAACAACATAGAGATAACATAAGATATATTTCAGTACCGCAACTCAATCATAAACACCAATATTCATCGGATCCCAACAAACCAAACATGTAGAATTACATAACGGTGATCTCAATCATGTAGGGCATCTCATGAGATCTAAATATGAAGCACATGGTGGAGAAGACAACCATCTAGCTACTGCTATGGACCCATAGTCCAAGGTAGACTACTCACTCATCGCTCCGGAGGCAAGCATGGCGATGAAGAAGACCTCCGGTGGCGATTCCCCTCTCCGGCAGGGTGCCGGGAAGAGCTTCTGGACCCTCCCGATCTCGGGTCGACGACGGCGGCGGATCGTGATGTGTTTCTGGAAAATTGATCGGGTACTTAGGTTTTTCCCGTCGGGGGGTCTTTATAGGCAAAGGGACGATGTCAGAGGTGGGGCCAGGTGGCCTCACACCTGACTGGCATGGCCCAGGCCCTGGCCGCGCCGGCCTGGTGTGTGGGGCCCCTGTGGCCCCCCTCCTACTTCTCTTCGGATCTCTGGAAGCTCCCGGACAAAATAAGACTTCAGGAACTTGTTTCGTCCAATTCCGAGAATATTTCCTGTGTATCACTTCTGAAACACAAAAACGGCAGAAAACAGGGAACTGGCACTGTGGCAACTTGTTAATAGGTTAGTTCCAGAAAATGCATAAAAGTGCCACTAAGTGTAACGAAACATTGGGCAAATGGTGTAAAAACAAGCATGGAGCATCAAAAATTATAGATACGTTGGAGACGTATCAAGCATCCCCAAGCTTAACTCCTGCTCGTCCTCGAGTAGGTAAGTGATAACAAAAGAATAATTTTTGAGGTGACATGCACCTACACAATCTTGATCATATATCTAAGCATTTGTGAGCTGGGATCATAAGAACTTAAAACATGGGCATGAAAGATATAATCTTGACAATAAGAACTTAGCAACCATGTTGTAAACATGCAAATGAACACAAACAAAAGATCATGAAAATGAAACAATGAAAGTCAAACGTGTGTTCAAATCATAAGGAAAAACATACAAATGGTTTTCAGCTTGTCCTTCAAAGAGAGCAAAACATAAATGCATAGGACACCTTCAAGTTTAAGAGGGCGACTAGATACAAATAATTTAAGAACAAGTGAAACCAACAATATGAATCACTCAATGAAAACTTTGGGACAATGCACATTATACTAAGAATGACAACTATGCTCTCTTATGGTGCATAAAGATAGAAGGTGGTGACTCAACATAAAAGTAGAAGAAAGGCCCTTCGCAGAGGGAAGCAGTGATTGCAAGTTTTATAACCTTCAAAAATTATGGTACTTACCGGCTTTGAGCTCTCATTGCCCCCATCATAAGCATCTTGAATGGTTAAAGTTAATGCGAGAACAATTATGATGCATATGCTTGACAAATCATAAGTTGAAAACCTCGTGTCCCGTGAATACGAGTACCCAAACCTCGTGCTACTTTACTTAGAGTCCCAAGCAAGGCTCTTGTCATTGTAAGTATATGCATATCATTGAGAACCGCCAATGGGGTACCTCCGTGCCCGATGACATGGAACAAGCCCACACCAAAATGACAGGACAAGCAGACAATGAACACCTCGACATCTCTTTTATTTGCCATTTGTTTAGCTTTTTATTGTGAGATGAGTCGTCGAATGTTCACCATGGGTATGCTGCAAATTTCCACCATGAATTATGCATGGCTTAGATTAGCGGCCCGGCGTTTCCCTAACACATATACAAACTCCATGATCCCCACAAGATTCCCAATTCATTTCACACCGCGGGCATCCATAAACAAAAGATCACGATATCAACTCAAATAAGAAGTGCAATGTTGAAAGCTTGCCCATGACTGCATGGCTGGGCTAGTCTCCAACTTACAACTTGCAAGCATAACAACTCAACATAAGAGACCACAATGTCAAATTTTTAAGAACAGGAAAAGTAAAGTGTGCCTTCCGGTTCGTGAGAGCTTTACTGACCGAATTTCGCATAACACTGGTAAGAGTTTAATTTGAAGAGAAAATAAAAGCAAGTCAAATTTACTTAGAATAGCAAATTGCTAGTAGGTATGTATGGTGGGCACTTTGGAAAACTTTGGCTTTTAGGAGTTGGATGCACGAGTAGAGCTCATACTCAGTACAAGGCGAGGGCTAGCAAAAGACTAGGAGCGACCAACTAAGAGAGCAATAATGGCCATAATCATGCAAAGCGACAAAGTGACATTAAAAGAAGCATAAGATGGCATCAAAAGTCAAAAACTAAATGATCATAGAGGCTATTGGCGACTTTGTAAGAGTCTAACATGTGTGAGCATGCGCCAAGTCAACCCAAATAAAGCATCAAGGAGAAAACCAAAATAATGCTTCCAAACAATTAAAACAACGCATGATTTTTTCAAAGGCTCATTAAGCAATCTCAGTTATTTGAGACAAGTCATGCTACAGCAAAACCACTAAGCATACTATCAAAAAGACATCAAGCATGACATGAAAAAGCCTAAGCCACAGTCTACACAAGCTCCTTCTTGTACCACTATTTTGCATAAAGCTTTTTCTCTTTTCCAACACCATTTGAAATTTTTAAAGACACCTCTTTTGATGAAAACCAATAAAGATCAGAGGCAAAAATACACCTTGATGAAGATATATGACAAGGTCTGAATGCAAATCAAGGCGAAAACGAAAACCAAAAGCAGTAGCAGAAAAAGAAGAACACTCGATGAACGATAAGAGTGAAAAACGGAGTGTTCTTGGCAAATGAAAACGAGTACATCTCCTCCAAAGGAAATTTGTTGGGGTCCAACCATTTATTACAGCAAACAAACAAAACCAACTAATAAAACTAAAACAACTGACGCTCCAAGAAAAACACATAGTGCATGAAGCAATAAAAATATAGTGTCTTGAAAGGTGACCTGATTTTTGCCGATGAAGAAGGGGTGCCTCGGGGGCATCCCCAAGCTTTGATGCTTGTACTTCTTGGATATTTCTTGGGGTGATGCATGGGCATCCCCAAGCTTGAGCTTTTCTCCATTCTTCAACTCATCTCATCATTCTCCAATCCCTACACTTGAAAACTTCCTTCATACAAAACTAAACACAAATCTATTAGCAACATTAGTGTAGTATAACATATAATCAACCTCTTTATGCTTCAGTTTTCAACCCAAAACCACCACATATATAGCAAATACTACTTTAGCAACTTCCCCAAAAGTTCCGTGATCAAAAGAACTCAAAATAAAGCGATAAAGCGGCAAACACAAATATTGGCAGAAATCTGTCAAAATAGAACAGCTGACAAAGGTCGAATTTTTGAGGGATTTTCTGTTGCTCAAATCAAAAAGTGTTCAACTAACGAAAGTTTGGATATAACCTGGGGCATATGCACAAGAAATCGCAGGTCCAAAAGATATACAGAGAATTTATACGAATGTTTACGGTGCAGCACCAAAAACAGTTTCAGGACAGCAACATCCCCAAATCTTTACCTCACTCGAATTAGAGGCTTCTCTTGGCACAAAAACGAAATAAACAAGGATAAGGAGCGGTCATTACAGTATTAATGACTTCCAAGACTCAAATAAAAGAAAAAGTACTGAAAATAAAACATTGGGTTATCTCCCAAGAGTGCTTTTCTTTAACGCCTTTGAGCTAGGCGCAGAAAATTGCGAATCAAGTAACATCAAGTGATGAAGCATCAAGCTCATAATTTGCTCTAAGAATAGAGTCAAAAAGTAATTTCTTTCTTTTCCTAGGGAAGTGTTCCATACCTTTCTTGAGTGGGAATTGATATTTGATAGTGCCTTCCCTCATATCAATGATGGCACCTACAGTTCGAAGAAAGGGTCTTCCCAAAATAATAGGACATGAAGCATGGCATTCAACGTCCATAACAAGAAAATCAACGTGAACAAGGTTATTGTTAACCACAATAAGAACATCATTAATCCTTCCCAAAGGTTTCTTCTTAGCAACATCAGCAATAGGAACATCAAAATAACATTTTTCAAGCGGTGGTAAATCAAGCATGTCATAAATCTTTCTAGGCATGATAGAAATACTGGCACCTAGATCACATAAAGCATGGCAATCATGACCATTAACATGCATATCAATAATAACTTCCCAACCATCTTCTAACTTCTTGGGAACAGAGGCTTTTTGCTTCAACTTTTCATCCCTAATTTTCATGAGAGCATTGGTAATATGCTTAGTAAAAGCAACATTTAAAGAACTAGCATTGGGAGTCAAAGCAAGCTTTTGCAAGAACAAAATAACTTCAGATATACTGCAGCCATCAACATCAAAATCATTAAAGGAAGTAGAGCTATCATCTCCCACACTCCGAAAAATTTCAGCACTCTTTTGAGAAAAAGTTTTGGCAGTTTTAGGCTTTTTAACACAAGGAGTGGGAGTTTTCTCTACACCAATCAAAGTAAGAGGATTGCTAGCATTAGGAGCAACTTCATTAGAGGTAGTAATGGTACATACCTTCATCTCTCTAGCCATCTCATCTTCTCTTTCCCACCTGGCATGCAATTCCGCTAACAATCTAATATTTTCATCAATTCCAACTTGAATAGCATTAGCAGTAGCAAAAACATTGTTCTCTTTCACATCATTAGGCAACACTTTTAATTTCAGAAGTTCAACATCATGAGCAAGGCTATCAACTTTAGAAGCAAGAATATCAATTTTGCCTAACTTTTCCTCAACAGACTTATTAAAAGCAGTTTGCTTACAGATGAAGTCCTTGAGCATTACCTCAAGCTCGGAGGGCGCGACCCTAGTGTTGCTGTAGGAATTACCATAAGAATTACCATAACCATTACCATTGGTAGAAGGATACGGCCTATAATTGTTACTAGCAAAATTGTTCCTATAAGCACTGTTGTTAAAATTATTGTTTCTAATGAAATTCACATCAACATGCTCTTCTTGAGCAACCAAAGAGGCCAAAGGAACATTATTAGGATCAACATGAGTCCTATCATTAGCAAGCATAGCCATAATGGTATCAATCTTATCATTCAAGGAAGAGGTTTCCTCAACAGAATTTACCTTCTTACCTTGTGGAGCTCTCTCGGTGTGCCATTCGGAATAATTTACCATCATGTTGTCGAGTAGCTTTGTTGCGGCACCCAAGGTAAGGGACATAAAAGTGCCTCTAGCAGCTGAATCCAATAGGTTCCTCGAAGAAAAATTCAGTCCTGCATAAAAAGTTTGGACAATCATCCAAGTAGTCAGTCCATGAGTGGGGCAGTTCTTTATCATAGATTTCATTCTTTCCCAAGCTTGAGCAACATGTTCATTATCAAACTGAGTAAACTTCATAATATTGCTACGCAGAGATATAATCTTAGCAGGAGGATAGTATCTACCAATAAAAGCATCCTTACACTTAGCCCATGAATCAATACTATTCTTAGTCAAAGACAGCAACCAATCTTTAGCTTTTCCTTTCAAAGAAAAAGGAAACAACTTGAGCTTAATAATATCACTTTCTACATCCTTATATTTCTGCATCTCACATAGCTCAACAAAATTGTTTAGATGAGCTGCAGCATCTTCAGTACTAGCACCAGAAAATTGCTCTTTCATAACAAGGTTCAACAAAGCAGGCTTAATCTCATAAAAGTTTGCAGCAGGAGCAGGTGGTGCAATAGGAGTGCAGATATAATCACTATTGTTCGTGCTAGTAAAGTCACACAACTTGGTGTTTTCAGGATTGGCCATTTCAGCAAAACGAAAGTAAACAAGTAAAAACAACTACCAAGGATTCTAATTTTTTTGGGTTTTTGATATAAAACGATGCAGGTAAAATAAATAAAGTAAAGCAAAACAATAACAAAGTAAAGGATGTGCGTGCGAAAAACTCCCCTCGCAGAAGTCTTCCACTCTTCCCCGGCAATGGCGCCAGAAAACTTGATGGGGCCAAGTCGATGGTGTATGAAATTAAATGACCGGCCAGTTGGAAAACCCCAAGAGAAGGTTTTGATGAATATAGCAGCAAGTTTTCCCTCAGTTAAGAACCAAGGTATGTCTATCAGGAGAAAAGCAGACAATGACGACTGAAGGTGATGCGGACTGGCTTAGTAACACTCCAACAAGGGCACCGTTTAACGATACTTCTTGACTCGTCTTCGGCCAGTAGCAACGTGGAACCTGCACACACACAACCAAGTACTTTGCTCTAAACTTGCGATGAGGTTGTCAATCTCACCGGTTTGCTTGAAACAAAGGTTATGAGCGTATCGAGTGGAAAACAGTAGAGTATGCGAGTAAAGTAAACAGTGCGAGTAAAGTTAACAGGTGATAGCAATATGATGGAAATACGACCGGGGTCCACAGTTCACTAGTGGTGTCTCTCCATAAGATAAATAACACATGCTGGGTAAATAAATTACAGTTGGGCAATTGATAGAATAAAGATAAACGTGATATGTCAAGAAGATCACTATGAGATTTACTCTGGGCATTACAACAAAATACATAGACCGCCATCCAACAGCATCTATGACTAATAATCCACTTCTGGCGAATCAATCCGAGAACTCCACAAGTATTAAGTTGCGAACAACAGATAATTGCATTAAGCAAAGTGTGTAATGTAAACAAAGCATATGCCCTTGAGCATATGAATGTTGTTTTCTCCCTAGTAGCAACAGCACATCTACAACCTTAGAGGTTTCTGTCACTCCCCCAGGTTAAATAGAGGCATGAACCCACTATCGAGCATAAATACCCCCTCTTGGAGTCACTAGCAACTACTCGGCAAAGATAGCTACTAACAACGGAGAGCATGCAAGATCATAAACAACATAGAGATAACATAAGATATATTTCAGTACAGCAACTCAATCATAAACACCAATATTCATCGGATCCCAACAAACCAAACATGTAGAATTATATAACGGTGATCTCAATCATGTAGGGCAGCTCATGAGATCTAAACATGAAGCACATGGTGGAGAAGACAACCATCTAGCTACTGCTATGGACCCATAGTCCAAGGTAGACTACTCACTCATCGCTCCGGAGGCAAGCATGGCGATGAAGAAGACCTCCGGTGGCGATTCCCCTCTCCGGCAGGGTGCCGGGAAGAGCTTCTGGACCCTCCCGATCTTGGGTCAACGACGGCGGCGGATCGCGATGTGTTTCTGGAAAATTTATTGGGTACTTAGGTTTTTCCCATCGGGGGGTCTTTATAGGCGAAGGGGCGATGTCAGAGGTGGGGCCAGGTGGCCTCACACCTGGCTGGCGCGGCCCAGGCCCTGGCCGCGCCGGCCTGGTGTGTGGGGCCCCTGTGGCCCCCCTCCTACTTCTCTTCGGATCTCTGGAAGCTCCCGGACAAAATAAGACTTCAGAAACTTGTTTCGTCCAATTCCGAGAATATTTCCTGTGTATCACTTCTGAAACACAAAAATAGCAGAAAATAGGGAACTGGCACTGTGGCAACTTGTCAATAGGTTAGTTCCGGAAAATGCATAAAAGTGCCACTAAGTGTAACGAAACATTGGGCAAATGGTGTAAAAACAAGCATGGAGCATCAAAAATTATAGATACATTAGAGACGTATCAGTCCTCCTCCATGAAAATGCATAGGAGGCCCCACATCCGTGGGTGGAGCAGGTCACTGGCCACATGATCTGGAGATCATGCCACGGGCTTGCCGGATCCAGTGGTGGGCTGAGGTAGGCGAATTCGATGGCGGAGGAGCGGGTGCGATGGAGTAGAACTGGCCGAGCTGATGGGCGAATGTGGAATTCAGAATCAAATCTTCCACGTAACCATTGATATGGCGTGTTCATAGATTGATATCAAGTGAACCCGGAACAATTTTAATGTTGGACCGATATGCGGTGTCTACCCGGGGAAAAAAATGGCCCAAAGCCTCATATCGGTTGGAGTTTTATGGCCCCAGCCATTTTAGTGTATCTTCTCGAGCCGTTTTAGTGTATCTTCTAGAGACGCTCTTATAGGTTCAGATATTTCGCCTTCATAGTGAACAAGATTTGTCAGTTTAGAGTCAAATGGCAAGATGCACGATTTTTCAGCAACAAAATTAGTTTTATTTTTCGCAATACATCTTTCCATTTTAAGTAATTAAATCCGTGTTCATGACCATGTCATTGGATATCACTGTTCAAGCGTACTTTCTGGTTTTACTGTGAAAATTTGAAAAAGATAACAATTTGAACCGGGTTCTTAATTTATTTTGGCAAACTGATGTTTCTATTTTCTATCCTAATGGAGATTATTTGAGTAGAATTTCATCCCAAAAAGTTATAAATTATCCATAGACTGTAGACTTAGCAATCATGTTATTGTTTCGTTCTTTCAAAATTATGATAGTTATGTATATTTGTAATGTAGACTCTAAGAAAAGAGTGGAGATGTGGTGCACATAGGCACCAGTGACCCCGCTCTTTAAAAAAAAATCAGATCATATTTCTCAGTCCACAAAAGTTTGAAAAAAATATAGGATGTTGCCAACTATTTATCCCGTAAACATGCAAAAAATTATGTTTAAATACTGTATATTCTGGATGCACAAAAATGGAGATCTAAGTATCTATATTTTAAAATCTACAAATCTTATGATATTTTATTATTTTTGTGTATCCCACAATGTAGAGAATTTCATAATAAAATTTTACATGCTTGTTAGGTTACATCGTCGACTATGTTCAGATGTATTAATTTTTTGAAACTTAGAAATTTAATTTTTAATCTATTATATACTAAAAGCAATATATGGATCTAAAACAGAGACACCACGTTTAACCACATCACTCAAATTATTTTGACAGTTGAATCTAAGAACTACTATGCGCACGCCGTTGAAAAGTACCATAAAAAAAATTACAGGTGAATAATTGCTGTGAAGAATTATTGTCAAATAAGTACACATTGTTGTAGAGTTACAGTAGGTTAATTATTGTGAAAGAATTGCATTGAAAATATACTATGGAAAATTACCTCTAGAAATTTATTGATGGCTATTAAAGAAGTCAAGTACCATTGAAAAGCTGAGGTCAAAGAGTCACTACTAAAAGTGATTGCATGCATTGAAAATTACTGTCGGAGAGTCACGTGTCATCGCAAATATACCGTAGGATAATTACTGCCAAGGAGTTATACCGGAGATTTACTAACAAACTAGAGTTGGCGGAAAATTATGGTCAAGTTGTAATACTCGAAAATTACGGCGGAGAAATTAACGTTGAATAATTTCTGGAAATAAGTATTGTCAAATAATTACGCACCATCGTAGAATTGCATTAGGCTAATTACTATCAAACAACTATATCAGAGATGTATTATCAGAAAATAACCGCTAGAAATTTCCCGGTGGATACTGAAGGAGAAGTTACTGCTGAAAAGTTGGGGTCGAAGAGTTACTGTTGAAAGTGACTTCTGCACGCGTCAAAAAGTTACCGTCAAAGAGTCATGCGTCGTCCAAAGTATACCTTGGAATAATACTGCAAGAGAACTGTACCAAAAATTTAGTACTGAAAAATACTATTGGTAAGAAATTATGCTAAAGATTTACTGCTTGAAATTACGGCGGAGAAATTACCAAGAACATTATTCACATGCACTGTTAACTATACATTGAGGAGCCATCAAACTGCACAACCAGCGTCTTGTGCCACCACTCAACGACCAAGAGGTGAGCAAATGAAACAAAATAATGAGTACTATAGATGGTGTAGTATTGATAGTGTAAGCGGACGTGTCAGCATACGATTGGCCAAATCCATGCATCTATATGAACCAAAACCAAATCGCTGAGAGGCCTCAAAATTCATTTGACTTTATATCTATACTAGATGGACCCTGCGCGCTTTGCCGCACCGCTGATCATAAGGATGGTCTATCAGTTTGATGTCTCACTGTTGAAGGTACAACAATTGTATTTCTTAAGATCTAAGAATTACTCTATGTAAATTGTCCTAAAAGATTCAGTATGCAGCCATAATATGAAAAAAAAACTCTATGAACCACAATGTCAATAATTGGCACACACTTGTAAACTATTTGAAGCCCTATTTGAAGCAAAAACAAATAATATTTTGATTCCTTGTCTGTTTGATCTGTATAATAAGAACAGCAATATTTCACCATGCCTCTATTGGCCCATTTGAAGTTTCAGATACACGATATCGTCTGGACAGTTCACTAATTAACCATCACATAACTGTACAATGGAAGCACCCATCACCAAACATGGTAATATGGTATCTACAAAAACAATTTCTACAGCGATATTCTTTCTAAATGATCAACTGGCTGAGAAGACATGTGTTTTTGTTCTCTCTCCTCGAGTTTTTCTATTCATGCTTCTAGCACATCATGCCTGAAAGGAAAGATCACACGCCAGTTTCCAGTCAGACTGAACGAATTGCAGTCGATTAATAAAAAATCCACTTAAACAATCCATTTTCATGGTTATTGAAGGGAAAAAATATGCAAAGAAAGTGCAATATTCAGTATACAACTGTTAAATGGGAAAGACAGTTAATAAAATATGCTTCACAAATAATACTATTGGGGTGTAGATACACAAAAGCATACCAAGCCAAACAACTTTGGTATCCCATAAGGACTTACCGAACTTTTAGTTCACATTGCACATAGCGCAAATGAACAATAAGCAAATGATATCATATCAGGTTATGAACCCTATGTCATGGAACAATTTGTGTTAGACTATAGACTATTTTAACAAACAAGATTTTTTAATTATGGAGATTAAGCTACAAAGTTGCAGTAACATTCTAGCATTTACACAACATAATTACATGGAAAATTGCCGATGCTATTGGAAAAGTTGGCACAAATGACTAGTGCAAAACATGATGAGAACAACTATTTGAGCTGAAGCATACCTGCAAGTGTAGGTGTAAACTAAAGTATTGAACATTTCTCACAACAAACTGGATGGGAGTTTATCAACAAAGTAAGCAACCACTCAATATCTATGCAACTAACGGAAGAACCATGTGAAACAACAATAACAAGCACCCTCTTCCATCACTGCAGCTAAATGAAGATCAATTATTTTAGAAGCAAACCCTTCTTCTATTTGTGCAATAAATAATACCATGTACTCCTAAATTCCATTCGGAATCATTTATTTTGAACACTCACTAAAAGGTGATTTGACAATTTACTAAAAGAAAGAAAAGAGGCAAATGCCTACCCTATTATCATCACAACAACCGAATATTTAGGAATTATGAATGATGTCATATCCGCGGATTGGCAGGAAATAAGAAACATGATAGATTAAAGATAAGTGATGATTTGGCCAGTTGAAAACTCTGTGATTCAGATATGCTTTTTTCAAATTGATTTATGTATGCTAGAAAATCTAAGCATATCAAGATTTGGAAATTAAATCCAAATCTTGCCCAGTCTTTGTAGAGGTACCATACTGCTTCATGAATTCGTCAAGGATAAATGTTATTTGAAATCCGCAGATCTTTAAAGAATTCTTTCTATAGGATTGAAGCGAAGGTTCTAGAGTGGCACCATGTAAATTTTTCTTTGTTGCTAGTAAGCAAACTTTATAATTGTATCAATTATTCAGTATAATCTTTAATAGATCTCCAAAAAAGAGTGAGTAGATTGGAAGTCACAAATTATAACTCAAGTGATATTACTGGATGAATCATTCTTGTGTGGACATCATAATATTTTAAGCCGTTGGCACTAATGGTAATATCCAACACCGATGACTTTAGCACCATCTTCAGTCTGAATTAACAATGCACACTACTCCCTCTGTCAAGAATTACCCTGCATTCTGGGTTTAGTCAAAGTCAAACTTTATAAACTTTGACTAAGCGTATAAGAAAAAATATTAATATTTATAATATAAAATAACTATTATTAGAATTGTCATAAAATATATTTTCATATTGCATGTATTTGGTTTCATAGTTATTGATAGATTTACCAATATGTTTGGTCAAAATTTGAAAAGTTTGAATTTGACCAAACACAGAATGCAGGGTAATTCCTGACAGAGGGAGTATTATTTAAGTAATAAAGGATGGTAAGATGCTTCACTGCAAGGGTACATGATGCACGTAGATGAATGGAAAAAACAATTGGAAGGTTTATCAGCACCAGCATGTTGACAACTCTAGTGTCATGGTTATTTCACTTTTTATATAGTATGTACCTCAGATGGTATACGGCACACAAAATTATATAAGATTCCAGTGCATTAAAGACTAATATTTCTTTCTTGTGATTGATCAAAGAGAGGTGTTTTACCTGAAAAAACAAGTATAATTTTCTCTTGGTAAAAAGTGTAGTTTTCTTCGAGCAGAAATGTTGGGAGAAAATTCAATACCAGGGTACATATGAGCTGCTTTCCTATTCTTCATCCCATAAAGGCGGTGTATTGCTACACTAGAAATATGCATATATGTGCATTCCCACATCTATTGGAAGATATAAAATATCAGTTGGGAAACATACTGGAGCTTCACATCAGCTGCAAACTGAATATTTGAAGCATTGCCGGCTTCAATGAATATAATCTTTTAATGATAACTGAATCTTATTATGGAGTGCAATATATGAACTTCGTTAGTCCATGGCCTGTCGTTGTGGTGAAACAACATATGCCATGGGATGGCTTAAATGGGGGCCGACTATACACTGGTGGATCCGGGAGAGGGAAGGCTCGGTAGAAACCGGGCATAGAACTCACTGCTAACACATCGAGCTACCCAGGTTCGGGGCCCTCGTGAGGAGGTAACACCCCTACTCCTGCATGTCTGATCTATATGAGCTTCACATGAGAGCTACAATGGTGCTCCTTGAGCTGTTCATCTGCCTATCTAAGGCTGCACTGGGCAGGAGCTGGAGAGCTAGTGCTAGAGAGCTCCCATGGAGCGAGAGAGAATGAGCCTCCTCTGGAGGCTGGGGTGATCGATCCCCCTGGTGCCCCTTATATAGGGAGCCCAGGGGACAAGGGATGCCCCACAATACACTATGCACACACTGTAGCTGAGTTGACTACTGGGGTCTTGTCACACTATAGCCTGCATCAGCATGGTACCGTCCTCGGTACTGTGCGCTGCGTCACGGTCATGGGCTAGTCCCATCGATGTCTGTACTTGGAGTCCTTGCCTTCGGCTTCTAGCGTCTGTCTTCAGGATCACCATGTCATCAGTCTTATCCTCCTCCTGAGGATAAGACTGACTAGGAGAGGAGGGATATGCTGGTCTGAGCCAAGGGGCGTCCCAAGACCAGCATATGACGATGGAGGATATGCCAGTCCGAGCCTAGAGGCGTCCCAGGACTGGCACAAGGCGCTGGAGTTGATAACGGACGAGGAATATGTCACGGAGGCAGTAAATCTCGGCCTTGGAGAGTAATAATCTGGCCTGGGCCAGGGAATCCCGGCCTGGCCCGGCCGGAACACTATAATCCGGCCCAGCCGTTATTAGCAAATGGCGGCCTAGAGGGAAATCCCGGCCAGGCCGGATTCTCCTAATCCGGCCCAGCCGGGGCGCAGGGGAGATGGCGGCCCACTCCAGGGTTAGCAGCCAGCGGCCCAGCCGGGGCGTCCAGCCATCAGCCCAGCCGGGGCGAGGCGGCCCGCCCAGATCGCTGCGGACTGCCGGCCCAGCCGGGGTTGCGGACTGTCGGCCCAGCCAGCTTATTTGACTTATCCCGGCCTGGCAAATGATGTGCCGGCTTGATCTCTGATATGCCGGCCCGGCAAGCTATATTCCGGCCTGGGAGGCTACATTCCGGCCCAGGTTGCTGTTAAATTGCCTTTTTAATATCCTGCACACATAATTCAACATATACAACGTATATAAGTTATAAATAGGGGTACTTTGGTATACCCGGGGTTATATCCCCGACATTAGCCCCCGAGGCTGTGGATGACTCGCAGAGTCATGCACAGGCTTCAACAAAAATATACCAAAGTCCCAAATTCACATACTCATAAAACTGATATGCTGGCCTGCACAGGCCAATTCTATCTCATGCCCTCATAGGCAATGTCCTGACTGCCATGAACTCATATATATGATATGCTAGCCTTCGTGGGCTATCTCAAAATACTATTGTGCCCTCTTTGGCTATATCGACACTTTGCCTCTTAGGCTATGTCTCATTGACATGGTTTGCTTCGACAATGCCGGAATACTGCTTTGCCTTCTTTGGCCATATCGATACTTTACCTCTTGAGCTATTTGCCTCTTGGGCTACTCTGCCTCTTGGGCTACTTTTGCCTCTTGGGCTACTTTGCCTCTTGGGCTACTTTTGCCTGTTGGGCTTGCCTCTTGGGCTACTTTGCCTCTTGGGCTGCTTTGCCTCTTGGGCTACTTTGCCTCTTGGGCTTTATATCGACACTTTGCCTCTCAGGCTATGTCTCATCGACATTGTCTGCTTTGACAATGCCGGTATACTGATATGCCTCTTGGGCTGTGCCATCGTTGGGCACTTGTTAGTATGCAAAATGATAAGTTATGTCAATATGCCAAACCGGGATACTCTGTGAAACCGGATATGATAAGAGATATGATACTTGTTAGCTTTGAGATTGATGTCTCGATATATTACTGAGCCAGAATTGGCGAACTGAAGGGATTATAGAATGCCGTGATATGCTGGCATGCCGAAATAAATGGCGATATGAGTTATTGATAGATGCCTTGATATGCTGGCGAACCGAAATAAACGGTGATTGGGGATTTTGGTTGATGCCATGATATGCCGGCATACTGAATTTTACTCTTGCCATGATATGTTGGCATACTAAAATTTTGCTCTTGCCATGATATTTAAGTAATAAAGGATGGTAAGATGCTTCACTGCAAGGGTACATGATGCACGTAGATGAATGGAAAAAACAATTGGAAGGTTTATCAGCACCAGCATGTTGACAACTCTAGTGTCATGGTTATTTCACTTTTTATATAGTATGTACCTCAGATGGTATACGGCACACAAAATTATATAAGATTCCAGTGCATTAAAGACTAATATTTCTTTCTTGTGATTGATCAAAGAGAGGTGTTTTACCTGAAAAAACAAGTATAATTTTCTCTTGGTAAAAAGTGTAGTTTTCTTCGAGCAGAAATGTTGGGAGAAAATTCAATACCAGGGTACATATGAGCTGCTTTCCTATTCTTCATCCCATAAAGGCGGTGTATTGCTACACTAGAAATATGCATATATGTGCATTCCCACATCTATTGGAAGATATAAAATATCAGTTGGGAAACATACTGGAGCTTCACATCAGCTGCAAACTGAATATTTGAAGCATTGCCGGCTTCAATGAATATAATCTTTTAATGATAACTGAATCTTATTATGGAGTGCAATATATGAACTTCGTTAGTCCATGGCATGTCGTCGTGGTGAAACAACATATGCCATGGGATGGCTTAAATGGGGGCCGACTATACACTGGTGGATCCGGGAGAGGGAAGGCTCGGTAGAAACCGGGCACAGAACTCACTGCTAACACATCGAGCTACCCAGGTTCGGGGCCCTCGTGAGGAGGTAACACCCCTACTCCTGCATGTCTGATCTATATGAGCTTCACATGAGAGCTACAATGGTGCTCCTTGAGCTGTTCATCTGCCTATCTAAGGCTGCACTGGGCAGGAGCTGGAGAGCTAGTGCTAGAGAGCTCCCATGGAGCGAGAGAGAATGAGCCTCCTCTGGAGGCTGGGGTGATCGATCCCCCTGGTGCCCCTTATATAGGGAGCCCAGGGGACAAGGGATGCCCCACAATACACTATGCACACACTGTAGCTGAGTTGACTACTGGGGTCTTGTCACACTATAGCCTGCATCAGCATGGTACCGTCCTCGGTACTGTGCGCTGCGTCACGGTCATGGGCTAGTCCCATCGATGTCTGTACTTGGAGTCCTTGCCTTCGGCTTCTAGCGTCTGTCTTCAGGATCACCATGTCATCAGTCTTATCCTCCTCCTGAGGATAAGACTGACTAGGAGAGGAGGGATATGCTGGTCTGAGCCAAGGGGCGTCCCAAGACCAGCATATGACGATGGAGGATATGCCAGTCTGAGCCTAGAGGCGTCCCAGGACTGGCACAAGGCGCTGGAGTTGATAACGGACGAGGAATATGTCACGGAGGCAGTAAATCTCGGCCTTGGAGAGTAATAATCTGGCCTGGGCCAGGGAATCCCGGCCTGGCCCGGCCGGAACACTATAATCCGGCCCAGCCGTTATTAGCAAATGGCGGCCTAGAGGGAAATCCCGGCCAGGCCGGATTCTCCTAATCCGGCCCAGCCGGGGCGCAGGGGAGATGGCGGCCCACTCCAGGGTTAGCAGCCAGCGGCCCAGCCGGGGCGTCCAGCCATCAGCCAGCCGGGGCGAGGCGGCCCGCCCAGATCGCTGCGGACTGCCGGCCCAGCCGGGGTTGCGGACTGTCGGCCCAGCCGGCTTATTTGACTTATCCCGGCTTGGCAAATGATGTGCCGGCTTGATCTCTGATATGCCGGCCCGGCAAGCTATATTCCGGCCTGGGAGGCTACATTCCGGCCCAGGTTGCTGTTAAATTGCCTTTTTAATATCCTGCACACATAATTCAACATATACAACGTATATAAGTTATAAATAGGGGTACTTTGGTATACCCGGGGTTATATCCCCGACATTAGCCCCCGAGGCTGTGGATGACTCGCAGAGTCATGCACAGGCTTCAACAAAAATATACCAAAGTCCCAAATTCACATACTCATAAAACGGATATGCTGGCCTGCACAGGCCAATTCTATCTCATGCCCTCATAGGCAATGTCCTGACTGCCATGAACTCATATATATGATATGCTAGCCTTCGTGGGCTATCTCAAAATACTATTGTGCCCTCTTTGGCTATATCGACACTTTGCCTCTTAGGCTATGTCTCATTGACATGGTTTGCTTCGACAATGCCGGAATACTGCTTTGCCTTCTTTGGCCATATCGATACTTTACCTCTTGAGCTATTTGCCTCTTGGGCTACTCTGCCTCTTGGGCTACTTTTGCCTCTTGGGCTACTTTGCCTCTTGGGCTACTTTTGCCTGTTGGGCTTGCCTCTTGGGCTACTTTGCCTCTTCGGCTGCTTTGCCTCTTGGGCTACTTTGCCTCTTGGGCTTTATATCGACACTTTGCCTCTCAGGCTATGTCTCATCGACATTGTCTGCTTTGACAATGCCGGTATACTGATATGCCTCTTGGGCTGTGCCATCGTTGGGCACTTGTTAGTATGCAAAATGATAAGTTATGTTAATATGCCAAACCGGGATACTCTGTGAAACCGGATATGATAAGAGATATGATACTTGTTAGCTTTGAGATTGATGTCTCGATATATTACTGAGCCAGAATTGGCGAACTGAAGGGATTATAGAATGCCGTGATATGCTGGCATGCCGAAATAAACGGCGATATGAGTTATTGATAGATGCCTTGATATGCTGGCGAACCGAAATAAACGGTGATTGGGGATTTTGGTTGATGCCATGATATGCCGGCATACTGAATTTTACTCTTGCCATGATATGTTGGCATACTAAAATTTTGCTCTTGCCATGATATGTCGGCATACTGAAACTTTGCTCATGCCATGATATGTCGGCATACTGAAACTTTGCTCATGCCATGATATGTCGGCATACTGAAATACATGTGACTCAAGATATCACTTAATAGCCTGATGTACTAACAAACTGAAATACCTGAGACCTGAGATATAAACTGAAGCACTGGTATCATAATAGTAATTTCTTCTCTGTAACGGCAATATGGAGAGTCATAGCCGGGTAATAGACATATATATAATGAGATATCCAACCTGTTCTGTAGTCATACTAAAAGACATGGCGATGGTCATAGTATTTGGCATATTGCCATCTAGCATATGGAATTTGGCATATAGCCCATAGCATTTGGCATATAACTCTTGAAAATAAAGCACTTGGCATATAGACTGAGAGATAGCAGTTTGACATATAACAACCTAGATTGGCATATAAGCTAACTTGGCATCTTACAACAGATATTTGGCACTCATGTGCCGGCATACAAATGCAAGTATACTGTAACTAGCATGTGAGATCTGTGACTGAGCATGCATAAACTGGTACTGAGATAGGCATATAAACTGATATGACTGTAAACTCACAGTAGCTAGCATATGGTACTCAACATATATAAACCGGCATACCAGCCTTGGCACATGACAGCCGACATATAACATATAGCATATGGTCAAAAATAGATACTATACTTGACACAGCCAATAATAACAGTAGTCTCTATGCAAGGTGGTACTCACAGCATTTGGCATATAAGCAGATATACCAATTTCAACACATCAACTGGCATACTGATTCTAGCATTGTAGTAGATACAACAATTGACATATGCAAAGACATAGGATTTGGCATAATGGATGTTTGGCATATAAGCCGGCATATATCACATGGTAATTTGCTTACAGTAACAGACCTAAGTCTAAGATATGAGATATCCTCTAAGTCATAGGATTTGACATGCTATTGTTGGCATACAAAGCCGGCATATAACATGCCCAGATAAAACTTTGCATGAGACTATAGACATATAAACTGATACTGACTATACTATTTGCAGCAGGCATATGTAGCAATTTGGCATATAAACAAACATACAGGAGACTTACTGAGAAGCATGTGTGCTAGCATATATACTGAAATAGAGATATAACGGTGGCTGGCTAGGCTCATGCCTAAACCGACTAAAAAGAAGTGCGACCCTGCTCACTATGAATACTTACCTGCAGATGCTCGAGGCGGAACGATCCCTGGCACGATGACCATAAATATGCCGGCCGGGACATAAGATATGCTGGCCAGGATATAAAATATGCCGGCCAGGACATAAAATATGCTGGCCAGGATATAAAATATGCTGGCCAGGACATAAGATATGCCGGCCAGGACATAAAATATGCCGACCAGGACATAAAATATGCCGGCCAGGACATAAGATATGCTGGCCAGGACATAAAATATGCCAACCAGGACATAAGATATGCTGGCCAGGACATAAAATATGCCGGCCAGGACATAAAATATGCCGGCCAGGACATAAAATATGCCGACCAGGACATAAGATATGCCGGCCAGGACATAAAATATGCCGACCAAGACATAAAATATGCTGGCCAGGACATAAGATATGCCGGCCAGGACATAAAATATGTCGGCCAGGACATAAAATATGCCGACCAGGCTATAAGATATGCTGGCCAGGGCATAAAATATGCCGAGCAAGACACAAGATATGCCGGCCAGGACATAAAATATGCCGAGCAGGACATAAAATATACCAACCAGGACATAAAATATGCTCGCCAGGGCATAAAATATGCCAACCAGGACATAAGATATGCTGGCCAGGACATAAAATATGCCGACCGGAAGAAATCGAGTGCCGGCCCGGATATGCCGATGTAGATCCGGGACAGCCGTATGCCGGCCCGGGCGAGTTGAGGTCAGCCCGGGAGTTGAAGAAGTCCTGCTGTGCTCGGAGGCGTTGCTGATGTCGAGCCCCCGAGCAGATGAAGAAGATCCCGTCCGGATGTACTCCTACCAGCGCCTTGATCTGCCCCACGATGGGCACCAAATGTCGTCGTGGTGAAACAACATATGCCATAGGATGGCTTAAATGGGGGCCGACTGTACACTGGTGGATCTGGGAGAGGGAAGGCTCGGTAGAAACCGGGCACAGAACTCACTGCTAACACATCGAGCTACCCAGGTTCGGGGCCCTCGTGAGGAGGTAACACCCCTACTCCTGCATGTCTGATCTATATGAGCTTCACATGAGAGCTACAATGGTGCTCCTTGAGCTGTTCATCTGCCTATCTAAGGCTGCACTGGGCAGGAGCTGGAGAGCTAGTGCTAGAGAGCTCCCATGGAGCGAGAGAGAATGAGCCTCCTCTGGAGGCTGGGGTGATCGATCCCCCTGGTGCCCCTTATATAGGGAGTCCAGGGGACAAGGGATGCCCCACAATACACTATGCACACACTGTAGCTGAGTTGACTATTGAGGTCTTGTCACACTATAGCCTGCATCAGCACGGTACCGTCCTCGGTACTGTGCGCTGCGTCACGGTCATGGGCTAGTCCCATCGATGTCTGTACTTGGAGTCCTTGCCTTCGTCTTCTAGCGTCTGTCTTCAGGATCACCATGTCATCAGTCTTATCCTCCTCCTGAGGATAAGACTGACTAGGAGAGGAGGGATATGCTGGTCTGAGCCAAGGGGCGTCCCAAGACCAGCAGATGACGATGGAGGATATGCCAGTCCGAGCCTGGAGGCGTCTCAGGACTGGCACAAGGCGCTGGAGTTGATAACGGACGAGGAATATGTCACGGAGGCAGTAAATCTCGGCCTTGGAGAGTAATAATCCGGCCTGGGCCAGGGAATCCCGGCCTGGCCCGGCCGGAACACTATAATCCGGCCCAGCCGGTATTAGCAAATGGTGGCCTGGAGGGAAATGATGTGCCCAGCCGGGGCGCAGGGGAGATGGCGGCCCACTCCAGGGTTAGCAGCCAGCGGCCCAGCCGGGGCGTCCAGCCATCGGCCCAGCCGGGGCGAGGCAGACCGGCCCAGCCGGGGGCGTGGCGTCGGCCCAGCCGGAAGGCCTGGGAGGAAGCGTGCCGGCCCGTTCGGGGCACTGGCGCGAGGCCCTGCCGGGCAGAGGGGGAGTTGGCCCAGCTGGGGCGGAGGTAGGCCGGCCCGCCCAGATCGCTGCGGACTGCCGGCCCAGCCGGGGTTGCGGACTGTCGGCCCAGCCGGCTTATTTGACTTATCCCGGCCTGGCAAATGATGTGCCGGCTTGATCTCTGATATGCCGGCCCGGCAAGCTATATTCCGGCCTGGGAGGCTACATTCCGGCCCAGGTTGCTGTTAAATTGCCTTTTTAATATTCTGCACACATAATTCAACATATACAACGTATATAAGTTATAAATAGGGGTACTTTGGTATACCCGGGGTTATATCCCCGACATGGCCGACGACAAATCAGCATATGAGATATATCCAAAAAAGCAATAATCCATATTTATTAGTACAGTTTTTCCTTTCAAATATATAAATCCTTTTTAGAACCATTGTTTCCTAAATATGAAAGTTGCACTGACGTTCGATATTTACAACATATATTTATAGGGGACTGTGCTGGTAGCGATAATTGTACCTGCTCACGCTGGCTAGTATGCACTTTGTTTGCTCTGATTGAGGTGTAACTCAGCTTCAATATAAGAACGGCATAACAAGCTAAAGAAATCATACTGGAGGCAATTGACCTTCCCGTGATGGCAAGCAGATTAAGTATAACAAATGCATATAAGCTAAATAAATATTTGTTAGAAAAATAATCAGAAATCCTAATCTTTATTTTAGCTGATCCGGTTATAGTTTCTAGCCATGTCATCCTCTATACGCAAGGAACGATGCAAGGACAGAGAGAGGCGTGTGAGAGAAGGAAGCACGTACCTGAAGGATACTTGTCCGCCGGTAGCTGCTGCTGCCTGAGTGCTGAGGTGAGAGGAGGCAGGGAGGCCGCAAGGACGGGCTTTCTGCAGGTCGGAGGACCTGCGGGAGGCGACACCGATGTCCTTTTGACCTGCACGCCGGCAAATCGAGCCTCGATCAGGTTTTGGCGCGGGGTCGGGGCGGAGGAAGGTCAAGGCATCGGCGGTGAATCGGTATATGTGAGCACGGAGGAGCAAATCCGGTGATCAGCATCAACTACGGCAGCAGCGATTTTTCAAGAGGGAGAGAGGGTGGGGAGGAGAAAAAAATTTATGAGAGGAAGAGAAAAGGAGGACGAACACCTAATCGTGGCTTTCCCTCTTTCTCTCCCCAAAACCTGTCCAGCGGCGAGCGACACGCACCGGAAGAGAAAATTTACGGTGCAGACGTCTTTCAGTCAAAAGAAGATACGTTGTTTGTACAAAACTATTTAGCTATATTTCTTGATGGGAAATGCTTCTATACTTCACAGAAATACTTTCCCCTAATATTAAAGCTAACCAAGAGGATGCGATTTGTCCGACTGATCAGGCATTCAGGCTAGTCGGAGTCTCTTAACACAGAGCAGTTGCATCACTTCGAACTAGTCAATATCTATCTGGCAGCCATGTCCCTAAACATTTGAGACAAGGAGAATAAGAGATGAAGTGATCGCAGCAGAGAATATAAAAATCATGGGTCCTCTCTGCTGCTCTGCCTTCTTTGCGACAATGTACTCTTGGCCGCCGACTACACTGTCTTTGGCTCAATACTACTGGGGTATGTTGCTCTCGTCCCTGGCTCTTCAGACTCTCAGAAACGCGGACGAAGCCGTGCCCCCTCAATCTGCAAGTCACACGCCGAATTTGACACAGCATTCCAGCGGGCAACTATGAGAAGACAGAGCGTAGAAGCAGTCCATTGTTATCGTCTGATTCTCTATACTAAGAGCATATATAAATGTAAGACGAAAGGAACCCATGAGAATATAGGGACTCTTGCCATTTCCAACACAAAAGATACAAATCCTGAGCTGTGTACATAGTTCTGGTAATGGCTGTCGATGTGGCTAATAGTTGAAATAGAATGATCGTCCACTATTATTCCTGTAGTATGAACCGCGTGTGATCGGTGCTACATAGCACACAATTCATTCGGCTGAACCATGTGAATGCATTGCATACAGGTGTAAAAATTAAAACTGTGTGTGCTCTCTATCATGTCGCACAGGGTTTATCTTTTCCATGGCGTGCGATTGCATACATCACACACCGCATAGGAGGGAAGCAAGGTGGAAATACGTTTCTTTTCCTGATTAACCTCCACTAGAATCATACATGGAGCCCTTTATTCATTAGGAGCCTAATAAAAACATAAAAATGTAGAGAAACTAAGTGACATGAAATAGTAAAATAAAGAGATAAAAAACGTGTGTTGGGCTCCGGTTCTAGTATGTCTGAAACATGAAGTTTAATGGTATCCTCCATTACCGGATCCAGATCCGGTGCCTCCACCGCTGCCTATCCCACCATTATCACTGCTACCGCCACCACCACCGGCGCCCGCACCGTTTCCAGAGGCATAGCCTGAGCCAGAAGAGCCACTGCTACCGGTCTGTCCACCTCCGGAGCCAGATCCACTCCCAACTCCGATGCTTGGACCTTGAGCGACACCTTTAACAATGCCACCGCCGTCGCCGCTACCCTGTCCACCGGCGCTGCCTCCAGAAGTGTCGTCGCTGCCGGCTTGTCCAGCTCCAGCTCCTTTACCACCTCCATTTCCATTGTCTCCGCCGCCACCACCGGTACCACTGCCACCAGCATCAGAGTTGCTCGTACCGCTAGCACCAGGAGCCGGTGCTAGTGTTACGCCGCTCTGACCATTTCCCGAACCACCGCCCTCTCCGGCTCCTTTTCCGCTAGTTCCATCGGCACCAGCACCTTGGCCTTGACCTCCACCGTTACCAACAGCATTGGCAAACCCATTCCCACTAGGGGCTGATGCGGAACCACTCGCACCAGTGCCGGAGCCATAGCCAGACCCAGAACCTGATCCAGCTCCACCCTTTGAACCACCACCCGCACCTTCACCTCCTCCTCCACCAGCTGCATTGGCATAGTTATTCTGGTTACCTGAATATCCATAGTTTTCACCATATCCTGTGGCACCACCTTTTCCGCCTCCTGAACCCCATCCGGTCGCACCCGACCCACCACCACCACCTCCGCCACCCCCACCTCCTCCTGCTGCACTAGAGGAGCTAGCGAGCATCCTTGAAGCATTGGTGAACCCAATGCTCACAAGGACAACAAAGCCAAGAGCTACAAGCTTAGTAGTCATTGTGTGTGAGAGCTTGGTGGAGTTTGAGATGAGTTGGATGCTGAAGGTTTCAGCGGGTTTATATAGCGGTGGAGCCAGCGCGTGCAGGACGCGCTGAACGCCTGTTTTGTATCTTGAATACAGCGGGTGATTCGACGAGTAGTCCCGTAGTCATGCAGTTTTTGACTTGCACCGCCAGCATCGATCTAGCAGCCAGGCATCATTAATTTCTTGAACAAATCTCTTCAGTCCGTAGTCAACTGAACAGAAGTGGCCAAGCTGTAGAAGCTAGGGTCTGAAGTTAACGAATGCTTGGTTTCTATCAAAGTCTAGCTAATAACCTGACATAGGCAGATTATTTACACGTTCTCCCGTACATGAAAGAACGTGCCTTCTCTAGGTGCTATTGTGACCTAAGAGCATGGCTAATAGAATAGCCCGCTGCTGGCTCTATAGCACTGCCATGTCAGCTATAGCCAACCTTATAGTTAGTAGGTACAATAGCAAGTTATAAAAAGTCACCACTATGGTTCATTTTACACTCTCACAAAGTGCCTAGGAGCACGTGCTAGAGCTGGCTCTTGTATGAGAGCCCACTTCTCTTCTCTCTCATATTCTCTCTCCTCCAACTAAGCACAAAAATACTATTTTATTCCTTATAGCCAGCTGACTAGGACTTATTGTACTTGCTCTAATGGTCGATACCACACCGACGCAAGCATGCACATGAAGCCCCGGATCCCATAGATCGATCTAGGTGGTGTAGATCATGGGAGTTCGGATCCGTTGACAGTGCATTGTAATGTCACTGCCGTTAACATGGGATGGAAAAGACATGAACATGATACACTAAGTACTACTGTGTACGTCCTGCTCTTAACTGAACTGGGGCATCCTAAGAGACATCAGATTGGCAAAGTCGTTATTGACCACTTGCTCAATCTCAATATTTTGGCGCACGATCTAGCCAAACGGGCAAGTGTTACAGGAGTTTGTTTTCGCTGGGTTGATCCAGTGCCGACTGAGTTTGCCCAACTTGCTAAGCAAGACCTTGTAAACAATGATTTTGAGTAATGTATGAGCCAATTTCCTCCCTCAAAAAATAAGAATATTTTTTTTTGAAACAAAGGCAAAAGACTTGCCATATTCATTAAGAAGAAGAACAGAGTTGGCCAGTTTATTAACGGGAAACCGGCCGAAAACCGGAACAAGAGCCCTCAACGACCGACAAAGAGCCGTCGCGAGGGCAAACCCAGCCATCCTGGCTACCCACACAAGCTCCTTGAAGCTCAAGTCGGCCTATGCCAAACAGACGACACCTCGAGTAGAGACCGACGACTCCGATTCTGAAGACAAGCGCCGGAGAGGCGGTGCGCAAGATCCGCGCCGGAGAAGAACATCACCGCCAGATCGCCCCTTGAAGGTCATCGTACACCGCACCCATTGCGGCTTCGACTTCACAGCAAGAGGAGACCGGAAGGAAGTCACCCGAACACGCCGAGAACAGAGTCGACTAACACGATCTTGCCGCAACCAGACCCTTGCTCAACACCATTGTCGTTGCCACACGAGCCTCCACTCGGAACACCCGCAACACCGGTTGGCCGCCAGCCAACACCAATGCCGTGCATGTCCAGCCCGCCGGAGCGCGTGAAGAGGATCAAAGTCTTCAAGACGACGCCCTCAAGAGGGGAAGCGACGAAGGATCGACGCCGTCATCCGACTCCGCAAAGCAGAATCTTGGCTTTCACCCGAAGACTTGACCCTGAGGGTGAAGAAAGGTCGGCGAGCTCAACGACGGCCCCCCAAGGAGGACAACGACATCCACGGACGCCGCGCCATCAGGTTTTCACCAGAGCCAAACCAGCCTTCACACCCACACGCAGTCGGACAGCGACTACGGAGATCGCAGCGCCGCCGGCCCGCACTCCGCTGGCCCACACACCCCCTGCACAGCCGCAGCGCCACCACTGCACAGGAGCCACCACAAACCGACCTGGAGCCCAGCGAGCGCCGCCGCCGTCAACCACACCACGCGGAGACGAGCCGAGCCGCACCAGCTGCCGCAGACCACCATCCAAGCACGCCGCAGACCACCACGGGCGCCACCACGGACGCCACAGAGAGGGGACGCCGACCGACGCCGACGCAGGGGCCGAGGAGAGCCGGCGGCGGTCAAGGGCCTGGCCCCCAGGTCCGGCCGCCGCGCTGCCCATGCGGCCACTGCAGCCACCGCTCCAGCCCGGGGGGGTCCGGGGCCGCCGCCCCGGCGTCCAGCTCCGCCGGGAGCCCGCGCCGTCGAGGGCCAACGCGGCGCGCCGGCCAGAGGACTCGCCGCGCGGGGGGGGGGGGGGAAAGACCCCTGCCAGCCCGACCCGCGCGAGGAGAGAGGGCCCGCCGTCGCCGTCGGCCGCGCGGGCTTAGCCCGGCGGCGTCCTCCGGCGGCGGCGGGGTGGGGGGAGTGGAGGAGGGGGAGGGGCGGCGGCGGCTAGGGTTTCGCCCGAGCCGCCCCCCAGGGAGCGACGCGGGGATTTCTCCGTAAAAAAAAAAAAAGAAAATAGATGAACATGGGATGGAGTACACTAGTGCTGATCGATGAGCTGTGTCTCGTCGGTGCAGTTTGACGCGGTCTAGCTTGAGCTAATATTGACTTGGGATTACTCATTGGTGTAGCGTTACTCATTGGTAAACGCCGAAGCATGGTGTTGACTTGGGATTAATTGCATGGAGCCAGTTCATCACCACCGGAATCTCATTTTTTACCAAGGCTGTTGTAAGTTTACCGAGTACTAGTATTGTATGGGACATTGGTATACAGCGCTACTTTGCTAATGTATAAAGACCTGCTGTAAAAGACAATACACTCGGCTTATTACTATTTTGCGTGTTCATGACACTAGGTAAAAAACAGACACCTAGGTAAACAAGGAACTTCACCCGTGTGTTTTCCACAAGACACTCGGTAAAAAAAGTAGACACTCAATGGACAAGTACACACTTGTACATTGATGCATGAAATTTCCCCAAATTAATTGGGTCCCGGAAGGTTAAATGTGAAAACACGAAAAGAGGGTTTTCTACTTTCCAGAGTACCAAAATAATGGAATTCCGTTGGAAATCTCGTAAATCATTAGAAACAGTGGTCTTCCCTATTAGGTGCGCCAACATTAATATTCCAGACCTCCTGTCTGACTTCCCTGCCAAAGTGGGACAGTTCCCGGGAAACTACCTTGGCCTCCCTCTACACTTCAAACGCCTTCGAAAGGTGCACCTCCAACCCCTCATCGACAAGATTGGCAGAAAGCTCCCGAGATGGATAGGCAAAAACATTGCGCGCCCGAGGAGGGTAACCCTTGCCAAAACTGTCCTTGCTGCCACGGCAACATACCACCAGACTGTTATCCCCATCCCTCTATGGGCACTGCGCAAGGCCGACAAGATCGCCCGAGGCTTCATTTGGAAAGGTGATGATAGCGAGATGGCTAGCGGAGGACATTCTCTGATCAACTGGGACACCGTTTGTCGCCCTACTCAGTTGGGCGGCCTCGGTATGCCAAACCTGGAATGCTTCGGTCGGGCTCTCCGCCTTAGATGGCCATGGTTACAATGGACAGATCCAGAGAGGCCGTGGGTGGGATCTCAGCTGCCTTGCGACAAGAAGGATATGGCTTTATTTCGTGCATCTACCAGAATTACCCTTGGTGATGGTAACAAGGCTCTCTTCTGGCAAGACATCTGGTCTGGTAAGGGAAGACTGCGTGATATTGCACCGCATCTCTACAAAATTGCCTCTCGCAAGAAGCGGCTCGTGGCCAAGGAACTTCTAAATGGGAACTGGATCAGAGCCGTCTCCCGTTTGAACTCCGTGGAAGAGCTGCGGGACTTCCTCCTTGTCGCCACCATTGCTGCTGAAGTAAACCTGGACCCTTCACGACCTGATTCAATCGCTTGGATTTGGACATCCGATGGCTCCTACACCGCTAAATCGGCCTATAAGGTGCAGTTCTTTGGATCCTTCTCTAAGTTCACGACGACAAAGATTTGGAAGGCTTACGCGGAGCCGAAATGCACTATGTTTTCCTGGCTAGTCTTGCACGGGAAGATTCTGACAGCCGATAGGCTTGCAATCAGGGGATGGCCTCACGACCCCATTTGTCAGCTATGCCTCCGCGCCCCCGAGACGGCTTGCCACTTATGCAAGGACTGCCCCTTTACCTCCAAGGTTTGGAGCATCGTCCATGGATGGTCCGCGGACGCTTGTCCCCCTGCCCTATCTCCGGGGACGCATGCTTCCGTTAACGACTGGTGGGATGCCATGCTTGTTGGTGCTGACAAGAAGACCAAGCGTTCCCGCAGCGGGAGGCTGCTCTACGTCATCTGGAATGTCTGGAAGGAGCGGAACAGAAGAATTTTCCAGGGAGTGAGTAAAACGTATATGGAGGTGGCACACATCGCGCATGAGGACATTAGGCAACGTGCTTTCGCTTTTGGTGTTGCCACGCCAGTTGTGGCACCAAATGATTGAGTAGGTTGATCCGGCCGGTGGGGGTTTTTCTCGGAATGTTTCCCCCAGAAAATTAAAAAACATGGCCCATCTTGTACAGTGTTTTTTCCCTCCTTAATGATAAGGCAGCACTCCTGCCGTTTGCGCTAAAAAAACAGTGGTGGAAACATCATATATATTGCAATTACCAATGATAATAACATAATAAACTTCAAAATACATAAATACATTTCCAACTCGTCTAAATGGTGAAGCCATACGTGAAAGGAGTAGACTGAGGCGAATAACTCGAGGTCAAAGCCGACACACCGCCCGGCCATCCCCTTGCTAGGATGTGGTACATCTTCAACAACCGCCTTTGCTTCCTGGAACATCGCCACAACTACAAGGGGGTCGGTGATGAGGGTGATTTCCTGATCACACTTGTACGCCCGTTTGAAGTCCCCTAGGATGGAGATAACGTCACTAGGTCCCTGGTTTTTCACCACTAGGTAGACATAGTTGCATACGGCCATAAACTTGGCGAAGAGCGGTCGTTCGAAGATGGCATGGTAGACGCTTGGCTACGACAACGATGAAGTTGAGTAACTCCAATCGATGATTCTCAGAGCCGCCGATGACACCTCAAACCCGATCGTTCCGAGCAAACAGATCCTGCCACCCAAGACAAAGCCGTGGAGTATCCTAGTGTCTGGTTCTATAGTTTGCTAGGGGATCCTGAGGATGTCGAGGGTGTCAGAGAAAATGATGTTAATGTCATTGCCACCATCGAGTAGGACACGAGAAAGTTGTGTGCCACCAATGTGTGGATCCACCACAAGAGGCAGACGTCTGGTGAAAGGGACGTGGCCCGGATGGTCCTCGTGACTAATGGTAATCGGCACATCCGACCATGGTAGGGTCACGGACAAGGGGTGTTGATCTCTTGGGAGAGAAGCTTCTGGTCTCACCAGACTTCTTCCTCTGAGTCCTCGCTAGTGATCACGAGCACCTCACACTATGAGATACTCTCGTACTTGGGGTAACAAGGTGACGAAGGGTTAACAAGTGAAAGTGGCTAACAGAATTACTAACATGAAATCTAGATCCGATCAATGTCAGTTTACATCCTAATGTCATAGAATACACGGTTGGCGATCCTGGCTTGACTTGTGTTCCAAGTTGTCGTTCTCGGGCTCCCTTCAGGCATCCGAGCCTTTACGGGTGTGGTTTGAACTCTCGGATGGACCATTCTTTCTTGGTGGGGGTGGGGGGGGGGGGGGATCTAAGACCAATTCCTTGTCACAATGTTTATGATTGTTGATTTAATCTCTATATGTGCTAGCCCTTACAAGGCCGAGGGTTGAGGCCTAGCCTCGCAAACATGCACTTTTATTATCAGATTGTAAGTTTAATTCGTTGTTATGCATTGTGTATGTGTTTTCTAATATTTTTCTCAATCCTAGGACTTGTCAGGTACCAGGATCTAAAGGTTGATCAAGGTAAATGTGAGCATACAGAAGAGTGGAAAAATACACGTGACACCTAGGGAAGTAAGGGCAGTATTGTGGTTGGAAGTAATTATCTAGGGAACACCTTTGACATCATAGACCTTAATACTTTTGTCAGTTTATCTTAATAACCGTGGTAACCTCGCTAGACATAAAGGGTTTTCAACTGGATAAATGAATCCATAGTGCTACGACAGTACGACTATGATGTCACAAGGACGCAATGCCCACATGTATCTCAGAATGCATAGTTATGTATTATCATTGACGACGCTTTTCATTATATCTTTTATATCCCATTTTGTGTATGCACAACTATAGGTGAAACCTTGGCCTGGCCTATTTTTCCGTACTGATAATAGGCAAAAAGACAAACAAGTTAGCAGTGCCTCACCAATCTCCAACTTCCCGGTTTGATAAAACCTAGTGTCTCTTGTATTCGTATGTAATCCAGATTGAAGGTAATTCCTTTCTTAAATAAAATAATAAGAGAGGATGTATGCAATATTTTTTATGTAGACAGGGGACCCGTCCTCTTTTTGAAAAAAAAGTGTTGAATCCACATGGTAAACTGTTTACTCAATTATCTACAAAAACACCGTGAACATTTTCCCCAGTCGGTCGATAGGCTGGGTATAGTTTACCCAGTGTGACATACGGCAAGAGGTTTACCAAATTTTCTTCTGGTTTCACTGAGCCTTTCATTTTTTACACTTCAAAAAATCAGATTCCTGTAGTGAGCTGCGCGGTGATGTAGGTTTCTTTAAACAGTTATGGGGACACAAGAAATGATCGGAAGAAAGCACGGCGTTTCACTCTCGGACTTTGTCTTCGATTAGCTACATGCATGTAGGCACATGAGGTGACAGATCTTAGCTAGGTAAGCCATCTCAATTCGGAGGATTTGATCTTTAATACTCTTGGAGTAGTTCAGTATCAACATTAAACTAGCTAGACTACGTAGCTCTTATCCAGTCACGAGTCAACTTAAGTTCTAATTTATGAAATGCAAATAGATGCACTCTAGTTTGTTAATTAGCCTACGCTATCTTGGGATATTTATGATGACACAAACATCGAGAGATATCGATCAAGAGAAAGTATGGAGTTTCGCTAGCTCGCACTAGATTTCATAGTTAGCTAAGCCATCTTAATACAAGAGATAAAAACCTATAATGATTTAGTGTCAACATTAAAATATACTCCATAACATTCTCTTCTGATTCAGTCAACTTGAGTTCTGACTTGTGAAATACACATAACCTCAATGCAATTTATTAATTGGCATACACTATATATCTTGCGATAGTTATGGCGACGGAAACATCAAGTGATATCGATATGGGAAAAGTACAGTGTTTCGCTAGCTTAGACTTTGTCTTTGAATTGCTTCATGCTTGTTCGTGAAAAAACAGAATAGCTTCATGCATTTAGAGAGATGCGAGGTGAAAAATCCTAGCTAGCCAAGCCATCTTAATGCAAGGGATCCTATCATTAATTGTTTGGTATCAACATTGAATACTCTCTAAGACCGTAACACAATGTTTGGGTCAGTCAACTTAAGTTCTGACTTTTTGAAATACATATTAATGCATTATAGTTTGTTAATTAGTATTTGCAAGCTCTGACTTCGTCTTCGATTAGCTACATGTATGTGCAAGCGCTAGGTGACTGATCCTAGCTAGTAATTAAAGCCATCTTAATTCATAGATTGATCTTTATTGGTTTAGTACAATTGTATCAACATAACTATACCCCCTCTAGTTCGGTAAAAAAGTTTCAACTTTGTAAATACATAGACACAATGTAGTAGTTCATTAAAAAACCATACACTATCTTGGGATACTTATAGGACACAAACATCAAGAGATTTCTATTGGAGGAAAAGTATTGTGTTTTGCTAGCTCAGACTTCGTCTTCGATTAGCTGCATGCATGTGGATTTAGGCCATCACAAGATCCTACCTTGGGAGTAGTTTAGCATCGACATTAAACTGTACTCCATAACAGTCTCTTGTGGTTCGGTCAACTAAGGTTTTGAGTTCTAAAATACAGTGCACGCCTTTAGTTACCTACATGACTTCTTCAGCGAGGCTGAAGCATAATGTCTTTGATAGGATAAGCCCAAAGACATTATTAGGCCCGCTTGGTTGTTTCCATTGCATGAGGGAATACTTGTGCCCAATATTTGGTTTCCTAACTATAAGAATTTTGGTTCAACGGATGCAATTGCAGGGTTCTTGGTTGTCTCCATCCTATGCTTCTAGTCACCTCTTCTTAAGATTATGACATTACCCACATACGACATAAACTGAATTTATAGTCTAACTAAGATGCAACAGAAGTGCCAAACTAAACCATTTGAAGTCCAACTACTTCAAGAAATTGCACTACTTAGTCTATCAACCAGGAAGATCATCATGAAATGGACAATCTAATCATCATCGTCATAATTATCATCAAAATAATTTGGAGATTAGTTCATATGACTTTCAATTTACCTCCGCCTAAAACTGTTACAAATCTCTTTGAGAATTGGTTGGCTGGTCTGAATAAGAAGGATGTAAAATAGATTAGAATTGGTGTCTGCGCTATTGTTTGGGCCTTATGGAATACACGCAATGATCATGTTTTTAACAAGCTGAAAGTTTCATTATTTTTGGAGGTTATCCCAATGGCTACGTATTGGATCCATACGTGGTCTTATCTCCAATCATTAGAGCAGTGGCATGTCATGGATTCTAGGTGCAACCGTTTGGAGACGGTCGCACGAGACTTATTCAACCAATTCGGCTGGCAGCATGATAATAGGATTATGTCCTCTTGAGATCCCATGAGTTTCATGTCTTTGATTTTTTGTTGGCTGATACATGTTGCCACTTTGGTTGATCCATGAATTGTAATAAGCACTTTCAAACTTCGTAATAATTTAATAAAAGAGCCATATGCATCATTTTGATAAATTATCATCAACGGTATGTGGTCTCCTCGCTCACACTGCCTCCGCCCACTCAGTCCTCTTTCATGACCAAGCAACATGGCCTTGGTCAGTGGCGTCAACAGCCACATCCTCTTCTCGAGTACCCACTCGTCAATAGCAAACTGAATATCCAATTGTGAAGAGTGCAACGTGCAAAAACAAGCTTAAAATCTAATCTAGGATCTTCCATCTATTCTTCAAAGCTTCAAATATGCCTTCTCAACTGTCACCCTAAGGCTTGAGTGTTGGAGATTGAAGATTTATTTGGTATTATGAGGTAGTTCCTGGAGAAGTAATTGAGATGGTATGTGTGCTCTGAAAAGTGGAAAACCCCAAGCCGACATGCATATCGAGTATCTATCAGGTAAAACTTGTGTACGAAGTAAATAGGAAAAACATGTTACAGACAATGGTGACGACTCACTATAACATATCGAGATCCACGATGTTACATTGAGGGACATGTTTCCCATCCATTCTACAGAGGTTGTCATTTGGAGCGTTCCAGCTAAGACATATGTGAACTTGAGATCAAAATCAAAAGTGGGAAGTACATTATGACATATGCATTGCGTTCTACCCCTGAATGTTACAGACGGTGATCTTGATAATCTAGCAATCACATTGGTGCCATCAGTTGCACCAAAAGAGTTCTATGAAAACATCGTGCATACTAATAGGAAATTTTATGTCGAGGCCACATGTGCATACTAATGGGAAATTTACATAATATTGCTTATCTTGAAGTATGAATACCATTTTGGGCTCACTCTTTATCTTCTTTGGTGTTTCACCAGCTGGTGGCTTGATCATCTCACACCTAAGCTCACAAACTGCATACAAGACTTGCTTGATACATCCATCAACTGTCCCAATGGATATCCTGAAGGTTTCTGAATCACACTAAACCTTTAGTTATGATTAACATAATGAAGGAGCATTGCCACTTTCTCATCCACAATCGTGTGAATCTAGCAAACCAGAACGTAACCCTGTTCTTTTTGTTGTCATACTGAAACAGCTTGAGGGTTTGCAGCTTGCCTTACTTGCAATTGAAGGTCCTCCTGCCTCTGCCACATTGAATTCAGCAGCCAACAGTGCAAATATAACTGGATTAGGTGCATCCAGTTGCACGGAAACCACTCAGTGGTGCAGATGTGCATCACTATATATCTCTACACATATAAATGTACATTTCTGGCGAAGAATAATAGCATTCTCTACTCTGAATAAACAGATTTTAAGATATAACTAGCAGAAACCAAAGAATCAGCTTGTATGCGCTGCCCCAGTGAAATCATCCAGGGTCGATGGCTTCTACTGTCTACTAGACATCAAACGGTACTCCTCAGTCCTCACCACTTCAGGGTGACAGCCAACTCCAAGAGGGCTTCCACTTGGCGTATAGTCCGCAGCTTCTCTTGCTGTTTCAACATTGTCGCGACAGATCCTGGGTCATATCCAGTTTGCAACTTATTCTTTTCTTGTTCAGCTTTAACTTCTTTCAGCAGCTCATCGACTTCCCTGACAAAGTCAACTCTCAGAAGAACATCATCGCCCTGAGGAGGCAGCTTGATCTGCCCGTCATGCTGACAAAAACAAGGAAACAAATACCAAAAACTGAAAGTTCAGAACTTTTCTGCAGCATGTAAGAACCATGATGGCAGAGAAGTAATCTAAGCAGGAAATCCAGAATCCAATTAGAGAATAATAAAAATGTAAAACTGTAAGTATGAACATATTATCTCTGGAATCAATTTAAAATTCGAGATGTGAAAATATCTTTGCCCTTCACTATTTTCTGTTATTTTTCATGTAAAATTTACTTTAAGTGAAATCGCATTTTAGGTGTCAGTGTCTAGTTAAATGTATAAGAACTTGGCAAAATTATATTAAGTACCATTAATGGGATAGCTTATACGTAAGAGATTAGAGTACTTCAGTGACTGGATTATCTGCAACTGCAGGAGCACTATCAAACAAGCGACCATTTAGGTGAGTAGCCTTTTTTTCTTTAATTCCCTTCCATAAATTTCTCACACCCAAGTATCTTCTATTCAAATACTACCAGTTTCACACAAAAAAGGTGACCTGCATTGAACTAACATACTTTCTCCATGTTGAACCCAGCAGGAAAGACCATGGTGAATGGGTCTTCTCTTGGAAAAACTTCTATCATGTGCTTTCTGCATGACTTTAGCCATTTGTCATCGGCAGACCCATCATGAATATTCAAAAGTTCATCGAGTAATCTCATGGCAGGAGTTGCTTCACTTCTTAAAATCTCTGTCTGCATTCAGGTTTCATGTTTATGATTAGCACATCAAAAACTAATGAGGTGCTAAAAAACATGATGAATTCAAATAAACAACACTTTGCAGGCAGAGAAGTTCATCTAGCTTTATAACACAAGACTGATGCGCGTAACTCCCTCGCGTAACTCTTGGAGAGGCGATCTGCAGGTGATCGATTCAGGTCTTGCCTGCAGCATCGGTCGCCGACACTTAACCTCCCTCAATCCCCATCCTCCCCCGACCCTCACCCGCCCCTGTACGGCGGCGCCATGCCGTGCCGGGGCTCCCACCGGCGGCTCCCCCAAGCCCTCCTCCGAGCACCTCCCCTTCCGTCGCCGCCACCCGGGGCGTCGCCGGGCAAAGCCCATGTGGCGGTGGCGGCGGCGGCGGCAGTTTTCCTCGGTCATTGTTTGGGTTTCAGCGGAGGCATTTGCTAAGGCCCTCTGGCAACGAAGGGGTGGGTGGCGGCGGCCAGGAAGGCTTAGCGATCTAGCGGCGGCAGGCGGCGCGTGGTGGTGGCGTGCACAACTCCTGCTGCATCTCGCCATCTCCGAAGACAACACCCGGTGGTCGGCTGGCTAGTTGTGGCAGATCTCATGATACCACATCTAGTCTCGGCAGCGAGTTGGCGAGGCACGGCCGCCGGTGAAAACCGAGCTCTGACTCTGGTCATGGCAGGCGATGGCGGCATATACACGTCGTTACCTTGTTGAAGGCATGGCCATTGCAGCCAGAGTCTCCTCACTTGTGCTGCTCCGGGGGAAACCTAGATATGGGCATTCTGGATCGGACGATGGCGGCGCTTTCAGCGTCGCTCTCCCTCATGGGGGCATTGTTTTGGAGCAGCTGCTGGATGGTGGAGGCAGGAGGTGGAGCGGTGTGCATCTACCTCGTCAACAACGGCGAGTCTTGGTTGCGTGGCACAACAGGGCATCGGTGTCGGACATGACATGATGGACTCGCGCAGGGTGGTGTTGTTTGACGCCGTGGTGGCGTCAAGGACAGGCCTGGTAAGGTCAATGCCTTGATCCCTGTCCTGAAGGGTCGGCGGCAGATAGGGGCGGCGATTTTTGGAGCGTGTGCAACGGTGCATGCTGAGGGTCTGCTAGACCGATTTGTGCTCCATGATTGCCGGTGGGCGTTTTGTTGGGGCCTCCGGTTTATTGATGATGTGCGTAGGTGTGAGGTCAGGGCAAGCGGCCCCGACATGGCCATCCTTTCATCAAGCTTCTAGGTGTTGTGACAGTTGTCGCTAAAGAGGTGGCTTCAGGTTGATCATTGTATTTTCTTTGTAAGGCTTTGTTGAATAATTATAAATAAACAAGGCTGTGTGCATCATATTGATACAGAGGGCAGGGGTTCAACCTCCATTTCGAAAAATAAAGATAAGATACAGAAGAAACGTACATATCTTGATATTCTACTTACCTCTACCCTTCTGTACAAGAGATCAAGGCTTCTGATAGCATCTTTCTCATCCTGCAGGTAGAACAGAAGGTCAAATATATATAGATATACTAACTTTACTAATTACAGGCAAGAGAATTTCTCAGATACATTTCAGCTATAGGGACAAATTAAAAACATGAAGATTAAACATTGGACAAGAGAGGCAGCACAATATAAAGACTATGAAATGAAGGAAATTGTGTGTACACTAATTATAATATGAGGTGCAAATGCCATGCAGCAATGGTAATGCTATACCAATTCAAATAATGTCACTGCCAACATAATGCTAAGAAGATTAAAATAAACTGAGATACATAGACACGGTTACAAAACTTTTATGAGATATTCGGATTCCAGGAGCTGTTGCGGGTGTTTTGTTGTCTCTCCAAATTCTTCAAAGAACGACTGTATGCTTTAGTGTTACACATTCTCAAATCAACTTTTACTCAAATCAATGCTTTGACATGCACCTTCAACAGGTTTGTTTATCAGTAGTTAATTTCAGATATTTGAGAAAATCTTATTGTTTACCTTCAACTATAGAAGTAACCAACAAACAAAACATCAAACAACCATACTTTTTGTAACAGAAGTTTAGCTATGAACTTATAACATGACCCTATATCACAATACTACTAGATTTGGAAGATGCTAACAGTAAGAACTTGAACTGTACATAGATGTAACAGAATCCGTAAGACCTATATAGGTAACAATAGCATGACCCAGAACAGAGCTTTACATACATCCCGCCGAGCAACGTCAAGTCGATTCCAAATGACCATGAGAACAAGTTCGGTAAGCTCTCCTCTTTCAGCAGCCTTCTCAATGACCTGCATATAGAAATACACTGCATTAGATAAATCAAGTATTTGATAAAATGAGTTTTTGAAAAGTTTTTTCAATACTCTCAATTTTAAGGGAACACAAACTTTCAACTTCCTTTTTCCATGATTTTGTTTTTACTGTGTTCAAGTTTTCGCATAAGCAATTCTGTCAAAAAAGCTTGGATATGAGCAGGACGGGGTGACATCCATTTGCCAATGAGCCTGCCAACTGCAGTGAGTAGATCATGGCTGGAGCATGCCGCAGGATGCACATGCTAGTGCTTAACAGAGACAGGTGTGGGTAGAACTAACTAAATCCTCAATGTGTAAAACTACGACACAGCTAAGATACCCATGTTACGATCACTTCCAGTATCAAAAATGTTTTCCAGGTCAATGAACTTAACCAAACGCCCAGAATCAAGAGCAAGTGTTTCATTCTTTTGGATTAAAAAAACTTACATGTATGCGTTTTCCGTCTGGACTTGTCAGTTATAAAGCAATGTGAACCCTGTAACACTTGGTTCAGAATCCAGAAATCATAATTCTTACGATGGCTGTGTCATGCTTATCCTATCCTATGTTCATGTATCTAGTGTGGTTCCCAAAAATCATAGGTCATTATTGTTCCAGAACAAAGGGAGAGAAACATGGCGTAGTAGTATGGTTTAAAGTTTTAAGAGTGTGCAATGAGTCATTCAGTTACCTTCTCAATATCTTCCCCAGCTCTTATGAAATTTGAAACTAAAATCCTAGCTTTGCAGACTTCTTCCTGTGGGTATGCTTTCATACGCATCCCAATCTCACGGTATTCATTTGATTTAATTTCCTCCTCAGCTTCCTCTTTCTGACGATATGCATGCCACTCCTTAGTCCTCTCTCGCTGATTGGCTTGCCACTCCTGCACGTGGAAGCACAGGTGGCTATGGTTAAATATATAAATATTTGTCGCTGAAGTTAGGTAAAACCACTTGTGCCAAAATGAAGTACATTAACGATGATGATGGAAAAATAGAATATATGCATCATACAGAAAAACATGGGCAGTCATTAGTTTACCCCATCACTTTTGGGTGAATAGAGTTGAGTGGCACCGATACCGACATGTGTTAATTTCATGCCAGATCAGTGTGAAGTGAGCACTGAGCAATGCGTGAGGAGATCCTCATGATTATTCTATATAAGCCAGGAATTGGAATAAAAAGTATGATCATGATACGAAATGAAAGAACCATGAACAATATATGTTTGCTTTTTAGTAAGCCAATTGATGCGATGATGCCAGTTTTCCTTGTAGCTATTGAAAACGAACAACCAGAGATCATATGACTTGTTGAAACTAGTATCTGCAACAGACCACACCCTGCCCCCACTCGCCCAAACACCCGGATGTGCTTGTCAGTGACCTCTTTGCAATTTGGACTAATAGCAGGATTAGCCAGTTACAGGACATTCAACTGTTCGTCAAAGGATTTTAGTGTCGAATTGCAACAATGACCCAAGCAAAAGGTCAACATAGCTGAACCAATAAAACGACCAAATTCTGCTAACGCACCAAAAAGGGGCAGAGTTTATAAGCGCAAGTACTAGCTTCCTGCAACATTTCCTAGCCCATTACATAATACTGGGTGCATCAGTGTAGTGTGATAAGTGCAGCTTATGCTTGCACGGAACCTGCACGACGAAATGCTTGTGAGAGCTACCCACGCGCGCCATACCTCGTCGTAGAACTCCGACGGCATCCCCTCCAGCTCGACCTCAACGGCCTCCGCAGCAGCGGCGCTCTTCGTCTTCTCCACGGCTGCAGCGGGAAGGAAGTCGCAGAAAGCTAAGGCGGGGTTCGTGAAAGAGGCGGGCCGGGTTCATTCGAGTACTCGTACCTGAGATTGGGGAGAGGGGCACGGCCGGCTGGAAAGAGTGGGGACGAGCCGGAGGAAGGAGCCGGCGGTGGAGAGGCGGGATGGAGGAGGGGAAAGGCGAGGGCGGCAGCGGCCGGAGGAAGGTGGGAAGAGAGGGCGCCGCGGCGGCCATGGCGCAGAGGAGTCACGAGCTTCGCTGGTGAGCGTGCGGTCGGGGTTTTGGGGGATTCTGCGGATGAACCCGACCTGACAAAGAATGCAGTGATGTTCGCAGTAATAATACTTATCTTCTCCAATAAGTATTGGCGAAGCAAATAGAGCTCTCTGATTGATTCACATGTTTTTTTATATGAAGCTCATATACAATGAGAAAAAACGTGTATAATTGGGATCCGGATCCTCTAACTTTTGTACCTTGACTTTTCCTGACTTCGAGTCATTGACGAGTGGGTCCCGCATATGGTGGACCCCACTTGTCAGTTACCCAAAGTCAATTTCGGCTAAGTCAGAGGATCCCATTCCGTATAATTGGTAGTCTAGGCCGCGTGTCATTCTCGCTACTGCCACTCCTTGCTAATAGTCACCAGACTGGGCCTTAGCCCAAGTTCATCAGCAGCCCGATCCAAGACCTCTAAGCCATAATATCCCCAAGGTACGTGTATTACATCCCAGTTTTTTATGGGAGCTCCTATGCTCTATCCAGTTGGGCCGGCCCTGTAGTAGCTTATTGCCTTTTTCTGTTTTTTCTGATTTTCTTTTCTGAAATCTAAACAATTTTAAATTTTAAACAAAATTTGAGTTGAACGAATTTCGAGTTTGAATAAAATTCGAATTTTGAACAAATTTTGAGTTTGAAAAAATTTCGAGTTTGAATAAAAATCGAATTTTGAACAAATTTTGTGGTTGAAAAAATTCGAATTTTAAATAATTTCGTGTTTGAACAAAATTGGAAATTTGAAGAAATTTCGAGTTTGAACAAAATTTTATTTTTGATCAAATTTTGAATTTGAACATTTATGAAAAATAATTTGTTCAAAATTTTGAGTTTGAACATTTATGAAATTCTTCTAATAATTTTAAAAGTTTGAAAAAAGTTCAAAAAACAGCCAAGCAAACAAAAAATCCTAGAAAACCAGAAAAAACTTGCTCAAGAAAACAAAAATAAAAAACCTAGAAAACAAAACCGGAAAACAAAAAACCAAGCCGTACAGACAAAAACTGGGTGCGCGCTGATGGGCCGTGGACCATATCACTTCGCTCGCGGGCGGAGCGAATAAAGGGGCGCCCGCGGGAAGAGCGAACAAAGGCTCGCCCGCGGGCGGAGCATAGGAATCGCCATTTTTTATCCCCACAAAAAGTCTCAAAATCGCAAGAGAAGTAGGCTGTTGTGCTTGAATGGTGTGTTGTGTAGATTACTATTTTCTCGCTTCTTTCATTTTTTAGTTGGAAAGAGTTAATTAATTTGTTGTTAGTTTGGGAACCTTGACATGATTATTATTGAGTCAAGTATATAAGAGAGATCAAGGATCCAATACTGTACATGTGGAGAACTAACAGGAATCATCTTCTTTAGCTAGCAACATGAGATAGTCCTCCAGTCTTTAGCTATCAACTGATATGTTAACTCCTACCAGTTGACCGAGCCGGTGATGTTCTTCAACTTAATTGCCTTTTGGCGGTGACTCTTGATAATTGACACCATGCTGTGTACAGTTCAAATTGCTAACTGCTTGCTTGATTTTAAGTTGATTTCTTGCTAATCATCTTAGACTATTATTTGTTTGCTTGTTTGATGTGCACACTTTTTAAGTGTTATTCAAAAAGATAGAGGAGTTCATGTATTTGATAATTTGGCAATGTTAGCTTTCAAGCATGGTTTTATGTCCATGATTCAGGAATCATATTTCATTCAACTCCATTTACTGTTATAGTTTATTAAAAATACTATAATTGAACAATATTTAATACCTGGATACAAATTAATCTCTGTTATGCCTTGATTTCTTGCACAAACAAAGTAATCGGATGTAGTCTTTCTCGCACAAATAAAGTAACTGGATGCAGTCTTTTCTCGCCACATTGCAAAACATTGGACCTTTTAGCCTGAGACACCTTGGCGAATTAGATGATTAATCTTCAGATACTAATTGTTTTCGGCAATCATTGTATCCACTCCAAACTTAATCTCTTTTTTTTGCATCAAACAAGTTAATTTTTGTAGCTACGATGACTCACACATTTTATACATCACTGATCACTATAGTCTTTAATACTGTTTTCTGCTTGTGCACATACATTTCGCTGATGAGGTGGACCAATCCTTCGCATTTGTATATTCAGCCATCATAACCATTGGCGGAGCGTAGTGGAGGCGAAAGTGGGTCGCTGCCCCCCTTTCCAAATTACATTTTCTTATTAGTACTACTAATAGGTATTCTTCCACTCAGCCTATCAGCAGATCAAGCTAAATTTGTCCTCTCCTTTACCAGCTCGACCATAATACTGCAACAGAGCAGAGATGTTACGCGTCCGCTGCCGTCCATGCTGAGCTCAACCAGCCGCTATGGATTCACCTGTTCGCCCCTGCCCCTTGATCCTCCTCCTCGCCCCTGCCCTCAATCTCCGCCATGACGCCGCGCCCACGCCCCGGCGAGTCGTGAGCTGCTGCTGCTTCGCCTTGCCCCGGCGCCAAGCACCCCACTGCCTGACGTGAATCTCTATCACACATGTTGGTTTCGGCTCCAGAATTCTGTTTTTCTCATGGAAAATTAGCATCTTGGGTTGTACTGGTAATTTAGATGGCTATTACTCCACTGGATTGCTCAATTGGTGCGTTTTTAAAATTTTGGTAGCAATGGGGAAACAATAGAAGATCCAATCTTGTTTTAAAGAAAACGAGATGAAGAAGTTCCTGAACATACATCTACTCCTGAGAGCATTTCTCTAGCTAGTTATTGGTCATAGTTTATCTTTTGGTAATTATATGTGGTCTTTTCGTTTGGAGAAACAAGAAATTCTTGTCCGTCCAGGTTTATTCTAGCTATCTGTTACATTTGCCTGACAAAATACCTATATATCATCATCATGACATTGCCATATAATAATATCTTACGTGTGTTCTATGACTTGTCCTATTTTTTGTGCTTATTTGATGTTTTCTTTGGAGTTGGCCCCCTCTTGTATTTTGTTCACGCTCCGCCACTGATCATAACGCACAATCTTATGGCCAAGATGTAGTATGAACACTTCTTTTTTATGGATAAAAACAAAATGAGAGATCTCACTACCTTGCTTATACTGACTTTGTAGTGAAATAAATTGAGTTATCCATGTGGAGAACAACTAAGAGGCTCTTTGTAGTACGTTTGTTTGGCTCCAAAACCGGGACTGGCTGAATGGCCTATGAAATCCAGATCTAGAGCTTGATTGCAATACAAAAACTACTATGCATGGGCTTCATTTTTATTCGTAAAATTAGCTTCGTAAAAGTGAAACGGGCGCAGCAAGGCGCGCCTTCCAGTTCTAGTCTTTTGTGTAACTCTGATTGAGCGATTGTTAGGAGTACTCAAGCAGTACTCTCTCGCTTTAAAAAAGAGTGTCGGTGACTTTATATTAACTTAATTAATACTAATACTTTTTAATTGGAGAAAGCATCTATTACAAACAATTGTTCGAATAAAATATAACTATACAGATTCGTAGATATCAAAATATAACATGTTTTCTCTTAGGGCTCGTTTGGCTCCCATCATTTGAGGCTAGAATCAAAGAATTCATTTATGAATTCATTTATGATTCGTAGATATCCATAGGTACCCTGTCATTTTTGTGGATTTTTCAAAATGAAATGATATCATCATGTCATTTAATTTCATTTCTACCAAATGAAATGAAATGATGGGTGCCAAATAAGTCCTTAGTGAATATGACCAAATTCTAGAGCATCTTAATCTAGAACCTGAGAGTATGTACTACATGAAGCCGAAAGCTCGAATTCACCTTCCCGTGCATTACAAGTTTACAACATCTTCAGACCAGAGTTGTAGAAACCGAAGTTGACGGAAAGAAAAAAGCCAGAGTGGTAAAACTATATGTAATGCAGCTAATCCTCACCAACAAACAACATCCTCTGGGTTTTTCTGTTCATAATTTCGTCTTCTAACATGAAGAAGACCCTGTTCCAGTTATTATTGTATTCCCGGTGCATCCGAGTCCTAAAAACATATCTAGTAACAACCAAAGACAAAAAACTTTTGTGACAATACAGACATAAGATATACACGTTGTCCAAGCTACATAATAGCTTATACTATCTCCATTCCAAAATGTAATCATTTTTACAAAGCCAATTTATAGTTTTCTAAAAAATACTTATAATTCAAAATGGAGTTAATACTACATAACATAAGAGGTAAGTTCTTATGATGATTCCGAATGAATCTTAAGGCCCGAACTGAGAGATGGGAGTAGGAGAGGAATGAAAGGTAGAGAGACTTTTCTTTATGTTCTTTCTTAACTTTCGATGCAAGGATACGTCTGCCTTTATATACAAAGGATATTAGCAAGGTAATGCACACTGCATTCCACTTTAAATACCATCTTCTTGCATTTAGAGTTCTCAACAGAAAAAAGTTATTGTAGTTGTGTATTTCAATGATACAGTAGGGAGTCTTTTCCTACTACATTTATGTCAAAAAAAATTGTGTATTTCTTCTGTAAAGAACGTATTAATATTAAGAAGATATCAACTACAACCAAAATCTGCAACAAACCAAAAAAAACTAGTCGTGACATTAAGAATGCACATAGACAAAAGATATATATATATATATATTTGATCCCATATTTATTTTATAGTTATATATTACTGTAAATTTTATTGTGTATTGTTGGTATCAGAGCTAGTGCTTAATCATTGAAAGGTTAAGGTATCTGAATTTAGAAGTTAGCGCAGGTAGAATAATAAAAACGAAGGAAAATATTGATATAAGGTGTAGAATAAATCCATCTGAAGAGCATACTTGGCATACTACACATAGCCAGCTGAATATAATTGTTGATCTCATATATAACTTTTTCATATCTTGGGGAAAAAGACAAGATATATTAGACCAGAAGTTTGAAAGTTTATTGAAAGAATACAATAAGCTTGCAGAAAAATATTCAGGTTTGAATAATAAAATTGATATAGCCTTGCATAAGCTAGAAGAAGCAAAGGCAAGACAGAATACAGTTTGCAGAAATAACGATTACATTAAAGAAGAAGTACAATCCATTGGAAAAAATATAGAGCATAGTTTAAATAAGAATAAAGACTTGTTGTCAGGATCCACAACAAGGCAAGATCATATTCTTGAAGTTAAAGAATTGGTGCAAGAGGTAAAAACTCTGATCCTCTCATAATTTGCATGTCCGAATATAACAAAGCATTAAGCGAAGTAGCCAAATATTTAACGCCTCCTATTGGTTTCTCCGATTACGACTCACCAAAAGAAGACTCTAAAATTTTAATAAAGCAAAATAATACAATCATCCAGTTATTAATCCAAGTCTTAGAGAAATTAAATAGAGAACAAGGTAACAAAGAAATCGTGTTAGCATCATCTGGTGTAGTAATATCATCGAAGAATATCAACTCAGAAAAATGGACATATCTAAAAGCCTCAATAGAAGAGACAAAGGTCTCCAAGTAGTAAGGCAAGATTCGAGACCCCTAACAATGATGAATAGAATTTCATGCAGCAGAAATGATGACATTGATAGTTTAGAAGAAGTTATAAACCTAGATAGAGATCTAGAAAGATATCAAAAAGATACATTAAGGAAAATAAGACCACAACAAGTTTATCATATGGGCATGTTTGAAAGTAGAAGCGGTCTATATAGAATTTCTAGAGAAATTGAGTTAAGTGTGATAACTCATCCTGTAGACCTAAGAATTGTGAGTAAGAATATTGAAAATGAACTTAAATATAGTGGTTATAAATACATTCATCAAGGTATGTATATCATAGGAGTTAAAGGCATGACAAGAAAGAAATTAGGAACGAAGGTTCTAATAACATTACTAGATAAAAGATGGGGATCAATAGATAAAGCTTCATTAGGCTTTATGGAAGGTGATATGAATGAAAATAGGCTAATAACCTACATAGCCCCAGATCTAATGATGCCCGTAAAAGAATTTATAGATAAAATGAGTTTTGGATTTCAGACTAAAGGATATGAAGATTTTAGAGGAACAAATTTGTTAGTAAGCATAGAATTTATAGGAAGGCTCACTAACAAAAGCAGCTCTAGATATAGAGTAAATGTAAATGACGTAATTGAAAGTATGCAGTCAAAAGGTATAAAGTTTATGAGTCCTCTTAAGATTAGTTCTGAAGAAAGAGCAGGAGAAGAGTGGAATATTGGAGAATTAATAGAAAAGAAAGAACTAAAACTGCCTGAAACCTACATTAGCTATCAAAATTGTGAAGGAAGTAGTAGCATTAGGTTCACAAATTATAAAGCCGCATCCTTAGATGACACAGAATCTCGAATGTCAGAATCTGAATTTAGTGATAATAGGTGCAAAGGTGCGACAGAGTGCATGGAAAAGGCAAATCTAGACAATGAAATAACTCATTGGGAAGGAAAATTAAAACATATAGAATGGGAATATAATAATTCTATGATAAAAGATTGGCCTAAGATCCGAGAAAAGGAATTATTTTTCATTAGAGAAATTTCAAGACTTAAAAAATTAAGAAGTGACAAAAATAATACCGCTAGCAGTTCAGTTATGGTAAAAAATATGGTTGAGCCCAAAGACAAAGGTAAAAATGATAATATCAACCAAAGTCATAAGGATAAAGATATAGATGAAGATGAGCAATGGGACATAAACAATAAATTGCTATTAGAAAGTTATGAAGAAGAAGAAAAAATAGTAAACGAAATACTAGAAGAAGATATAGACTACGATGAGTCTGAAGCATATGATGATTTTATAAATTCCCTAGATGAGGTAGGGTTACATAATTTAGAAAATGCAATGGAAGCCATGGAAGTTGAAAATAGTAAGAGAAAAAGATCTGCATATGGTGATAGTTCAGTAAAACAAGAAGGAGAAAGAGAGAGAGCAACCAGACCAGCTGGAAGATGGCCTCCAGAAAAAGAAGATTATCAACCAACCTACATTCCAGGACAATACAGGCATATGGGTTCTAAAAGAAGAGATTTTGAAAGGCCAGTGCAATTTCAAAATTATAGGAATGATGGTGCTATATTAAACTTAGCAGCTCATGATCCTGCAGATTGGCCAAATATAATTAGCATATGGAAAAGCCTAATAGTTCAAAAATATATACAAATCCAACATAATATAGGAAATAAGGTAGAAGATATGCTAACATATCTTGAAACATTTTTAGGAGAATCCCTAAAAGTTTTATGGGAACAATGGGTAGAGACATATCCAAATAATCACGAAGAATTAAAAAGGGCTGGAAGTAACCCAAATAATTTTGCTAACATTATATCAAATATGATCATAGCAGAAGACCCAGAATTAGGAAATACAGCATTACAAAACGAAAGGTTAAGAGAAATAGAAAAATTAACTTTAACTAGTTGGAAAGGGATAAAGGAATTCTCTCAGCATTATTTATATAATGCTACCACTGCTAAACAAGGTTACAATAAAGGTGTCGTCGAAAGATATTTTAACAAATTACCTGACCCATTAGGATCCATAATATTTGAAGAATATAAGAAAGAAACAGAAGGTTTCATCATGAATATATCCCAAGCCATAACCTTTGTATTTAAACATTTAAGAAAAGTTTGCACAAGTATACAAGCACAACGATCTATGAAGAGATCTGATTATAATTTCTGTAATAATATTGTCAAAATTCCATTAACATATGGAGAAGATAGGCATAGGAATAAAAAATATTATAAACCTCAAAGGAGAGATAATAGAAATTTTAGGACAAAAAGAAGATATTTTTTAAGAAGGTCAGATAATAGAGCCCCTTTCTTACATAAGAGAAATGTAAGAAGATATAATCCCAGAAAAACATATGATAGTACATGCAGGTGTTTTATATGTAACTCACCTGATCATCTAAGTAGAACTTGTCCCAATAAAGATCAGAAAAGATATTCTAGTAAATTGGAAGAGCAAGAAAGAGTGCTAATCATAGATAGTGTCAATGAAAACATATTAGTATGTGATGATGAAATAAAAGATGATGAGTCAATTTATTCAATCATAGAAACAGATGAAGTAGAAAATGAGACAAGAGAAGAAGAATCAAGTGAAGATGAGATAGATTTAATAGAAGAATTAGCAGGATTAAAAATTGAAATGATGAATCAAGTAGATTGTGAGCATGATTGGATTACAGGTAAAGGAGACTATTATATAAAATGTGCCTTTTGCATATACTACCCAAGCCAAGAAAATAGGTCAACTTGTAGTATATGTTTAAGACAAGCATGTTTTTCTTGTTTGAAAGCTAAGAATCAAAGTTGGAAACAAGAAATAGAATATGAACCAGAAGATCGAGTACTATCAAGTAGAGTTAGAAATCTAGAAAATAGGATAAATAAACTAGAAGCGGAATTAGAAGAAATAAATTATAAGTTATAAAATAATAATAATGGTGTTATATGTAAAGAAGATAATACAGCCAAAAATACTGAATTAAAAGATCAAATGGTAACTGTAAGAGAAAGTAAAGGAGATAGGCATATACAATTAAAAGATGCTATAACAAGCTTTGGGAATAAATATATAGTACGCCTACCATTTAAGGAAGTACTAGGAATACGGATTCCAGTTAAAATAATTTTAAAGCCAAACATTTCTTACAAAATATTAGCATTATTAGATACAGGTTGCACTAAGAACATAATTCATGACAAGTATTTTGCAAGATGCCCTGAAATAGTTAAAACAATAGATGATAATAAAGCTGAAGTATCCACAGACATGTCAGGAATAAAGAAAGTACATAATCAACTAGCATATAACATCGAATCATACATAAATGGCACCAAATACATAATAGATGAAATTACAATCAGAGATTTATCTGTAATAAGTGATGATATGATATTAGGATTAAGGTTTTTACAACAATCCCTGCAAACCACTATTATACATGAAGAAGGAGTTACATTCATCCCACACCAAGATAATGTTCAATACATATCTGAGGTACGAAAACAAAGAAAATCCTTGCAAAATGTAGAAATATCTAAGCTGGAAGATGAGGGTAGCACTAGTATAGACCCTCTTGAAATCTGCAATGAAGAAGAACTTAGTGATAGTATAGAAGAATATCATATAGAAAATACATGCATCGAGTGCATAGGGTTACAATCTTTCTCACCCAATTGGTATAGAGATATAAAATCAAAAAATGATATAGACAAGATTGTGCGAAGGCTAGAAGATATACAAATCATTGGAGAAATACCAATGAAACATTGGGATAAGAATGCTATAGTATGCAAAATAAATATTATAAACCCTGATTACATAATTAAGTCAGGACCTATAGAAGCTACTCCCAAAGATATAGAAGAATTCAAAATGCATATTGAAGAATTACTGAAATTAAGGGCAATAAGAGAAAGTAGAAGCCCTCATAGATCAGCAGCCTTTATAGTTAGAAATCATGCTGAAGAAGTTAGAGGCAAGTCTAGAATGGTTATTAATTACAAAAGACTCAATGATAATACCATAGATGATGCATATAATATACCAAATAAGCAAGAATGGATTAACAGAATACAAGGAAGCAAATATTTCTCGAAGTTTGATTTAAAGGCCGGTTTTTGGCAAGTAAAAATGGCCGAAGAATCTATTCCGTGGATAGCATTTACATGTCCTCAAGGTCATTATGAATGGCTAGTTATGCCTTTAGGATTAAAGAATGCACCTGCATTATTTCAAAGAAAAATGCAAAATATATTCAATGAGAATCAAGCATTCATACTAGTCTATGTAGATGACTTGTTAGTCTTCTCAAAAACTTATAAAGAGCATATTGCACACCTTGAAGTTTTCTTTAGAAAGGTAGAACAAAATGGGTTAATATTATCTAAAAAGAAAATGGAAATTTGCAAAGAGAAAATTAATTTCCTTGGCCATGAAATAGGAGAAGGAAAAATATATTTGCAAGAGCATATAGCTAAGAAAATATTACAATTTCCTGATGCCATGAATGATAAAAAGGTTTTACAACAATTTTTAGGAATTGTAAACTACGCAAGAAACTATATAGATAACTTAGCAAAGATTGCTGGACCATTATATGCTAAATTAAGAAAGAATGGTCAGAAATATTTTAATTCTGAAGACATAAAACTAGTTCAGGCTATTAAAGAAAAGGTTAAAAACTTGAAACCCTTAGAATTACCATTAGAAGAAAATTATTTCATAATTAAAACTGATGCATCTAAGGTAGGATGGGGTGCTATATTAAAGCAAAAGCCTAATAAATATTCTCCAAAGGCAGAAGAAAAAATATGTAGATATGCATCAGGGAGTTATAAGTTAAAAACTGTGAATAATATTGATAGAGAAATTCTTGCAGTAGTCCATGCTATAAATGCATTTAGATTATATTTAGGGTTTAAGGAATTTATAGTACGAACAGATTGTGAAGCAATATGTAGATATTACAATCAAATAAATAGTAAGAAAAGTTCTACTAGAAGATGGGTTTTATTTGAAGATATCATAACTGGGAATGGTTATAAAGTAGTTTTTGAGCATATTAAAGGTAAAGATAATTGCTTACCTGATATATTCTCTCGTGCATCAATTTTGCAGAAATGAAGAGAGGAATACTCCCTAACGGGACAGAAGTATTCACATTTGGAATTGATAATACATTGAGAATATTCCCTCCAAATACATTCAAATTCAAGGCAAAGGGACATATCGCCCTAGATGAAATTCAAGAATGTATATTGGACAATTTCTGGTTCCAATACAACAATAAAAGAGAAGAGAAAGGATATTTATTATCCATTCTGAATAGCCTTGCAGAATATTTTAACATTATGAATAAAAATATACCGAAGTCAGCAAGAATTCAAACGCAAGAAATAATATCAGTATATGTCTTATTTGATGGAAGTAAGCCAGGCATATATACGAAATTTGAGGAATTAGCAAAACAAAAAACTGCAGCAAGAAAGAAGGGAGAAGATTTAACATGGAAAAAATATTTAGATATCAATGAAGCCTTGAAATATGCAAAAGATATCATTGGAGAAGACTTCTATATAGATCCTAAAGCAAAGGAATATATTGAGAAAGTTAAAGGAAAAAACAAGAATACTCCCCCTCCACCGAATACAACTCATAAAAAGGGAGAATCATCATCGAAGGCAAAAGAAGAAGAAGAGTCCTCCCAGACTCTAACATATAAGGCGTGCCTTTTAAAAGGCGTGGATCCTCTGGATTCAGAGCATATAGACTTGAAGGTAAATGAAAAGTTTGAAGAAATTGCAAAAATATGGAAAGAAGAATTAAAAGCAGAAATTTTAAAAGAATTACAAGATGAATTTAATGAAAAATTTGAAGCATTAAAGAGAGAATATGATTCTAAATATGATTTGAACTTTCTAGACGATGACCACATGCACATCGCTGGACATGGTCAGCTCCAGGAATAAATATAGAAGCATGCAAATATTGTTGAATATGAATTGATATTGCTATCAATTTTTTTGGGCGCGGAGGACCCAAATATTTGGAATAAACTTGAATTGATATTACTATCAATTATTCGGGCGTGGAGGACCTATACCCGAACAATTGAAAAATTCAAAAAAAAAAGTTAAGAATTTCGAAATATTTAATGAATGAATAAAAATAAATATTCCTATTATGAAGATTACCACCATCGTCAAGCATGCAAGCAGCCAAAGATTTGAAGCTGTCAAAAGTTCTTCACATGCATGCAAGAAGAAGGAAATCAAGCCAAAGTGAAGGAGAATTTCCAAGACACCATCATGAAGCATAAGAAGATATCCAACAAGATATGACATCTCCATTGGCAGCCATGGCAACGTGGTGGCTGCACATACATTTCTCTCCAACATGCTCTCATTAACCTATAAAGAAGGGCTACAATGGCTATGAAGCCTAGAAGGCCTAAAAAGACCTACAATATAGGGGTATGATGAGCAAGAGGAAAGAAGAAGCAATAATGGAGGAAGAAGGCTGTGGAATGCTGCTCTCTCGTGCCTATAAAATGGGAAGAGCGCAGCGAAGAGACACACAGAGCAAGCACACACCAGCAGAAGAAACACCAGCCAGCAGCGAGCTCCTGCGAGAACTCCCTGCTTAGTAGTAGTAGTAGTAGTACCACCACCACCACTTGTAATAATAAGCCTGCATAGTGAAGGCAATCGTGTTGTACCGAAGGAGCTAAGGTAATCCCTCCTTCTCGTGTAAACCCTTCGGGGCTTCCCGAAAGGGAAAACCATATGTAAGCTATATTGTGGAAATGAAGTAGTTTCGTGTTTCCCTTAATCTTTTTAGCATGTTTATATGGGATGGGTTCTTATGCTAGGGATCCTATAGGAGAAACCTCTGCATGTAGTTCTCTGTTAAGCCTTGTGTATGGCGTCAGAACGAGAACCTTGGTTGTAGAGAAGTGTTCCCTTTGGGTGGAACTGCCTGGGAAGACGATAAGAAATTAACCCATATAAATTTGACTAAAGAAATTTAGGGAAATAAACTTAGCTACTCCTGAAGCAATATGGTGAAAAATATGGTGAGTACCGAGTAGGACAATACAACTCTGCATACACCCCGCTCGAATTGTTGGCCTCGACAGCCATAAAGATCCTGCAGAATATACAAAAAATAATATTATAATCTGAATATTAAATTTACGTATTTATAATCGTTAATATAAAAGAATTTATTTATTATCACGCATAGATCATATTTATCCCGCATAGTTATTTCAGTTATTTTACTGTTTATTTTACTATATATAGGACTCCTATTATATACTCCCAGGTGTACATACTCCCATCCTAAATAGGCAACCTAAATAGGATATGCTGTTAGCGGATTTTACCACCACGCATGAAAAAAAAAACATGGCAAGCTATGATCCGGTTGCATGTGCATGGAAAAAGATGTGGATAAGGTATATGTTGTTTGCATGTGCCTGCATGTTAGGTGCGTGCAGCTCGACGTTCTCAAGAGCAAATGGAAGAGGTACGAGTCATATGAGTATTACAAACTATCTTAGTTGTGTACAAGTATGTGTGCATATACACGTTCAACGGAAGTTTTTTTAATTGGAAAGCTTGCATTTATTGAAGAAAAGAGGTCATACATTTGACAACTTTTTGTATGCCACATTTTATGCGTTGAAGTATACGCCACTTCTTTTGAAGTATATACCAGTTTTTAGATCCAGTATATAGTTTGGCGATGAAGTATTTCAAACATTTTCTGATAGAGTATGTACCACATTTTTATGATGGATTATATACTAAAAATTTGCGATGGAGTATACCTTTTTTTGCGTCTATACTCCTTATTTTGCAATGCAGTTTATACCACTTTTTTAAGATGGAGTATATACCTCATTTTGGAGATGGAGTATATACCTCATTTTGGAGATGGAGTATATACCTCATTTTGGAGATGAAGTATATACCTAAAATTAGGGATGGAATATATACCAAAACGTGGGAGTATATACCACTTTTTACAACAAAAGCATATACCATCTTATTTAAAGTGAAGTTTATACCCCTTTTTAGAAGGGGCATATACCCCTTTTAGTAGGTATATACTAAAAAAAATATCAGTGATTAAGAGGTATTTTTAGTCAGTATATAAGTATATAAATGGACGTGAGGTATACAGACCTTTTTTGTAAGCTATATACCTAGCTCATTTCTAAATGAAGTAATGCATACCGTACAGAACAAAAGAATTATGCTCCTCCGAGTTTGCAGATGTATATGCATGATCTCCAAGAACAAGTATATACATAGGACACAGTAAATGGCTATGTGCAAATTCATGAACATGTATTTCCACACGTTCCTGTAAGTACTAGATGTCTAGTTCTGAACACGAGCCTGTCGCCGTCATCGTCAAACTGTCGCGTCTCTTCTCCTGTCGTTGTCGAGCCACCAGTGGCCACATCTCGTCTCCTTCGTCGTCCTCGTCGAGCCAACGGCACATGTCTCCGTCATCATGGAGGCGTCGATCCGCTGCCATATCTTCGTGGCCATCGTCCTAATGGCATCTCATCGAGCCGTGCTGCTGGCCGCGTTCATGTCGTCTTCGTCTTTCGTCGAGTCGTCCGCTCGCCCGGCTTCCCAACTTCACTAGTCCAATCTGTAGCATGCAAGAGTAGCACTAGACGAAAGCAGTGGAATTAACATTAACAAATGCATTAAGTAACGTAAAAGAACATACCTCTTCTGAAGCTCACGATCAGAATCCATCCAAGTGCAACGTAGAATTAACAGTTAGCCGAATGAACTACTGGACAGCCGGAGGTCCGGATCAGGATGGGTTGCGGACTGCCGCCTCGTCAACGACGCCGGAGCTTCTGCTAGGAGCATAATCGGAGGATTGGTTGGAGATTTCGTTGGCGACAACCACCGGACGACTCAACCGAGATTCTGTTGGCAAGCACCACCAGATCGCCTCGGTATGAGGCTTCATACCGATCCTTGGCTAAAAATAAGAAGCTAGCTTCGTACAACCATGGATGCAATGCAACATACCTGGGTAAGAAGTAGAGTAGCGGGAGATGATCCACTAGTAGAAAACCGGCCTAATATTCCTGGGCATTAGTCCCGGTTGCTGTCTGAACCGGGACTGATGCCCAGGGCCCCACCGCTTTTTCGGCCGCCAGACCGCAGACCTCATTAGTCCCGGTTCGTTTTAAACCTATAGTCCCGGTTCGTAATATGAACCGGGACTAATGACTCTGGGGTCGAATCCGACCGTTGTCAGACTCATTAGTCCCGGATGGTAACACCAACCGGGACTAAAGAGTGAGCCTTTAGTCCCGGTTGGTATTACAAACCGGGACTAATGACTTCCCTGTATAAAAGCAGCTCCTTCTTCCTCCCCGAGCCAGGCACTCCCACTCTCCACTCTCAGTGTTCTTCATGCAACTCGAGTTCATCCTCTTTGATCACCATTTTTTGTCACAAATTGATGTCCCCACTTCAATCTAAGTGGACTAAAAGGTGAGGAATTTTGTGCTTTTGTCTTTCATTGGTAATTTAGCTCATTTATTGCTCTAGAAGTAGAGAGATTTGTGATTTTTTTATGGGAGCAATTATTAGATGTTTATTTGATTTTATTTATGTTAGATTTTATTAGATTTTATAGATAGAGGTAAAAATAGAAATGCTATATAGATAGACATAGCTATTAGATTTTATTTATGTTAGATTTTATTAGATGTTTATTTGATTTTATTTATGTTAGATTTTATTAGAAATAGAAATGCTATTAGAAATAGAAATGTTAGAATTAAAAATAAAAATAGAAGTAGACATAGCTAACATAGAAATAGAAATAGAGATAGAGATAGAAAAATAGAAATACCGATAGAAATACCGATAGAGGTAAAAATAGAAATGCTATATAGATTTTATTTATGTTAGATTTTATTAGAAATAGAAATGCTATTACAAATAGAAATGTTAGAATTAAAAATAAAAATAGAAGTAGACATAAATAAAATAGAAATAGAGATAGAGATAGAAAAATAGAAATAGAGATAGAAATAGAGATAGAAATAGAGATAGAAATACCGATAGAGGTAAAAATAGAAATGCTATATAGGTTTTATTTATGTTAGATTTTATTAGAAATAGAAATGCTATTAGAAATAGAAATGTTAGAATTAAAAATAAAAATAGAAGTAGACATAGCTAACATAGAAATAGAAATAGAGATAGAGATAGAACAATAGAAATACCGATAGAAATAGAGATAGAAATACCGATAGAAGTACCCACCAGCCGGGACTAAAGTTTTGTTAACTTATTCTTACTTATCAAACTAAAATTAGAGATAGAAATAGAAATTGTATATTTGATTTGCGTTTGATATGTACTTATATAATGCAGATGAGCCGAGCATGGATGTACGCCGATCGACGCTCTGGAGATTTCATTAAAGGCGTGCATTCTTTTCTCAAGGTGGCTGAGGCAACCAAGCGGAATGGTTTTATGTGTTGTCCATGCGGAGGTTGTCGAAATGAGAAGGATTACCCCTCCACAAAGACCCTTCACATCCACCTGTTCCGGTTCGGTTTCATGTCCGGCTATAATTGTTGGACTAAGCATGGGGAGAGAGGGGTTATGATGGAAGACAACGATGAAGAAGAGAATGATGACAACTATCCTGAGTTCCCTGAAACCACCGATACCGCAATGGAAGATAATGAAGAAGAAGAAGGTGAAGAACGGGCATCAGGTGGAAGAGTATGGAATCTAAGAAAAGGAATCTAAGAAAAGGATACCGCAATGGAAGAGTATGGAATCTAAGAAAAGCAATGACCTCCAACTTGGATTCATTGATCCAAACCGAGTTAACGGAGCGATGATACAAAGGAATCGCAAGGAGACGGAGGATAACTTGCTAGAGTTCCTACTTACGCAGGAATACCGAGCTAGAATACTCTTTCCGTACAACATCAGGTGAGTGTTACTATCTTATACACAGTTACTTTTCCTTACTCGATGTTATAAGTGTAATTGATGAGTTTATTAACTTACATAATTAAACTTGCACGCAGTTACCATTGGATTTTGCTAAAGATTGAACCTGACTATGGAAGGGTTCAAATCTTTGACTCGATGGATAAACCACTTAATGAATACCAAAGCATCCTTGATGTGATGGATAGGTAATTTTAATCATTATGGCATTATATCGGTCTCTTTCGTTCATCTATAACTCATCTATTTATTTTCTTTGCTCGGCAGTGTTTGGAAACGGTTTATACGCATAGTTAAAGGTGAATGGAAAACTGAGCTAATTTACCGTCAGATCGAGGTAAGTCGTACGAGCTAGGTCCACACATCCCTTTAATTCTAGTTTCAAATACCATTAAGTATATCAATCTTGATATGTCACTGACTAAAATCTATTCTCGTAAAGTGTGCGAGGCAGCCTTCGGGAACTAATCTATGTGCATACTATACTTGCGAGAACCTTCGTGCACAGGTCACTGAAGGAATTGATTTTCAAACAGTAAGTAAATAATATACTGACAAATTCATTTTATTGGCATCAATTTTGTTATGATGATTCATATTCATATTGTTCTTCTTCTTCGTAGTTCGAAGCAAAGCGGAAACTGCTCTCACCGACTGAACGCGTAGTAGGAATTCAAGAGGAATTAGCCGGATTTCTGCTTGAACATGTCATTAACCCAAAGGGTGAATTTCATGCCGGTTTCGATTAGACAATGTTTATAATTAAACACAAGTCGTGATCTTATGTGTGTGAACAAGTTGTATATATACTTGTATGCATGTATATGCTCGGTGAACCAAATATATTATATATATGTATTGTTTTATATATTATGTTGTAATGCTGTATGAATAAGTATATAAGAAAACTTGTTTGAAATAAATCAAACAATTGAATGGAGCAAAATACAAATATACCCTAAACCCTAGACCCCTAAATAACAATTGAAATCCAGAAAAATAAAGAAGCAGAGAGGCTGCCACGTGTGGACTCTTTAGTCCCGGTTCTTAACACGAACCGGGACTAAAGACCTACGCCCACGACCGCCCGGCCCCTGCCACGTGGTCACTCTTTAGTCCCGGTTCGTATAGCAACCGGGACTAAAGATAGGGCATCAGTCCCGGTTGGTTAGTCCCGGTTGCGCAACCGGGACTGAAGGCCCATACGAACCGGGACTGATGCCCTGTTTTCCACTAGTGGATCGTCCCTGATCGATCTCATGATCGCTAGAGGGAGTAGACGCATGGCCGCCGCCGGCTGTACAGGACTGTGGCCGACGCCGACCTTGTCATCCATGCATGCTGATGTAGGGAGAGGTAGTAGCAGATACGAGTCGCCGTCTTCGCCGCCGGCCGCGCCAGATGGGATCAAAACGCCGGCGTCGTAGCAGTCGGTTGCGGCCGAAGAAATACGAAAGAGACGAGCCTTGATTTTGTTTCCGTTTCTCTTGGAAGTCACGCGTGGATGCTAAAAAAAAGGATTCTGTTAACCGGGATTTTAAAAGCACGGTATTATCCAAAACCAGAAAACTAATCGCAATCTAAATGGATTTTGCTTGTCAACCCGTGTTAGGAGGCTGGGAGAGGGTACGACGGGACGTTGTAAACACTGGATTTGGCTAGGAGTACGTACTTCTAGGGATACCATCTAGTTTTCATATATATATATATATATATATATATATATAAGGTTAGACTATTCTATCATCATGTATAGAATAATATTCTGTACATTTACAGTCCTGTATAAGGCCCGATCCGCTGCTACGCGGCCCGAAACAGCTCCCTGCGTGGAAAAGAAAAAGGTCCAACTGCACCTTCTTCTCCACCTTGCGCACGACCACTGCGCCTCCAGCTACAACTGCCGTCAACGCCCGCCGCCGTCTCACCCTGCAAGAGGCGCCGCCGCGTTCCCAGCAACCGCTGCCGCCCCCTCTCTGGCAACCTGCGCCGCAGTATCCCCTGGCTCCCCGGCAACCCCTCCACGTACCTCCGTACTGACGCTCTCACAGGTCGCGGGCGGCAAGCTTCTCCTCCCCGCCGAGTCAGCCCATGCTCCGGGCCGCCCACCGCCCTACGGCCGCAGGGTCTCCCTCCCCGGTCCATGGTTCAGTATCCGTCGCCGATTGCTTTGGCCCTGCCGCCTCCGTGCGTGTAGTTCTAAACTCTGCACTTGCACATTCAGATTCAGTAGCGTTCAGGCTGTTCTGCGCAACGGCTCTGAAGTAGTTTCGTTTGTTTAGCGAATAAGCAGGCCTGTCATGTGTGCTTGTACACTGATGGGTCGGATTAGTCCTTAGACTAGCTGTTAGTTAGGGGCTCCCGTTGAATCTGTCGTGGGATGGCACGACGCCATGATCCTCGGGCGCCCAGTCAAGGTCGTGCGCGAGAGGGGCTGGGATGGCAGCTCCACTATTCTCGTCCGTGATCCTTATTTCATGCATTCAGTTGTAACAGATGAATAAATAGAAAGCCCAGAAAAGCTGCAATCAGTTTCACGCAGCGCAAACACTTGTGTACTGTGTCTCTCTCTTGTTCATGTTCTTCGTGTTCTAATCCACCAGAAGTGAGTGAGTGTGAGAGGTTGCAACATCAATTGGTATCAGAGCCTGATGTCGAAGAGACCCGCCGACGCCACAGCTCCGTCGGACGGTGCGGGGAAGCAGAAGGATGGTGGGGCGTCCACGGTGACGCCGCCGCCCGCCGCAACACGGCGCACTTCTCCCTCGCCGGTTCGAGAGCGCGGGCGCAGCTCTGTGCGCCGCGGCGGTGGTGAGCTCGTGATCCGAGAACGTGTCGTGAGGGAGGGCTCCGGCTCTACCCAATACCCGACACTCACCCGCTCCAACTATGCCGAGTGGGCAACGGTGATGCGGGTGCAGTTGCAGGCGCAAGGCCTGTGGGAGGCGGTGGAGTACGGCGACGTCAACGACGATCGGGAGGATCGGACGGCGTTGGCCGCGCTGCTGCGCGCCGTCCCGCCCGAGCTGGTGCGCACCCTGGCCAACAAGGACAGCGCCAAGGAGGCATGGGACGCCGTCAAGACCATGCGGATGGGAAGTGAGCGTGTTCGCGAGGCAAAGGCGCAGACACGTCGGCGCGAGTGGGACGACATGCGGTTCCAGCCCGGCGAAACGGTCGAGGAGTTCTCGATCCGCCTGACAAACGCCATGAGCGACCTGGAGCTTCTCGGTGACACTGTAAGTGAGTACAAGGCAATCCTTAAATTTTTGAGGGTGGTGCCTCGCAGGTATCGCATGATGGCCATGGCGATCGAGCAGACTGTCGATCTGAGACAGCTGACGATCGAGGACCTCGTCGGTCGTTTCAACACGGCCGAGGAGGGCTACGACCTCGACGACACCACCGACGCCGCGGGCAAGCTCCTGCTCACAGAAGAAGAGTGGGAAGGCCGCGCGCGCCAGCGTGGCCTGATCGCGTCGCACGGCAGTGCCTCAAGCGGCAAGGATCAGAAGGCCAAGACGCCGTCGGGCGACAAGCCCGCGCACACTGGAGGTGCGAGCGGCTCCGGCACGCGCCGAAAGGGGAATTGCCGCTATTGCGGCAAGGCAGGTCATTGGGCCAAGGAGTGCCGCAAGGCGCAGCGCGACCGCGAGCGCAACGGCGAGGCCGCCCATGTCGCCGAGGCCCAGGTCGATCCACCAGCGCTTCTCCTGGCCACGGTGGTGGACGTCGATGAAGCAGCGGCGAACGACGCTCAGCCACCTCGACAGAGCACTGTCGTGGCCACCTCAACTGAGCCGCAGACAGTGTTTCTGAATGAGGAGCGCGTTGTGCCTGTGCCGGCCTCCGTCGGCGTCTGGTACTTGGACACGGGCGCGAGTAGCCACATGACCGGCACAAGGGACTCCTTCGTCACGCTCAACGAGTCTGTCAAGGGTTCCGTTCGTTTCGGTGACGGATCCTTGGTCACCATCGCCGGGAAGGGAAACGTGATGTTCCGCTGCTCCGACGGAAATCAGAGGGTCCTAGCAGACGTCTACTTCATCCCCAAGCTGTGCACCAACATCATCTCTCTCGGTCAGCTGGACGAGAACGGGTGCAAGTCCGTGATCGAGGGCGGCTACCTCTGCATCTTCGACCAGCAACGTCGTCTCCTGGTGCGAGTGAAGCGGGCGGCGAACAGGCTGTATGTTCTGAACCTGAACATTGCAGCGCCTGTCTGCCTGCTGGCCAAGGTCGACGACCCCACGTGGCTCTAGCACGCGAGGCTTGGTCACCTGCACTTCCGTGCTGTGAACACCATGTCGAAGCGCGGCATGGTACGAGGGATGCCGCATCTGGACCACATCGACGAGATCTGCGACGGGTGCACCATCGGCAAGCAGCACCGTCTCGCGTTCCCGTCGGCGACCAAGTACCGCTCCGAGCGCCCGCTGGATCTCGTTCACACGGATCTTTGTGGACCAATCAAGCCTGCAACTGGAGGTGGAAATCAGTACTTCCTTCTGGTTGTTGATGATCACAGCAGGTACATGTGGCTAGAGCTGCTGAAAACCAAAGGCGAGGCGTTCGTCAGGTTCAAGAAGATTCAGGCTCATGCAGAGGCAAAGCAGCACTGCCGGTTGAGAGCATTTCGTTCTGACCGTGGCGGGGAATTCAACTCAAACGAGATCAAGTCATGGTGCACGGAACACGGCGTCGAGCACTTCACCACGGCGCCGTACTCACCCCAGCAGAACGGCGTCGTGGAACGCCGCAACCAAACTGTGGTGGAGATGGCTCGTTGTATGATGAAAAGCATGGCCATGCCGGCCATGTTCTGGGGGGAAGCTGTCAAATGTGCCGTGTACATCCTGAACAGGGCGCCGACGCGGAGTCTCAATGGAATCACCCCGTATGAGGCCTGGAACGGGCGCAAGCCCACTGTTGAGCATCTCCGAACCTTCGGCTGTGTCGCACACATGAAGAAGACTGGGCCTGGCATCACCAAGCTGTCTGACCGCTCACTTTTGACAGTGTTCGTGGGTTATGAAGAAGGGTCTAAGGCCTACAGGGTTTACGACCCCGCCGGTGCCAAGCTCTACGTCACGCGCGACGTCGTGTTCGAGGAACGCCGCCAGTGGGACTGGGCGGCACAAGCGCACGGAAAGGGCGTGGACACGCCATCCGGCTTCACGGTGGCATATGTCACTGAGTCCGGTGAAATGATCGTCGACGACGGCAGCGACATCTACCCCGGCGCAAGTTCACGTTCGCCTTCGCTCCCAGCCACAAACACTCCTGCCTCGACAACGTCGCCCACAACGCCCACACCGGCCGTGGAGATGTGCACCCCGCCATCTCACGACGGGGCTCTGGACGACGCAGATGATGAGGAGGCGCCGCACCGCTACAGACGCATCGCCAACGTCTACGACACCACCCAGCCACTGCCAGATGAGCCTGCAGTTCCTGATGCATCGTCAGACATCGACTCTGACGACGAGAACACAGAACCAGAGGTGCTCAATCTGGTGGCTGCAGAAGAACCTTCCAGTGTTGAGGAGGCCCTGGCTACTCCAGCCTGGAAGAAGGCAATGGAGGAAGAAATGAGCTGCATCATGGATAACAAGACCTGGACACTCTCGTCCTTGCCGCCCAGGCAACGTGCGATCGGACTAAAGTGGGTCTTCAAGCTCAAGAAGGATCCAGATGGAAACATTGTCAAGTACAAGGCCAGGCTGGTGGTTAAAGGGTACGCACAGAGACAGGGGGTGGACTTCGACGAGGTGTTTGCTCCTGTTGCTCGAATGGAGACCGTGCGCATCCTGTTGGCGCTAGCTGCTCATGGAGGTTGGGAAGTCCATCACATGGACGTGAAGTCAGCATTCTTGAATGGAGATCTCGCAGAGGAGGTTTATGTGCAGCAACCTGCTGGTTTCTCGAGCAAAGAGAGACCGGAGGCCGTTCTGAAGCTGAGCAAGGCCTTGTATGGACTGCGACAGGCGCCACGCGCCTGGTATGCCAAGCTCGACTCCTCACTTGTCGATCTCGGTTTCGCTCGCAGTCCCCTCGAGCATGCGGTGTATCGCCGTGGTGACGAAACAAACTATCTACTGGTAGGGGTGTACGTGGATGACCTGATCATCACGGGCACCCACGTCGACGAGATCAAGGCATTCAAGAGTGAGATGCATCGTTTTTTCAAGATGAGTGACCTCGGGCTGCTGTCTTACTACCTTGGAATAGAGGTCAAGCAAGAGCACGGCGAGATCACACTGAGCCAGCGAGCATACTCGGAGAAGATACTGGAACGCGCCGGCATGAGCGGCTGCAATGCTTGCCACACGCCGATGGAGGTGCGGCTCAAACTGAAAAAGGATGATGAGGCAAAGATGGACGCCACTGAGTACAGAAGCGTGATTGGGTGTCTTCGATACCTTGTCAACACACGCCCCGACATTGCCCAGGCCGTGGGCGTGGCAAGCCGCTTCATGGAATCACCAAGCCAGCAGCATTGGGGCATGGTGAAGCAGATACTGCGCTATGTGCGTGGCACACTCAGCTACGGCTGCTGCTACAAGAAAGGGACTGGAACGCCGGAACTGATTGGGTACAGCGACAGCGATCATGCCGGCGACGAGAGCGACCGCAAAAGCACTTCAGGTGTCGTCTTCTTCCTCAGCGGTAGCACGATCACCTGGTCATCGCAAAAGCAGAAGGTCGTATCCATGTCCTCCTGTGAAGCTGAGTACGTTGCAGCAGCGGCAGCAGCCACGCAAGGAGTTTGGCTGAGAAACCTGATCAGTGATCTGACTGGACGACCGCCGGAGAAGTTCAAGCTCTTCGTGGACAATCAATCAGCGATTGCACTTGTCAAGAATCCAGTCCATCACGATCGAAGTAAACACATCGACATCAAGTATCACTACATCCGACAGTGCTATGAAGAGGGAAAGCTGGACGTCGATCATATTCGAACTGATAGACAGCTAGCTGACATTCTGACCAAGGCACTGGGAAGGACTCGTTTCGTTGAGATGCGAGAGAGGCTTGGAGTCGTCAGAGTGCAAGTTTAAGGGGGTGAAGTGTAGTTCTAAACTCTGCACCTGCACTTGCACATTCAGATTCAGTAGCGTTCAGGCTGTTCTGCGCAACGGCTCTGAAGTAGTTTCGTTTGTTTAGCGAATAAGCAGGCCTGTCATGTGTGCTTGTACACTGATGGGTCGGATTAGTCCTTAGACTAGCTGTTAGTTAGGGGCTCCCATTGAATCTGTCGTGGGATGGCACGACGCCATGATCCTCGGGCGCCCAGTCAAGGTCGTGCGCGAGAGGGGCTGGGATGGCAGCTCCACTATTCTCGTCCGTGATCCTTATTTCATGCATTCAGTTGTAACAGATGAATAAATAGAAAGCCCAGAAAAGCTGCAATCAGTTTCACGCAGCGCAAACACTTGTGTACTGTGTCTCTCTCTTGTTCATGTTCTTCGTGTTCTAATCCACCAGAAGTGAGTGAGTGTGAGAGGTTGCAACATCAGTGCGCATCCTCGGCCTCCCGCGGCCTCGTCGCACTTCTTGCTGCCCGAGGTCTTCAATCGCCATAGCCTGGTGGACACGGCTCACGGGCGCTGCCGAGGTAGCGATTCCACCACCGCAGGGCCCCCGCCGGCTTATCCCTCAATTATCTGGGCGCCTCCTTCTCCCTCCACTGGCAGGCGACATGGACACACCCCGACCCAGCCTCTTTGCTCTCTGTCTCTGTTCATCTGTTCGGCAGTACAGATAGCTGAGAAAAGAAATGTAGCACACCAAACAAGAAATTTTCTGCCGAGTTCGCATCGTTCGTGTTCTAGCAGGATGTCCTGTTGAATTCAGTGGTATCGATGGGCACGAGCTCAATAGACTGTTTTGGTCCTTTGGTGCAGCCGCGACCGTCGCTGCATTGGCCGGTGGGTATGCACTTCTCAGCTAGCCGTGAAGCTTCGTCTCAATTCTTATGTTGACGGGCACTACTACTCTTAGTGTTCGACTGAAGCTGATGCTTTGACTTGGATGGATATAAGCGAAAGTACAAACTACTAGTAAAGAGCGGTACATTACTTGTAGTGGCCAAGCAACTATAAAAAAATAGGAAAGGATAAACAGTAAGTTGTGTATGCTGGAGAAAAAAAATACCTTTTGTTTCATGTACATAATTTTCTTGTTTTCATGTTACCAAGCCGTAAGTTGCAAATTTCAGTGTGATTGATATGATATAGTTAATAGAATAATATTCTATACATCTCTTGTTCCTATAGGGCGGTGGAAAAAAAACATAACCACTCCACCTTATCCTATCCCTAAAATCCCAATCCCGCACTGCTCAACCCCGAGTCGCCGACCATGCTTCCTGCTGGCTTGGTCCCGCCGCCGGCCAGGCCCCAGCCGACCTCCACATCCTGCGCCGCCGGCTAGGGGACCTCCGTCGCACGAATCCTGGTCGGCCGACACTTTGTTCGTCTGCCACTGCCAGGAGCCTCCGCCGCCTCCTCGCAACCCCTGGCGCCCCCTAGCAATTGCATCCGCTCCGTTGTGCTCTTGTCGACATGACCTCCGCCGTCGGACCGGGTCCCCTCCGCCGTCGCGGTATCTGAGCGCCGCCAGACCAGGTCTCTGAGGGAAACCACATCGCTGCCTGGGGGCGCACGCGTCGCCGCTTGGAGGCCCCTTGCGTCACCGCCTGGAAGCCCCCGTGCCGCCGCCTGGGGGGCTCGTGGACCGCCGCGCCGCATGGTTTCTCTCACCGGCCGGGCTGCTTGCTCCAGGCGACCCCCCAGCCCAATGTGGCGATGCCCCTCCCCATTCCTATCTGTCCTTTAAGTGCAGTGGCATTTTTTAGATACACAAGCACCTATCTGTCAGCTTGTTTTTTAGTTGAAGTATTGCATAGTTTCAGGTAGTAGCGCTGCTCGGGCTTAGCATCTCCAGGTGCTAGCGACATGGTCCAGACCAAGCCCCTATACTTCCTAGTCATGCTCCACTGCTGCAATTAATCTGGTTAGTTTGGATGGACGCGGAAAACACACAGAGTGCAGGGAGGCTCTGTTGTGGAGAAAAAACGTTTGTAAAATTTTAATCGAAAGGTTGCTAGTTCAATTATAGTAGCTGAGTACTGTCTTTGCTACAGAAACATAGAATAAAAAAATTGTAAGCTTTTCTATCAACCGCAAAGAAGTACATGCGTTTATGATAGGAGATACAAGATTTTATAATAGAAAAATCTTAAATTTGTAAGAAGTGCAACCTAGTATAAAACGGAAGTATCCTACCTAGATAAAGAAGTACACGTAGACCCATTTGCATAGAAAAATGATATTCTAAAAGAAAAGGCATAGAAAAATGATATTCAAAAAGTTAACATTTATTAAGAAATATAAACATTATTGATATCCGAAAGTACACATAGTGATAATGAGAAGTACATGCGGCAACGATGGAAGTACAAAGTTTAAACTCTGGGAAGTCCTTGCTAAGTGTTGCAAAAATAATAAACGGAGGGAAGTACAATATTGTGATGACAAATGTTCAATTTTAGAAATGCATATTCCGCATATAAGTGCTAAAAACATTATGAAATCAACTACAGGGAAGTATAGAAGTATAAGAGCAAGAAGTACATGTATTGACAATGGAAGTACATATATTCAGTTTTGGAAGTGTAGTGTCTTTCATACTTTGCAATAGAAATAATGGAATCATCTGCAAAAATGCAGGAAGTACAAACATTGACAATAGGAAGTGCAAGGTTTCAGTTAGTGAAGTATATTTATTAAATTTTGATATGAGATCGCATGTAAAAATAGTGTTCTCCTTGGTTTGTTGGTAGTTCGTGAAATAACTAGTTCTTTGCCTGTAGCTTCTTTTGGATCAGATCAAGGATTTAATGCTAGCATAGGTGACACTTTAAAGTTGCTTGCATGTCCAAATAAAAAAAGGCATATATATTCGAGGAATACAAATTCCCTTGGGAAGTCGAGATAAAAGAAATAAAAACTTCTGAAAAGTATAGAAAAGATACAAGAAGACTTTGGGGGAGTACACATATTAGCTCTTGGAAGTATGCAACATTTGCTTTGGTACACATCATGCAAAATTCAGATATATTATAATCTAATTCACCACTGATAATAAAAAATAAACTCACTTTAAAACAATTATTTGATTGGTAGTACACATACCGATGTCGGGAGAGCAATGATTTTGTTTTAGGAAACACAAATCCCCCATGAACATGAGAAAAAAATAGTAAACATAAAATGAAATGTTTAATCAAGAGGTACACAAAAGATATAATATGAGAAGTACATACTTTGACTATAGGAAGTACACACTTCAGCCCTCGGAAGTACATGCATATTTGTAAAAAGTACATGTGGTGACACTTGTAAGTACAAACATTTAATTTTGAGAAGTACACACGCTGACAAAAAAAAATACAAATGTTTAGTTTTCGGAAGTGCACATTCCACGTGAAGTGTTAGAGAAGTGATAAAAGCATCTAGAGGGAAGTAAAAAAGAGAGTGTGGGACGTACATGTAATAATGTCGGGAAGTACATGTCGTGACTATGGAAAGTATACATGATGATAACAAGAAGTACACACAGTAACAATAGGAAGTATGGAGGTTCAACTTTAGGAAGTGCAAAGTTCCCGCGAAGTGCTGCAAAATAATAAAATAATTCACAAAATTGAGGAAGTTCGGACATCGACTACGGAAAGTACACACTATAACAACCGGAAACATAAAAAACACAATCTTTATCCCCTACTTGCCTACTCGACATGGGTTCCCTCGACATTTAAAATTATGCGAGCGGAAAGTATATGCAATAATATCGGAAAGTACAAAATATTAAGTTTCTGGAAGTACAGCTTTCATGTCAAGTGCTAAAAAAATGATAAATCATTTAGAGGGAAGTACAAATGTTCAGTTTTGGAAGTACACATAGTGTCGACATGAAGTACATAGGTTTAAATTTGGGAAGTGCAGAGTCCCCGCCAAGGGTTGCAAAAATGATAAAATCATTCGCAAAATTAATGAAGTACGGCCAGTGAGTCTAGGAAGTACACACGATGACGACAAGAAGTACAAATATTCATTTTCCAGAAGTGCAACTTTCACGTGAAGTGCTAGAAAAATGATAAAATTATCTAAAAGGAAGTACAAAACTATGGAAACGGGAAGTATATGCAGTAATATAGGGAAGTACAAAACTATGCGAGCAGGAAGTATATGCAATAATATAAGGAAGTACAAATGTTCAATTTCAGAAGTACATCTTTCATGTGAAATGCTAGAAAAATGATAAATCATGTAGAGGGAAGTGCAAATGTTCAGTTTTGGAAGTGCATATTCCACATAAAAGTGCTAGAAACATAATAAAATCATCTAAAGAGAAGTACAAAAGTATGAGAGCAAGAAGTACATGTATTCACAATAGGAAGTATATATGTTCACTTTCGAAAGTACAAAACTCTTCCATAATTTGCAAGACAAATAATGGCATCATCCGCGAAAATGAAAGGAAGTCCAACATTGACAAATAGGAAGTGTAAGGTCTCAATTAAGGAAGTACATATTAAATTTTGAGGAGTACAACAAAATGATTTTTTTTGCTCACATAGGCATTGCCATTATTTTTTAGAACATAACAAAAATCACACAATTCGAAACTCGAATGAAAGGCCAAATGATTGTTTAAATATGCATAAAACATGTTGACCGAAGTTTGACCGCATAAAACCTTACGTAGGATGTGTTTTTAAAGGTTCTAACTGAAGTGCGTTGTTGTGTTGAACATTTTAAGTGGTTGTGGACACAAAACGAACACCATATGAGAAAGTTGCATCTATTTTTCAAAATAGTTTCTGAAGCTATGATAGAAGTACAAACACTTGTAATAAAGAAGTACCGATACGTGTCTAAGGAAGTACGAATACTCTGTTTTTTTGGGGCGGAAATATATTATGCAAATCTCATTGTTTTGAGCATGTATCGCCTCAATCATTGGTACAAATGATTTCTATAGTAGAGTATAACTCTAATTTCATTATCTATTGCATTCCATAAGGAATCATGAATTTTAGCTTGTTAATTTCATATCACCATCTTACAAACAATGCAAATATGTAAACTTAAAATTTTACAAATTATTCTTAAACCTTACGAAATTTAGGAATATGATCTTGACAAAAAAGTTGCTCCTTCTTGACACATTTCGAACAATATATTACTTGTATCATTTGTATATACCATTTCATAATACCAGAAAAAAATCGTTTGAAGCCAATCACTACAAATAACGAGCTGTAATTTCAAATCTCCTCCTAAACTATAAGAAATTTGCGAAAATACTGTGAACAAAAAAGTTGCGCCTACTCCATAGCTTTCCAACGCCATACTACTTGTATTATTCCGACAAATGGTTGGAAAACTCTGCTCAAATTACTGTCCGTCGTTTTTTAGTAGATCTGAAATATCGTATTTTCAAAATTACTCGAAAACCGTACAGAATTTGAAAAAAGTTGCAGAGATACAAAAGTTGCGCATTTTCAGTAGCTTTCCAACGGTATATCATTTGTACCATTCCGATCAGCGGCTTGGAAACTAAGTCCAAAATACATTTTATACGTGTTTATGAAGATTTTTCCGATTTTTGAAATTAAATTTAAACGGTTGATAATTTGAAATAAGTTAGAATACAAAAAAGTTGCGGATTTTCATTAGCTTTCCAATGATATATTATTTGCACAATTCTAATAATTTTTTTAAAATTAAAAAAAATAACTACATAGATACACGAGCAATTCAAATTTCACGAACAAGCAGTAAAGTGTAGTCATAAAAAGCAGTACAAACCAGTCTCGTGAGCAGTACAGAATATGTACAGAATATTATTCTATCATTGATGATAGAATAGTCTCCATGTATATATATATATATAGAAAAGGGATAAATAAACAACGCCCTGCCAAAGTTATTAGTGACTAACAGTAGAGAATCAAACACAACAATTGGCAACACTTGGACTACAAAAGAGGTTCTCCAACTATAAATCTTTAAGGAGACCAATATAGCAGCGCCATTATCCTCCGAATTTTTTTGTTCAAAATGGGGAACTGCCCAGCCATTGTTGTTGGATATAACCACCAATGTTGCATCATAAAATTTCACCCCCATAGAGTGTACCCAGTGTCGAGAGCCCTCAATCACTGTTGGATCTAGGGAAGTGAATTTCTAGGTAGGCTTTCACACCAAAGGAAGTATTAATAATCTCTAGGCAATACCTTCGACAAGAACTCGGTATCGAGAGCTCTCAATCACTGTTGGGTCTAGGGAAGCGAATCTCTAGGTAGGCTTTCACCCCAGAGGAAGTATTAATAATCTCTAGGCAATACCTTCGACAAGAAAACTTCTAGAAGTCCAGCATTGCCAAGTAGAACCAATGAAGATCAGACCTAGAATTGTCTCCAAAAAAATCAAGACTTGATACTCAAAGAGCACAAACACAAAGGAAGTCACCTTGTATTGTCGACTTGATCTCAGACTCGCCGAGAACACTGTCACAATGCACCGATTGTTGGGTGATACATCTCAAACGTATCTATAATTTTTTATGCTCCATGCTTGTTCTTACACCATTTGCTTTATGTTTTGTTACACTTCGTGGCATTTTTATGCATTTTCTGGAACTAACCTATTAACGAGATGCCACAGTGTCAGTTCCCTATTTTCTGTTGTTTTTGTGTTTCAGAAAAGTTACACGGGAAATATTCTCAGAATTGGACGAAACAAAAGCTGAACCTCCTAATATTTACCGAAGCTTCCAGAAGACCGAAGAGGAGACGGAGGGGGGCCAGGGGCCAGCCTCACCACCAGGGGGCGCGGCCTAGCCCCTGGCCACGCCCACCTATGGTGAGGGTGCCCTGGTCCACTCCTGACGACACCCCTTCGCCTATAAAGTCCCCTCGACGGGAAAAACCTAAGGCCCGATCAATTTTCCAGAAACACATCGCGATATGCCGCCATCATCCACCCGAGATCGGGAAGGTCCAGAAGCTCTTCCCGGCACCCTGCCGGAGAGGGGAATCACCACCAGAGGTCTTCTTCATAGCAGTAGCTAGATGGTTGTCTTCTCCACCATATGCTTCATGTTTAGATCTTGTGAGCTGCCCTACATGATCGAGATCATCTTTATGTAATTCTACATGTTGTGTTTGTTGGGATCTGATGAATATCGGTGTTATGTTAAGTTGATGTTCTGAATTTTATCTTATGTTATCTCTATGTTGTTTATGATCTTGCATGCTCTCCGTTGTTAGTTGGGTTCATGCCTCTATTTAATCTGGGGGAGTGTCAGAAACTTTTAAGGTTGTAGATGTGTTGTTGCCACTAGGGAGAAAACAACAATGTTGTGTCCAAGTACATTCACTTTGTTTACATTACACACTTTGCTTAATGCAGTTATCTGTTGTTTGCAACTTAATACTCAAGGGGTCCTCGGATGATTCCCCGCGAGTGGATTATTAGTCATAGATGCAGTTGGATGGCGGTCTATGGATTTTGTTGTAATGCCTAGAGTAAATCTCATAGTGATCCTTATGACATATGCACGTTATCTTTATTCTATCAATTGCTCAACTGTAATTTGTTCACCCAGCATATCATTATTTATCTTATGGAGAGACACCACTAGTGAACTGTGGACCCTGGTCCAATTTCCTATATATTGCTATTACCGTTTACTTTTACTTGCACTGTTTACTTTCTCGCATACTACTATTGCTTTCCACTCGATACGCTCAATCCTTTGTTTACAGCAAACTGGTGAGATTGACAACCTCATCGTAAGTTGGGAGCAAAGTTCTTGGTTGTGTTGTGTGCAGGTTCCACGTTGCTGCTGGTGCAAAGCAAAGCCCTGGACGAGGCGCCTTATAAATTGTCCGGAGCTGTCGCAAAGCTAGCAGGCATCACCTTCTAAAGTTTGGCTTTTTCCTACTGGTTCGATAAACCTCGGTTTCTTACTGAGAGAAGACTTGCTACTGTGCTCATCATACCTTCCTCTTGGGGTTCCCAACTGGGTGGTTATCTGCCCGCGTCAACCATTTTTTCTGGCGCCGTTGCCGGGGAAAAAGAAGATTTCTGCAAGGGGAGTCTCGCACGCACAATCTTTTACTTTGTTATTGTCTTGCTTTATCATGCTTTCTATCAATGGTTGGTTTCTTTGAAACTAAATCTTTTTGGCAAGGTGGGTTCACGGAAGAGCAACAAAAATATTATGAGGAACACCGCTTGTCACAAAAAGGGAAACACTTATGGGAACAAATTGATAAATTGTATATCATTGCTAGAAATGTGTGCTCTACTTATAATGTTACTTATTTCTTTGATAAATCTTGTTGCTGTAGGAGGTATAAACACCTCCCTTTTCAATGTGAGTATAATGATGATGTTACCATATCTTCTTATATTAATGGAAATTATGACTTTTATGATGTGGAACAAATTGAATAATTTATTGCTTGGAAGGGTGCATTCGAACTTGCTTATTTGCTTGAAAATACTGATAATGCACCTTATAAATATGAGGTTTATGATATACTTAAATTTTGCTTTGATAATTACAAGGAAGAAAATGGCTATATTCTTAAATATAGTAATAGATGCTCTCCAACGGAAGAGACTAATGCCTTGAAGGAGCCTATCGAAGAAGAAATTGCTGAAACTGGAAGCTCATTGGATGAAAAAGGGGAGGAGAGTGATGATCAAGAGGAGGAAGAATGGAGCTACCAATGTCTACCTCCCAATAAGAGTAACTCTTTAACTAATACCTTATTTGATCGCCCTCCATGCTTAACAAAGGAGGATGAGTGTGATATTTATATTGTTGAGTTTGTTCATGATGCTACTGAAAATTATTATGAGAGAGGAAAATATGGTTGTTGGAATTCTCATGTTACTAAAACGCCTCTCTTTATATTGAAAGTTCCGAAGTTGCTCTTGTTTTATCTACCCATACTTGTTACTATGTGCTTCTTCGATTTATTTTCTTACAAGATTCCTATACATAGGAAGTGGGTTAGACTTAAATGTGTTTTATATTTGCTCTTTGATGCTCTCTTTTGCTTCAATTCATATTTCTTATGTGAGCATCTTCTCAAATTACTGAGCCTAGCTCAAAGGCGTTAAAGAAAAGCACTCTTGGGAGATAACCCAATATTTTACTTTCAGTTATCTTTCTTTTATTTGAGTTTTGGAAGTTATGACTACTGTAATGACCTCTCCTTATCATTTTTATTTCGTTTTTGTGCCAAGAGAAACCTCTAACTTGAGTGAGGTAAGATTTGGGGAAGTTGTTGTCCTGAAACAGATTTCGGTGCTGCACCGTAAAAATTCATGAAAATACTAAGAGTATCTTTTTGACCTGCGATTTCTTATGCATATGCCCCAGGTTATATCCAAAATTTTATTAGTTTTACACTTTTCGATTTGAGCAATAGAAAACCCTCGAAAAAATAGACATTTGTCATCTGTTCTGTTTTAACAGATTTCTGCCACTATTTGTGTTTGCCTCTCGATCACTTTCTTTTTGAGTTCTTTTGATCACGGAACTTTTGGGGAAGTTGCTACAGTATTATATGCTTTATATGTGGTGGTTTTCAGTTGAAACCTGAACCAAAAAAGGGTTGTTCATTATTATGCTTACACTAATGTTGCTAATATAATTGTGTTGACTTTTGTATGAAGGAAGTTTTCAAGTGTAGGGATTGGAGAATGATGAGATGAGGTGAAGAATGAACAAAAGCTCAATCTTGGGGATGCCCATGCACCCCAAGAAATATCCAAGAGGTAAAAGCGTCAAAGCTTGGGGATGCCCCCGAGGCTCCCCTTCTTCATCGGCAAAAATCAGGTCACCTTTCAAGACACTATATTTTTATTGCTTCATGCACTATGCGTTTTTCTTGGAGCGTCTTTAATTTAGTTTTCTTTTTTTTGTTTGCTGCAATAAATGGTTGGACCCCAACAAATTTCTTTTTGAGGAGATTTACTTCATTTTTTATTTGCCAAGAACACTCTAGTTTTCACTCTTATTGTTCAACGAGTGTTCTCTTTTTCTACTACTGCGTTTAGCTTTCGTTTTTCACCTTGATTTTTATTCAGATCTTGTTATATCTTTGCATCAAGGTGTATTTTGACCTCTGATCCATATTGGTTTTCATCAAAAGAGTGGTTTCAAAGAGGTTTGAATGGTGTTGGAAAAGAGAAAAAGTTTCATGCAAAAAAAAGTGGTACAAAAAGGAGCTTGTTTAGACTGCGGCTTAGACTTTTGCATGTCGTGCTTGATGTCATTTTGATAGTATGCTTAGTGATTTTGCTGTAGCATGACTTGTCTCAAATGACTGAGATTGCTTAATGAGCCTTTGAAAAAATCATGCGTTGTTTTTATTATATGGGAGCATTATTGTGGTTTTCTCCTTTGATGCTTTAATTGGGTTGACTTGGCACATGCTTACACATGTTGACTACAAAATAAGTCGCCTATAGCCTCTATGATCATTTGGTTTTTGACTTGTGATGCCACTTTATGCTTCTCTCAATGATGTTTTGTCGCTATGCAGGATTATGGCCGTTATTGCTCTCTTAGTTGGTCGCTCCCAATCTTTTGCTAGCCCTCACTTTGTACTGAGTATGAGCTCTACTCATGCATCCAACTCCTAAAAACCAAGTTATTCCAATGTGTCCACCATACATACCTATTAGCAATTTGCTATTCCAAAGTACATTTGACTTGCTTTTATCTATCCTTCAAATTAAACTATTTTTGTGTTATGTGAAAATTAGTCAGTAAAGCTCTCACGAACCTGATGGCACACTTTACTTTTCTCGCTTTTAAAAATTTGACATTGCGGCTCTCTTATGTTGAGTTGTTATGCTTGCAAGTTATAAGTTGGAAATTAGCCAAACCATGCCGTCATGGGGTAAGCTTTCAACATTGCACTTCTTATTTGAGTTGATATCGTGATCTTTTGTTTATGGATACTCACGATGTAAAACAAGTTGGGAATCTTGGGGGATCATGGAGTTTTTATATGTGTTAGAGAAACGCCTAGGCCGCTAATCTAAGCCATGCATAATCCATGGTGGAAATTTACAGCATGCCCATAGTGGACATTCGACGACGCATCTCAAAATAAAAAGCTATACCAATGGTAAATAAAAGAGATGCCGAGGTGTTCATTGTCTGTTTGTCCTGTCATTTTGATGTGGGGTTGTTCCATGTCATCGGGCACGGAGGTACCCCATTGGCATTTCTCTATGATACGCATATACTTACAATGACAAGAGCTTGCTTGGGACCCTAAGTCGAGTAGCATGAAGTTTGGGTATTCGTACTTCACGGGACACGAGGTTTTCAACTTATGATTTGTCAAGCATATGCTTCATAATTGTACTCGCATTAACTTTAACCATTCAAGATGCCTATAATGGGGGCAATGAGAGCTCAAAGCTAGTAAGTACCATAATTTTTGAAGATTTATAAAACTTGCAATCACTGCTTCCCTCTGCGAAGGGCCTTTCTTTTACTTTTATGTTGAGTCTCCACCTTCTACCTTTATGCACCGTCTAAGAGAGCATAGTTGTCATTTCGAGTTTAATGTGCATAGTCCCAAAGTTTATCATTGATTGACTCATGATTATGGTTTCACTTGTTCTTAAATTATTTGTATCTAGTCCCCCTCTTAAACTTGAAGGTGTCCTATGCATTTATGTTTTGCTACTCCATGAGGGACAAGCTGAAATTCACTTTGAAACGTTTTTCCATATGGTTGAAACACACACGTGACTTTCATTGTTTCATTTTTCATGATCTTTCGTTTGTGTTCTTCATATGTTATAACATAGTTGCTAAGTTTTTTCTATTGAGATTATGTCTTTCATGCCCATGTTTTAAGTTCTTTTGATCCCAACACTCAATGCTTTACCTAGATGATCAAGATTGTGATGGTCATGTCACCTCAAACTTTATTCTTTTGTTATCACTTACCTACTCGAGCACGAGCAGGAGTTAAGCTTGGGGATGCTTGATACCTCTCAAACGTATCTATAATTTTTTATGCTCCATGCTTGTTCTTACACCATTTGCTTTATGTTTTGTTACACTTCATGGCGTTTTTATACATTTTCCGGAACTAACCTATTAACGAGATGCCACAGTGCTAGTTCCCTGTTTTCTGCTGTTTTTGTGTTTCAGAAAAGTTACACAGGAAATATTCTCGGAATTGGACGAAACAAAAGCCAAACCTCCTAATATTTACCGAAGCTTCCAGAAGACCGAAGAGGAGACGAAGGGGGGCCAGGGGCCAGCCTCACCACCAGGGGGCGTGGCCCAGCCCCTGGTCGCGCCCACCTATGGTGAGGGCGCCTTGGTCCACTCCTGACGAAGAACCTTCGTCTATAAAGTCCCCTCAACGGGAAAAACCTAAGGCCCGATCAATTTTCCAGAAACACATCGCGATCCGCCGCCGTCGTCGACCCGAGATCGGGAGGGTCCAGAAGCTCTTCCCGGCACCCTGCCGGAGAGGGGAATCGCCACCAGAGGTCTTCTTCATCGCCATGCTTGCCTCCGGCGCGATGAGTGAGTAGTCTACCTTGGACTATGGGTCCATAGCAGTAGCTAGATGGTTGTCTTTTCCACCATGTGCTTCATGTTTAAATCTTGTGAGCTGCCCTACATGATCAAGATCATCTTTATGTAATTCTACATGTTGTGTTTGTTGGGATCCGATGAATATTGGTGTTATGTTAAGTTGATGTTCTGAATTTTATCTTATGTTACCTCTATGTTGTTTATGATCTTGCATTCTCTCAGTTGTTAGTAGCTATCTTGGCCAAGTAGATACTAGTGACTCCAAGAGGGGGTATTTATGCTCGATAGTTGGGTTCATGCCTCTATTTAATCTGGGGAAGTGACAGAAACCTCTAAGGTTTTAGATGTGATGTTGCCACTAGGGAGAAAACAACAATCTTGTGTCCAAGGACATTCGCTTTGTTTACATTACACACTTTGCTTAATGCAATTATCTGTTGTTCGTAACTTAATACTCAAGGGGTCCTCGGAAGATTCCCCACGAGTGGATTATTAGTCATAGATGCAGTTGGATGGCGGTCTATGTATTTTGTTGTAATGCCCAGAATAAATCTCATAGTGATCCTTATGATATATGCACGTTATCTTTATTCTATCAATTGCCCAACTGTAATTTGTTCACCCAGCATGTCGTTATTTATCTTATGGAGAGACACCATTAGTGAACTGTGGACCTCAATCCAATTTCCTTTATATTGCTATTACCGTTTACTTTTACTCGCACTGTTTACTTTCTCGCATACTACTATTGTTTTCCACTCGATACGCTCAATCCTTTGTTTACAGCAAACCGGTGAGATTGACAACCTCATCGTAAGTTGGGAGCAAAGTTCTTGGTTGTGTTGTGTGCAGGTTCCACGTTGCTGCTGGTGCAAAGCAAAGCCCTGGACGAGGCACCTTATAAATTGTCCAGAGCTGTCGCGAAGCTAGCAGGCATCACCTTCTAAAGTTTGGCTTTTTCCTACTGGTTCGATAAACCTCGGTTTCTTACTAAGGGAAGACTTGCTACTGTGCTCATCATACCTTCCTCTTGGGGTTCCCAACTAGGTGGTTATATGCCCGCATCATCGGGCTCATACTCACCGGGCACAATCTGGATGTGGACGCCGTCATGCAAGCTATATACACAACATGTTGTGAAGCATTAATTGTCTTCTCGCGGTCTGAGATCCTCGCCGCCGTCACCACTCAACGTCTCAAACTTGACATGAGCATTGAGATCATCTAACCTTCCAAGTGCACTTGCCATGACGTACCCACCTCAGTCATCACCATTATAACATGCCTATGATGCCGATGGAAAACCGGGCTTCGTGTTGCCCATGCTCACCGCCATCAGTGACAGCAGCGCCGACCGGTGTTCTCCAAAATGTTGTGAGGTCAGTTTGGGTAAATTGATCCCACTAAAAAATTATGAGGTCAAAGTGGGTAGATTTACCCCATAGCTTTAATATAGAGTGTGCTCTAAGGTATAAGCTTTAATATAGAGTGTGCTCTAAGGTATTAACCTAAGCTTTAAGTTTGGTCGTGAGCGAGCGTTCTGAGACCACTTGTCGTTCGCTCAATCGCCGGATGGTCGCTGGGGGTGGGACTTTGCTGGATGGTCTCGCTGGGGGTGGGCCGGGTTGGCGCTGCTGGGCCAGGCCTCCTGCCGGGGTGCGTGCTAGCTGTTTCGCGAAATGCGTCGCCACCGGCCAAATGTTACGCGTGGTGATATCTCCGCTGTCGACTGCGTCCAGTTCCCCTAGGAAGCCGGCTCTCCACCGTTGACATGTACTCGCCGGGCACCCAGGTCGTCTTGTACGTCGGCATGAGCGCCTCTCCAAGCAGAGAACAGCATGAGCCCGCCACAGCAGGAACATCCTCTGCAGAAAGACTAGATAGATGCATTAGAAAGCGATCACTAAGAGCATGTCTAGTAGAACCCCTAGACCCTCAAACCCTCAAAGCAGTTTGAGGGTCGAAAAGTGGTATTTTTTGGCACTTTTACGGGCTGAAAAACAGAGGCAAAGACTAGAACCCTCAAACCCTCAAATTTTAAGGGTCTGAGGGTTCTAGTCTTTGCCCCAACCCTCAGACCCTCAAACCCTCAAACTGTCACATATCACAATTATCACTAGAAAATCACAATCAACCTCAAACAAACTACCAAATGAAGATCATTGATGCATGGTTTTAATAGTTTTACATCACACAATCATCATCCTCGGCCTTCTCATTGGCACCACCAAAAAGTTGCAACTCGGCGCCAACTCCTAGACCACCTCCACGCCTCAAGCACCTCCGGCGACGTCGCCACCACCATAGGCGTCGGTGGTGGAGTCCTCCACACCGCCCTCGCCAACACCACTCATAGGAGTGTCACTTGGACGAGTAGAAGATGCACCACGGAATATCCTCTTCCTCTCCGCGATGTCCTCCTTGTACTCCTTCCACCACCTCAATTGGTCTTCATCCATGTCCTTCTTGGACATCATCATGTGCTCCTTCTCTTCCACCATGAGCTCCTTCCATGCCTTTGCTTCTTTGATCTTGAGCATCCTCTCCTCCAAGTCGGCCTTGCGGGCTCTTTCTTCACGCCTTGCTTCCACTTGTGCAAGCTTCACCTCTCTCTTCTTCTCGGTGATAAGGAGCTTTGTTTCCAATGTCTTCGTTGTCAATATCTCCCTTGACTTCATCATATGCTCAATCTTCTCCCTCATGCTTGCCGCCTCTCCTTCCATCTTTATCCTTAGCTTGGCCTTCTTGGTGCCCTCGGGCTTGTCGACGTTCCTATCCTTGTCCTCATCACTATCATCCATGCTATGCATTGCCGACTTCTTGGGTGCGGCCTCTTGATCCCTCAACTTCCACTTGGGGAAGTTCTTAAGATGTTTCCATGCATGCTTGAATGGGAATGATTTTCCCTTGGAACCGGTCATTTGGATGTACCTTTGGTCGGCAATGGTCTCCTACAAAACCAACAAAAGCATAGTAAACACACATAGTAAACAATAGCATAGACATGGAAAAAAGATGTGCACTCACATAGTCACTCTCCACGCTTCCACTAGGAGGTGAATCAATCACTTGTGTCATTGCCGCACTCCAACGAGCACATGCCGGCTTCATCAACTCCCACCGGCCTTGAAGTGACCGGAATGTACGAGCGGCGAACCCACCGGTCTTCGGCTTGAGCTTGCAATAGGTGTCTTCTATCCGTTGCCAATAGCGTTTACCGGTTTGATCGGTACCGGTGCTCGCATCCATGCCCACAGCAGCCCAAGCACGAACCAAGAGGATGTCCTCGGCCTCGCTGTAGTTAGTGGCGCGCATGATGGGCGGGCGGGCGGCGGCGGAGGCAAACGCCTCCCCTCCTATCTCGGTCATTCAAAGTCGAAAGGCTTGAGAGGAGGAGCCCCGATGTTCACCTCCGCGTCATTGAGAAGCCCCATGAACGAGCCCGTCGGTGTGGCCATTTCATCGAGCACGTCATGCGCGGCGGGCGGTGGGTCGTCGATTTGGGGCTTGGGCGCGGCCTTCTTCCTCGACGTGACCTTCTTCACGACCGGGACACCGCCCAACGCCTTCTTGGCGGCCTTCGGTCCAAGACCCGCCGTCTTCCGACGGAGCTTCAAGGCGGGCGGCTCCGCGGCGGCGGCACGGATGGGCGCGGCGACGGGCGGCGGGGCTGCGGCGGCCTGGGCGGTGGCGGGGACGACGTGCGTCCCTGACCGCCGCCGCTTGTAGCCGAGGTGGGTGGCCGCCACCACCGAGGCCACGGTGGCTCGGCTCGGCGCCGCCGGGGCCGCCTCCACGGACGGCGCGAGGGCGGGAGCGGCGGGGGAGGAGGTGGGCGGGAGGGAGCCGGCGGGGAGCCCGTCCATGGCGGCGCGGCGGAGGAGGAGGAGGGAGGGCGGCGGCCGGCGGCGGGGTTCCCGCGTGGGGGCGCGCGGGGAAGAGAGCGGTTGGGGGTCTACGGGTTGGAGGGGTTGGGCTCCCTCCAACCCCTACTTCTACAGGTTGGGAGGGCCGACCCGGCTTCGGCCTGCAAATTTTTTTACAGGTTTGAGGGTCTAAGGGTTCTAGTATTTGGCTTTTGGACCCTCAAACCTGCAAAAAAGCGGTTAAATTTGAGGGTTTAAGGGTCTAGGGGCTCTACTAGACATGCTCTAACCAAATGCACAGCACTGATCATAAACAGACAGAACAGCTGATTACAAATGAAAGTGGCACTTACCGCTGCCACCCGTTGCAGCCCCACCCCTTGCAAAAACAAGCGGAAGCTTGCCATCAACCAAGAATGCCTCCGCGGAAGCAGAGTTTGGTAGAGCGGTCCGCTCTGCATCGGCACCGACGCCCCCAGATCTGCCGGCCGTGCTGCCGATATGCACCAGCATAGCTGCTCCAACAGCATCACCGGCGCCGCATGCAGAGGACACGTCTGCTGCTCCGGCGTTTCCAGCAGCAGACCCGCCACCAGCGCCGCGACGGCGCCTATAAACAATCGGGCCAGCAGAGGTGCCACTGCCGCCCACGAGCGACGAAAGCGCGGCCCTGCTTTCTGCTATAGCAGATCCGTTGCTGATATGCTCTGCTGCTACAGCGGAAGCGCCGCTACCACCGACGGACTGCGAGAGCGCAGCCATGCCTGCAGCTGCGACGAGCTCCAGAGCGCTTTGCGCCCTCTCCATCTCCACAGCCGCGGTTCTGCCAGACGAATCTATCTTACCTGCACAACAACAATTACGGTGGTCTCCGATACATGCTCACACGCCGGTAAATAAAAGCCTCACCGACCACTATTGTATATAGAGCTTCACGCTGTGATTGCCTCCAACAGCACAAGAACAAAAATACATGCGTACAGCAACGTGGCACAACGCTGTCACCGTCATAGCACATTTGGCAAGTACCTTGGCACCACATCCAACGCAGCTGCTTCGAAACCTCCGAAAACCACGTCCGTCGGCCGAAACGTGCCCACCCTAAGTTACATTCGTGAGAACATAAAATTCTTTAAGAAAAAATTCTACTAACAAGTGAAACAATACACGCTACATGTAAGAGAATTTTTTAGCCTTTCTAACATCCCAAAACTTTATTTTCTGCTACCATGGTGATCCTACCTCAGCTATCTCTCTGGTACCGTGTCGATCCTACCTAACAGATAAAACATATATAGTTATTTATATTTCGGACACAAATTCCTTACTAATTTTTGTCAAATAGGGTTATACCATCTAAGAAGAACAGGAGGTCCTTTTCTCCTCTACATATGTTACAAGCAATACTCGAAGCTTAGTAAAATTTCATCTAGAATACTTTAGGCGAGTTACACATGCAAACTTGGAAAATACGGAATTCGAACAAAAAGAAATTATACTAGATTCTATTTTGGCTACAATATATTGCATGCTGAGCATGGGGTTCAATATATCTAAGCATGCTTATATTATATAAGATTACACCATAATATTCCGACTATAATAAATACTCGCTCTTTTCCGGAATAAGATGCCGCTAGGTTTTTGGCTATACCCATAAGTTTTCTAACTTGAACACTTGTACAATTTTTAAGATACTCCAATACAAAGCCTGCCCGTACTATTAGAATAGAATTCATTATATTTTTAGTATATCGGTTTGGAGTTATAGGTGTTCACATTTAGTTCTTTGTAGTTGGCCAAACTTTACAAGATCTGAATTTATTTGAATCCTATAAGCATCCCTTTGAAATTAAAAAAGGTATTTCTGAAAACACTTCATTCGCTTACTGTCGACAAACATGCAAAAGGCGATGACAAAGCAAAAAAAGAAACTACCGCAAACAAAAATGGAAGCAAGGTATTTTCATTTGATACGGCTGTACTCCTCGCTGACCATGCCACTTCATATGGTTAGGCTCGAAACAATTATTTCTGTCATACACCATGACAAAAAAAAATTTGCATTCTAATTGTCTGGATGCATTGTGGCGATTCTTTTGAGTATTATATCTGGAAATTCCCATCGATTCCTCATTTGCACCTTTTTTAGCACAATTGGTGCATCCTAAAATTACTTTGGTTCTAACATCTTTCTCTATTGCCATGAATATTTTTTGTTTGATAACCCTAAAAAAAGCCATGGAAAAGGCCTACAAAATGCTTAGGTACAGCCTTTTATTAAAAAAAGCTCTACATATAAGTCCTACTATTATTATTCTTAGAAATTGTGTTCTACATGAAAACATTTCATTCGCTTACTGTCGACAAACATGCAAAAGACGCCGGCAAAGCAAAAAAAGAAACTACCGCAACCAAAAATGAAAGCGAGGTATTTTCTTTTGATACGGCTATACTCCTCGCTAACCATGCCACTTCGTATGCTTAGCAGCATTGCCGGCTTAGAGAAAATATCGACCCAACTATCCGCTCAGAACAATTATTTCTGTCAGAAAATATCGACCCAACTATCCGCTCAAAACAATTATTTCTGTCATACATCATAACAAAAAAAATTGCATTCTAATTGTCTGAGTGCATTGTGGTGATTCTTTTGAGTATTATATCTGGAAATTCCCATCTATTCCTCATTTGCAACTTTTCGAGCACAATTGGTGCATTCTAAAATTACTCTGGTTCTAACATCTTTCTCCATTGCCATGCACCTTCTTTTCTTTTTGGATTGACTTAACTTAATTCGTTTGTTCTTCTATTTGATGCCCTTTTCCCCACAAATCAAACCGTTCGCTTTATGTAAAGAAAATATGTAGATATCGCTTCGTACCACGTCATCACCCAGTTACATAGATCATTCGTTTTTTGAAATTGGGACACTAAGAAGTGCATCACTACCCAAATTTCAGACAGAAACAACCGTTAAGCAAACAAAACAACGACATATACGTGCACACCATTTACCATCACATAGATTTCTTACCGATATTACAACCAAAAGAGTACAGCAGCTGGCCGAATGCGCCGTTTTACATACAGACAAAATGTAGGCATACCACAACCTACCCTACCTTACTACAAAAGACCTGCTACCAGGCACCGCGATCCATGGCGACCCCATGCCTCTTTCAGCCTAGCAAAAGCACTAGCATTAGACAGTCCTGCGACAACTACCTAAACGACAAGTCGACAACAACGAACAACCCAGCACCTAGCCTGCATGGCCTGCCTACTCAGACAAATCAGCGAACCTCACCGTCGCCGCCGCGGTCCTGTCCAGCATCTGACCCGCCAGTGCGCTCACACCTGCCACCAGCGACGCAACATCAGCGGCGGTGCTCGCTGGACCTGACGCAGCAGTGCCGAGAGCCCGCACCTGCTGGCAGTCAGCCTGCATGGAAACCATGTCGTCGATGGTCACCATCCAGCCCTGCTTCAATCGCCTCGCCTTCTCGACAGCCTCCTCCTTCTCTCGATGAGCGGCCTGCGCGGCCACCCGAAGCCCGACCGCTTGCCGGCGCATGCGGCAAATTCGCCTCCAGTTGGCGTCCCCTGCAACAACGCTGCAGCGCTATCGCAAACGGCGGATGAGGCAGGCTGCAGCGTCCTCCTGCCTGGGAAACGCTTCCACACACGCGGCTCTTGGTGCGCAGCACGCCGGAGCACCCTACATGGCCGCACCTCCTGGGAACACGGCTCTCGGCAATCGACACAAAGCCGCCGTTCTCAAAGAAGCTGCGGTACTTCGCATCGGTGCCCCGAGCCTTCACAATAAGTTCTCCAACCATCATGCGGCTTGAAATCGGCGCCACAATCAGCCCATGTGAGTAAACAAGAGGTACTTTCTGATCAGCAGAACTAAAGAAACAGAGCAACAAATCATAGACGAAGAAGCTAACGCAACACTTACCGTCTCTAGGCGCCGCCATGGCGTTCATTGGAAGGGAGGGCCCAGGGACAGAGCCTCCAGCTGCTCCTTGCACAGGCAAGCCATGCACAAGAACGCTGTGCTCCATGCCGACGGCACTGTGCTCCATGCCGACGACTTCGACATCACGGTCGAAAGGCGGAGAGTGTACGCGCCCACCGCCGGCAGCGACGTCGCCTCTGGCCACGCCTCCAGGTTAACCACCGGACAGGACATCGCCGTCCCCCACGTCCGCGCCGTAACCGCCATGCGCGACCGCATCATAGCCTCCATGCGCAGTGCCACCTGCGGCCGCCGTAGCACGGCGCGAAAGACTGTACTGAGCAGGCATCTTTTTCAGGCCTAAACAGAATACACTAGCAAAAAGCTAAGATAATGCGAAAGAACAGAGAAAGAGGATGCAGAGAACAACGCCTTTCGGTGCAATTTATAGGCAGCAGGGAGCTCTAAGACACCAAGAAAATACCAAGAAGACATGCACACAGGGCAGCGCCTCGCACGCCTCTCATGAGACATGGCATTTCACTTGCAATGCATGCAACTCTGTGCACAACGCACTAAGCACCGACCATCACACTATGCGCCGACCACTACACTCTCACCGGCCAGCCTAATTGCACACAAAAATTTATATTAATGCATAAGCTTTAATATAGAGTGTGCTCTAAGGTATATCCGGTGTTCAAAAATATGTGAGATAGAGACGAGTGGATTGCTCACACGTGGTAGGTGGAACTGTTTGATTTGGATCTTATCAACCATATAGGAGCAAAATTACATAGTAAATATTCTTAGCAAATGAGATGTATTTGACAATTATTTTACAACCAGGGTGGTGGACCCTAATGAACTTACTCGATTACCAAATGTAACATTTCCTTGTGATGTCTCTCACCATTAATTTCCTCACAGAAGTAGTGTTATAGGTGTTGAGGCTACTACTAAATCAATCTTGCGATGTAATCAACTATAAATAAAAGTGTATATAATATTCCACATATTAACAAATATATTAAAACTTGAGATTATATTTATTTTTTGACATAAGATAGTTTTCTTTTTTTGAGTCATTTGACTACCCTAAAATCAATATGTTTCAAGAATTGAAATCCAAACAGAAGTGTGCATTCAAAATTGAATATTTTGGAGCTTAGTCTATTCATATTTATATTCATAAATTTACTAATATGGAGTTAAAATAATTTTGTTAGATTTGAGTTTTCAAAATATCATAATATACCTTTTTATTCATGAGTGATTTTGTACACTGAAATGAACCTACATTTATATCTAGGGAGTTTCATAATTCCGTGAGTGAAATCCAAAATAAAGGAAAAACATACATTTGAATTTCAATTACTGAAAATTAATATACTACAATTTATATTCCCAAAAAAATCTTCAAAATAGAGGATATCTCCCGGCCTCTGCATTGACTGATGCATATAGCCATATATTATTCATTATTCAAAAGCCAGAAGCCAAACAAAGTCGACCCAGCAAATAAAGAAAAAAACTGAGACGCGTTTGTAACTCCACTAAATAAACACTAACCCTATGGTAAAATACCGAAAGAAAGCAGGAAGTACACAGATCTTAGGTTGATTCAATTTGTAACATAGAATTCAATTTTGAGTTTCACGACATCAGCATTTCCTATCCATAATGGTAAGCTCGTACACATCAGCATGTACTATTAGGCTAGCTTGCTAGGTTATTGATAGCGTATATGTTCTATACCTTATCGGTATATGTTTTGGCCCTAAATTATTCTATTCTACAATTTTCTTTATTATTTTAAGATGGCAAGTTATCTAATTGGTACTTTATTCTACAATTTTCTTGACATACACTTGTTCTCTACTTTCAACTGCTCTCTTGTACACTACCACGGGACCTCCAGATCGGAGTTGTACGAGCTCAAGTTGACTTGAACAACAAATCAAGAGTGTTGGATGAAAGAATAAACGACCCGACGTACCTCATCGGGTAGGGTTCTTTGCTTTATATAATAAGAAGAGTTCATTACAAAATACTAGGACTAGAGTTTAATACGTGTACAATACATATTCTAACACCCTCCCTCAATCTCAACTGATAACAGATTGAGATTGCGTTTACAAAACTCGTACAACGGTAAAGGGAGTGGTTTAGTAAAAATGTCTGCAATTTGATCCTTTGAAGAGATGAATCGAATCTGCAGTTGCTTCTGATTGACTCGCTCATGAACAAAATGAAAATCCACTTCGATGTGCTTCGTCCGTGCATAAAATACTGGATTAGAAGACAAATATGTAGCTCCTATGTTGTCACACCATAACACTGGAGGTTGTTTTTGTGTAACACCCAGCTCTCGTAGCAAGGACTGGACCCAAATAAGTTCTATTGTAGCATTTGCAAGTGCCTTGTATTCAGATTCAGTACTTGACCTGGAAACTGTAGACTGCTTACGAGCACTCCAGGCGATCAAATTACCTCCATAAAATATAGCATATCCCCCCGTGGATCGCCGATCATCCGGGCTGCCTGCCCAATCAGCATCAGAGAATGCCGACAAAAGAGTAGAAGTGGTAGACTGAAGTTGCAGACCACTATCCAAAGTGTAGCGCACATAACGCAAAATGCGTTTAACAGCAGCCATATGAGGAGTGCGAGGTTCATGAAGATACTGACACACTTTATTGACAACAAAGGACAAGTCTGGTCTGGTAATGGTGAGATACTGAAGACCACCAACAAGGCTGCGATACCGAGTAGCTTCTTCAGGAGAAAGAACATCACCATCAGCACCACATAAACGCTCAGAGGAGGACATAGGAGTAGTCATCGGACTGCACTTCAACATACCAGCACGTGCAAGAAGGTCCAAAGCATACTTGCGCTGTCGAAGAACAAGACTGCCCAACGAGGGTGAGGAGACCTCAATGCCAAGGAAGTAATGGAGAACTCCCGGATCTTTGACAGAAAATTCAGACCGAAGTTGAGCAATGAGTCGAGTAATAGAAAAAGCAGTGGAACTAAGCAATGATGTCGTCAACATATACCAACAGAAAAATGGTGACATCTAATCTCTAAAGAATAAACAAAGAAGTATCAATGGCTGAGGACTTAAAACCCAAGGAGCCAAGAACAGAGCTGAGACGAGCATGCCATGCACGAGGAGCCTGCTTTAGGCCATAAAGAGACTTAACAAGGCGACAATAATGATCAGGATGAGCAGGATCAGAAAAATCAGGTGGTTGTCGCATGTACACTTGCTCATCAAGATATCCATTGAGGAATGCGTTCTGTATGTCAAGCTGTCGAATATGCCACTGACGAGAAAGAGCCATAGAGAGCAGCAAATGAATAGTAGCTTGCTTAACTACAGGGCTAAAAGTCTCATCATAATCAAGACCATACTGCTGCTTGAAACCTTTGGCAACTAAGTGTGCCTTATAAGGCTCAATGGAACCATCAGCATGAAGTTTTACTTTGAACACCCACTTGCAATCAATCAAATTAACACCTGAAATAGGAGAACCAGCTTCCAAGTGCCATTAGCCTGAAGAGCAGAAAATTCAGTCTCCATAGCAGCACGCCAATGCGGAATACGAAGTGCTTCTTGATGACCCACAAGTATAGGGGGTGTATCATAGTACTTTCGATAAATAAGAGTGTCGAACCCAACGAGGAGCAGAAGGTGTTGACAAGTGGTTTTGATCAAGGTTTCACTGTAAATACTAGCAAACGGGTTTTCAGGGGTATTTGGTAATGCAAATAAATAAAGTGCGAGTAAATAAAAGACAGTAGTAGTAATTGCAGCAAGTGGCCCAATCCTTTCTTTAGCAAAGGACAAGCCGGTTGTGTAACTTATGATGACCAAACGTTCTCGAGGACACACAGGAGTTTCTGTCAAGAGCTTTCGCTTCATGCCGCTAAATAATCTTTATTGGTTTGATAAGTGTTATGGGGGTGAACCTGTGCTAGCGCACTACCCTTACTAGGATAAATACACACTTGTGATTATACCCCTTGCAAGCATCCGCAAATACAAGAAAGTAATTAAGATAAATCTAACCACAACCTTAAACTCTAAGATCCTACGCTCTCTGGTGTAATGGTTTCCTAACGGAGGTTTAGGTTTCTGTCACTCCAGCAACCTCACAATTAGTAGCCAAATACACAATGCATCTCACTAGGCCCATAAATGGTAAAGTATCATGTAGTCGACGTTCAAATGACACCACTAGTGAAATAGCACGACAACAAATAAATATCAAACCATTAAATTTACTCAACAATAATCCACTACTAACATCTTGACTTCTCCCATGTCCTCAAGAACTAAACGAACTACTCACAAGACATCATATGGATCATGCTCAGAGGTGAAATAATGGTAAATAACAATCTGAACATAAACCTTAATTCAACGGTTCCACTCAATAGCATCAACCACAAAAGTAATTAACACCGGGAAAGTTTTCCCTAAGAATTTAACAAGATCCAACTCATGATGTTACAGCGGGATGGCGTGGTGATGGTGGAGATGAAGGTGCTGGTGATGGAGATGATGATGATGATGATCCCGATGAAGTCCGGTGCGGTGGTGATGACGATAGCGACGATCTCCCCTCTCTGGGAAGGAATTTCCCCAGTAGATTTCTGCCTGCCGGAGAGCTTTTCTCTCTCTGGTGTTTTCCGCCCCGCAGAGGCGGCGGTGTCTATCTCTCAGCCCACCCTGACTTAGGTTTTCAGGGACGATGAAATACGTGAAGGGGCGATGGCAGAAGTGGGCCAGGGGGCTCTCACCATAGGGCGGCGTGGCCAGGAGCTGGGCCGCGCCCCCTGGTGGTGAGGCTGCCCTGTGGCCCCTCTCACCTTCTCCTTCCGGCTTCTTCAGTCTTCTGGTAAAATATAATTTTCTGGTATTTTTCTGGAATTTTCCTGGTCTTCGAAATATGGTGCCTTGACGGTCCTTTTTCCAGCAGAATCCTGACTCCGGTAGCAAATCCTCCAATGATCATCAAACATGTAAAAAAAGAGGAAATAACATAAGTATCATCTCTAAATATGAAATATATCAATGAATAACAATAAATTATGATACAAAATAGTGATGCAAAATGGACGTATCAACCCCCCAAGCTTAGACCTCGCTTGTCCCCAAGCGAAAACCAAACTCGGTAAACATGACCACAGGTTTATGGAGTGAAGTGTCGATAATCAAAATACAGACAAGAAGCATCACATTCACCAAGGCACAATTTATAATAGACAGCAACTTCCCTTTATACGATATAGACTTGCAATAAGTAAAAGGGAATCATAAATAAGGATGCACAAGGTAAACTATAATTGATGATGGCAAACCTTAGTTCTTGGTCAGAGAACAATGAACAAACTATTCTTTCTTTTTGAATGAAGCCTTTTTAAAATAGAGCTAATATAGCAAAAACCATATGCTCAATGAAACAAACTTTTGCATTCATAGAAAGCTTTCAAAGATATATTCCTTCAGACGAAAACATTGTACTAGCAAAAGAAGTTAGTAAACATGATTAAACGGATCAACATATGGATGAGTGAAACATAACAACTCAAATGCTTGCTTGAGATAGAAGGGAATAGGTTGACTCAACTTAAAAGTAAATGACAAGCCCTTCGCAGAGGGAAGCAGGGATTAAACATGTGCTAGAGCTTTTCATTTGTAAAACAGATGTAAAAAGTTATTTTGAGAGGTGGTTGCTTTTGTCAACGACTAGCAACGGAGTTCTTGATATCTTCCATACTAAACAAGTGAGAGCGGTTCCGAGATGTTTGATTAATTGGCACATTGGTGCTCTTTTATAGCTTTGCACTCCTCCCCACCTTTTCCTTTCTCAAACCATGGCTAACCGATTCCATCGGGTGCCAACCAACTTTCACATACCATGGAGGAGTGCTTTTTTTCTTTCTTTCCTTATTTAGAGATTACAATGGTCTGACCAGCTCCCTTGCAAAATTAATGACGAGTAGATGAAGCTGCCTAGTCGAGGGGTACTTAATTTAGTATGGAAGATAACAAACCCATCCACTACATCCTCATGAGCTAAAAACAGTGGCACAAAATGAGAAGTATTTGAAGGTTTTTGAAAGGTAGCACATGAAAATTTACTTGGAATGGCCTAAAATACCATGCATAGGAATTTATAGTGGACTCTTTAGAAGTAACTTGGTTTTTGGGAATTGGATGCACGAGAAGTATTCCCTCTCAGTACAGGTTTTTGGCTAGCAAGGCTGGGTAGCAAGCATAAGAGTTGCATGAAACAAACAAACATACATATAATAAGAACAATCATGCAAACTTCCTTGAAGGTACAATGATTTTAACTTTGAGAATAATAATGCTTATAAGCCAAACATGAAGGAAAACTGAAGTGATGTAACTACAAGAACTTCTTTCTTCTATTCTACTCAAACCTCAAGGTAATGTTGCTATTGACCAAGCTAAGCTTGCCAAAACCAACTAAATTTACTCATGCTCCCAAAGTGATACCAATACTAATCAACAAGACTAGTCATATAAGAAAGATTGCAAACTAAAATAAAGTGTGCAGAAAGTAAACGATAAATCTTCTCATTAATATTTCATTACCGCAACTCACACCAAGGGATACATAGATAACCAACTAAGGAGGATACTTCCACACTGCAAACTATTCTATAAGATAACTTCTCTATTCATGATATGACTCTACTTGAAAAGTAAATGAGTAAAAGATAATGATGCGATACCGCGGCACTCCCCCAAGCTTGGAACAAGCCAAGGGGATGCCTATACTGATGATGAATTACTCCTTTGGCGGTGGCGGGATCACCCTTGGGTTAATTAAATGTTCTAGCATCCTGCAAAGCCTGAGATTCTCTCCTTGAAGTATCTCTATCTCCCTCTCCAGAACTCGGTATTGGGCACAGAGCTCGTCAGTGACCAGCATACCTTCCTTTATCACGGGCATGAAATTTAGATCCAAGACTGGGAACGTCGGTCCCTGCATATCATGAGAAAAGGCACGTCCGACGTTCATTTATCCTACAAAAGTAGAATTTCATGCCCTTGATTTTCCAGTTTCCTGTTCCTCTTTCAGCTTGGGGTCTTCTTCCCTAGGCCTCTTCCCCTTGTCGTCGCTTGATGGAGCTATGGTGCTCTCAAGACTAAGATCAACTCCTGACAGAAACAGCTCGAAACAAAAACACAACGAGAAAATGATATACAGACCTCGGGTACTCTGGGGGGTTATATAGGCGAAAATTAAACATCGAGGCGAAATCACAGGAGGAAACCAGGACAGAAATGAGCTCCGGGATGGACTCACCACAGGGCGGCGCGGCCTAGGGTGGGCCCGCGCCCCTGGTGGTGAGGAGCCACCGGACTCCGTCTCCTTCCCGTTTTCGTCTCATGATTTTTCATATTTATCAAAAACAATAAAAATGTTAAAATAAAGGGATTTCTATTTTCGTGCCCTCGGGTCCTTAGTTGTACTCAGTTTTCCCCAGCTCCTTAGTTTTTTCTCAGTTTTTCCCAAGCCCTTCTCTGCAACCCTCACAAGGAGCTCGGACGGGAGGAATCTCGTTTAGTTGACCGTTCCGTGCTGACGAGTGGGGCCGCGTCGTGTGGGGCTGGTAGAAAGGGACCGCGTGGGACAGGACGAGACCGTGTTTGGTCATACGAGCGGAGCTGGGGCCAGAGCGTGTGGGGCCGTAGCGTGTGGAGCCGTGTGGGTCCGGGACGTGGGCACGAGTGGTTTCTGTCTCTTTTGCCTAGATTAGCAGTTTTCAATGCACCTTTTTCCTCTCTCTCGCTCGATCTCATTCATTCTTGATTGCCCAAATTGGTAGCAAATCTAGAGCAGCTTCTGCTTCTGTTTTTTAACGCCATTCATTTCTTTATGCCTTCGTTTTTACCCAATCAGGTACTCCCTCCGATCCATATTACTCTTCACTAATACGGATGTATCAACCACTAAAATGTGTTTAGATACAATCACATTAGCGAAGAGTAATATGGATCGGAGGGAGTAGGAAATCTAGGGCACAAATCCAGAGAAAATATAGGGATGATAAGCTGCATACAGCAGCCAACATAGCATAGATTAACAGTACTACCGACCGAGATCCAACATAACCTACATTTTACATGAATGGGATTAAGCCTAGAGGCTGCGCAGGTGAATCCCAAGTGCTTTGTGTTTGGCCATGAACGCATGCACGTTCACGGTCGTTCCAACTCTAGCGCCGCCAATGGCTCTGCCAATGGATTCGACATGGTTCACCAGGCAGTTGAAGTCGGTGGCGCGGAGCCTCCTGTTACAGAAGGGGCACCTGTAAACGCCTCGAGCAAAGTGGCGATCGTAATGGCCGGACTGCAGCCTCCGGAGGACGTGACGAGTCTTGGTGTGGAAGGACTCGTCGTCGCTGTCAACGTCGCTGCTCTGCACCTGTCACGTAGCACCAAAGATCGAAAAACACGGAGTCAATTGCAGCGATGATGGAACAGAGAGTGAACAAAAGATCATGCATGATAATATGGGCACGAAAAAAAGAGATAGCCTCAGTTACATTGGACACACTTATATCCAGGATTTGGGTCAGTGAACCAAAGATCATGCACAACAAATTTGTACACACCAATTGTTCACAGACCAAACCCTGAATCAATCTGTGCCCAAATATTCATCATCATCGGCACAAATTAACCAGATGGGATTGATTACTCACATAAGTTAACCGAATCTTAAACAAAAGCTAATCACAAACACTAATAACGCAAGATCTAGAACTAGGAACATACGAACCCTAATAACGCAAGATCTAACACGCAAGATCTAGAACTAGGAACAGACGAACCCTAATAACGCAAGATCTAACACAAAAGGATTGAACTAGGAATAGATGAACCATAATAACGCAAGATCTAACACAAAATGATAGAACTAGGAACAGACGAACCCTAATAACGAAAGATCTAACACAAAAAGGATTGAAATGGGATTAGAACAAGGGAACAAAGGGTTACCTCCTTGTCGTCGACGATGCTGGTGTCGTAGGGGTTCTCCGGGGCGATGTACGGCTCTTGTTCGTATGGGTCCCAATCGACGGGGAACTGGACGGGGGCGGCGGCCGATGCGCCAGCGGCTGATGAGCCGGCGGCTACGTCAGAAGCAGCAACGGGGGCCTGGACGGGGGCGGCGGCCGATGCGCCGGCGGCTACGTTCAAAGCAGCGACGGGGTCCTGGACGGGGGCGGCGGCCGATGCGCCGGCGGCCGATGCGCCGACGGCTACGTCGGAAGCGCCGACAATGGGCATCTCATTCTTCTCCATCGCCGAGGTTTTTTCTTTGGGGTTTTTTTGACGCGAAGTGGAGAAGATGATGGGATAGGAGAGGCGGTTGCAGTGAGAATGAGAGAGTAGGCGAGCGTCGAGGGAGAGAAAGAGGGGCTCTATAAAGGCGAAGGTGGCGTTTGGTGTACCGCAACACGCGTCCGCTATGCACGGCTGCAGCGTGCACCGCGACACGAGGCAAACCCTTCGACGTTTGGTGTACTCAGTTCTAGCCTCGGGCCTTATACAGAAATTTTATCTGTACTCAGTTTTCCCCTCGAGTACTTAGACTGGCAAGTGCAATATACTCAGTTCTACCCTCAAGTAGCTGGTCAACAGAGAGTCAACAAATGAGATTAACATAGCTAATTGAGTCATTTCATGCGCAAAAAAATCCAAAAAAAATAAAAATATAGTGGCACCTACTCATGGAGTCTTCCTACGCAACCTGCCACCTTAACAAACATAGATAAATCATGTTTTACCACAAATTGCCACTTCTCAGAATCACTAGTAGCTATGAAGATGCATGGTTTTCCACTCAAACCCCTTTGCAAAACATCTTCCCCAAAACATAGTTTGTCTAAATGAGGCCATAATTGTCACACTCATGTATATTTGAATTGCAAATAATTTGATGTAGCCCAATATGAATTATATTGTACAAAACACGCATTTTTCATTTTGTAATTCTTTTGTTTGAATCCCTTAGTCTATTTACTATTTACGTGCCCTTGGTTTCTTAGTACTACTCAGTTTTGCCCTCAAGTACTGTCACAAATGCTCACAGAAACCCAAACTTATCCTGATTGGTTGAGAAGTTGTCACACGGATCGACTCAACCAACCATTGATCCACTGATCTAATGGGCAGTATACCCCTATCCGTCGCTTCGTGGCCACCCCTCTCTCTCTCTCTCTCTTCGTGGCCACCCCTCTCTCTCTCTGTCGGTGGATCAACGGTTGGTGGAGTCGATCCGTGTGACAAGAGACATGCATTTATGGATTATTTTGCCACGTAACTATATTCCCTCTATTTATGCATTATTTTCCACGATTTAAAAATGTTAAACTAAAAAGTGGTATAATTTTGGTGTAAACAAGAGACATACATATTTGCGGATTTCGGTGAATGGATTATTTATCACCCCTCTAACAATTATCAACTATCTTTAGCATTCCTTTTCTTTTAGGGAATATAGTTTTGGTAATTTGAAACGGCCCAAAAGTGGTATAATTTTGGTAGAAACATGAGACATACATATTTGGCATATTTGGGGGATTTCGGTGAATGAATTATTTATCACCCCTCTAACAATTATCAACTATCTTTAGCATTCCTTTTCTTTTAGGGAATATAGTTTTGGTAATTTGAAACGGCCCAAAAGTGGTATAATTTTGGTAGAAACATGAGACATACATATTTGGCATATTTGGGGGATTTCGGTGAATGAATTATTTATCACCCCTCTAACAATTATCAACTATCTTTAGCATTCCTTTTCTTTTAGGGAATATAGTTTTAGTAATTTTAAATGGCCCAAAAGTGGTATAATTTTGGTAGAAACATGAGACATACATGTTTGGCATATTTGGGGGATTTCGGTGAATGAATTATTTATCACCCCTCTAACAATTATCAACTATCTTTAGCATTCCTTTTCTTTTAGGGAATATAGTTTTGGCAATTTGAAACGGCCCAAAAGTGGTATAATTTTGGTAGAAACATGAGACATACATATTTGTGGGATTTCGGTGAATGGATTATTTATCACCCCTCTAACAATTACCAACTTTCTTTAGCATTCTTTTTCTTTTAGGGAATACAGTTTGGGATATAGTTTTTGTTATTTGAAATGTCCCAAAAGTGGTATAATTTTGGTTATAAACATGAGACATACATATTTGTGGGATTTCGGTGAATGCATTATTTGTCACCCCTCTAACAATTATCAACTATCTTTAGCATGCCTATATTCCCTAACACTTATTTTTTTGGTAATTTCGGTGAATGCACACCCTAACTTTGAAAACAACTACAAGTACATGTAACTGAATAATGGATTTGTAACAAGGGATCCCTTGTAACAACTTCTAGCACTTGATGAGCAATGATAAGAATCCGATCGCAATTATACAACAACAAAAAACCAGCCATCAGATTAGCTTGCTTCTTCAACTCGATCAGCTGCTTTAACTGCTTGTTCATTTTCTTCAGTTCTCCCTTCACTTCCACCAGTTCTGCATTGGGAGCATTAGGCATAATCGGAACGGCCCCTCTCTCCGCCGCATTCTCTACAGCAAGTCCCCCCCTCCCAAATTGAGCTCCCCAATACCGCCAATCGATTCCTGCAATTTAAGCCTCTAAACGCACACATCGATCCACTCGAAATACCTGCATTTCTTCAGGATCTGAAAACAACAACGTGAACCCTAAATCCCAAATTCGAGGGAATAACAAGAAAATCGAGAGAAAACAGAGCAATTGGAGCGAGATCTAACCTTATCCCCCTCTCTATATGGCAAGATCTCGCATGCAAGGAACTCATGTCCACGGTTGCCGTTGTCGTTCGTCTTACAGATCGACCGCTTCAGAGGCTCTTGGCGTGGGCAGTTAGGGCATCTTGTCAAAGGCACGGGTCCATACTGCGGCCATGAAGAACGGGAGGTCGAAGAGAAACTAGACATCACCCGCCTGCCGGAGAAGGGCTGCCGCTGGCGGAGAAGAAGAACAATGGGGCACGGGGAAAGAAGGGGGAAGCAATGGCACGGGCATGGGCACGGGGCTGGCTCGGGCTCCCATTTTGCAACGGGCACCTGGGTAAGCTGTGGGTCCGGCGCGCTAACGTGGACAAGTTGTGGGTCCCACGATGATCTGGATAAGTGGAGGCATGTCCACTGCGGGGCAACAACAGCGGCCCCACTTGCTAGCACCAACCAATGGTCAACTTAACGGGATTCCTCCCGTCCGAGCCCCTTGTGAGAGTTTCAGATAAGGGCTTGGGCAAAACTGAGGAAAAACTAAGCGGCTGGGGAAAACTGAGCACAACTAAGGACCCGAGGGCACTGATACGTCTCCAACGTATCTATAATTTTTGATGCTCCATGCTTGTTTTTACACCATTTGCCTATTGTTTCGTTACACTTCGTGGCACTTTTATGCATTTTCCGGAACTAACCTATTAACGAGTTGCCACAATGCCAGTTCCCTGTTTTCTGCTGTTTTTGTGTTTCAGAAGTGATACATAGGAAATATTCTCGGAATTGGACGAAACAAGTTCCTGAAGTCTTATTTTACCCGGAAGCTTCCAGAGATCCGAAGGAGAGTAGGAGGGGGGCCACCAGGGCCCCACACGCCAGGCTCGCACGGCCAGGGGCCTGGCCGCGCCGCCATGGGGTGAGGGCCCCTGGCCCCACCTCTGACATCGCCCCTTCGCCTATAAAGACCCCCGACGGAAAAAACCTAAGGACCCGATCACTTTTCTAGAACACATCGCGATCCGCCGCCGCCGTCGACCCAAAGATTGGGAGGGTCCAGAAGCTCTTCCCGGCACCCTGCCGGAGAGGGGAATCGCCACCGGAGGTCTTCTTCATCGCCATGCTTGCCTCCGGAGCGATGAGTGAGTAGTTTACCTTGGACTATGGGTCCATAGCAGTAGCTAGATGGTTGTCTTCTCCACCATGTGCTTCATGTTTAGATCTCATGAGCTGCCCTACATGACTGAGATCACCGTTATGTAATTCTACATGTTTGGTTTGTTGGGATCCGATGAATATTGGTGTTTATGATTAAGTTGCTGTACTGAATATTATCTTTTGTTATCTCTATGTTGTTTATGATCTTGCATGCTCTCCGTTGTTAGTAGCTATCTTGGCCGAGTAGTTGCTAGTGACTCCAAGAGGGGGTATTTATGCTCGATAGTGGGTTCATGCCTCTATTTAACCTGGGGGAGTGACAGAAACCTCTAAGGTTGTAGATGTGCTGTTGCTACTAGGGAGAAAACAACATTCATATGCTCAAGGGCATATGCTTTGTTTACATTACACACTTTGCTTAATGCAATTATCTGTTGTTCGCAACTTATATACTCATGGGGTGTTCGGATTGATATCCCCGGGAGTGGATTATTAGTCATGGATGCAGTTGGATGGCGGTCTATGTATTTTGTTGTAATGCCCAGAGTAAATCTCATAGTGATCTTCTTGACATATCACGTTTATCTTTATTCTATCAATTGCCCAACTGTAATTTGTTTACCCAGCATGTGTTAATTATCTTATGGAGAGACACCACTAGTGAACTGTGGATCCCGGTCCTATTTCCATCATATTGCTATTACCTGTTTACTTTACTCGCACTGTTTACTTTATTCGCATACTCTACTGTTTTCCACTCAATACGCTCATAACCTTTGTTTCAAGCAAACCGGTGAGATTGACAACCTCATCGCAAGTTGGGAACAAAGTACTTGGTTGTTTGTGTGCAGGTTCCGTGTTGCAGCTAGCAAGCAAAGCTTGGACGATGCGCCATATATAAATTGTCCGAAGCTGTCGCTAAGCCAGTCCGCATCACCTTCAGTTGTCATTGTCTACTTTTCTCCTGAACGATAAACCTTGGTTTCTTAACTAAGGGAAAATCTGCTGCTATACTCATCATACCTTCCTCTTGGGGTTCCCAACTGGCTGGTCATTCACCACGCACAAGGAATCTTCTGGTGCTGTTGACAAGGACTTGAAGAATAAGAAGCTCCTATATCAATTACATTCTCCCACGTCAACCACGCGCTAGCAGCCAATTTTCTGGCGCCGTTGCCGGGGAAGAGTGGAAGACTTCTGCGAGGGGAGTTTTCGCACACACATCTTTTACTTTGTTTTATTGTTTTGCTTTACTTTATTTATTTTTACTTGCATCGTTTTATCAAAAATACAAAAAAATTAGTTCCTACTATAGTTGTTATTTTTGTTGGTCTGTTATTATCTTGCTTTATCATGCTTTCTATCAATGGTTGGTTACTTTGAAACTAAATCTTTTTGGCAAGGTGGGTTCACGGAAGAGCAGCAAAATTATTATGAGAAACACCGCTTATCACAAAAAGGGAAACACTTATGGGAACAAATCAATAGATTGTATATCATTGCTAGAAATGTGTGCTCTACTTATAATGTTACTTATTGCTTTGATAGATCTTGTTGCTGTAGGAGGTATAAACACCTCCCTTTTCAATGTGAGTATAATGATGATGTTACCATATCTTCTTATATTAATGGAAATTATGACTTTTGTGATGTGGAACATATTGAAGAATTTATTGCTTGGAAGGGTGCATTCGAACTTGCTTATTTGCTTGAAAATACTGATGATGCACCTTATAAATATGAGGTTTATGATATACTTACATTTTGCTTTGATAATTACAAGGAAGAAAATGGCTATATTCTTAAATATCTTAATAGATGCTCTCCAACGGAAGAGACTAATGCCATGAAGGAGCCTATGGAAGAAGAATTTGCTGAAACTGGAAGCTCATTGGATGAAAAAGAGGAGGAGAGTGATGATCAATAGGAGGAAGAATGGAGCTACCCATGTCTACCTCCCAATAAGAGTAACTCTTTAACTAATACCTTATTTGATAGCCCTCCATGCTTATCAAAGGAGGATGAGTGTGATATTTATATTGTTGAGTTTGTTCATGATGCTACTAAAAATTATCATGAGAGAGGAAAATATGGTTGTTGGAATTCCCATGTTACTAAAATACCTCTATTTATATTGAAAGTTCTGAAGTTGCTCTTGTTTTATCTACCCATACTTGTGACTATGTGCTTCTTTGATTTATTTTATTACAAGATTCCTATGCACAGGAAGTGGGTTAGACTTAAATGTGTTTTATATTTGCTCCTTGATGCTCTTTTGGCTTCCATTCATATTTCTTATGTGAGCATCTTCTCTCCTTTCTGCGCCTAGCTCAAAGGCGTTAAAGAAAAGCACTCTTGGGAGATAACCCAATGTTTCTTTTTAGTACTTTTTCTTTTATTTGAGTCTTGGAAGTACTGTAATGACCCCTCCTTATCTTGTTTATTTTGTTTTTGTGCCAAGAGAAGCCTCTAATTCGAGCGAGGTAAAGATTTGGGGATGTTGCTGTCCTGAAACTGTTTTCGGTGCTGCACCATAAAAATTCGTAAAAATTCTCTGTATATCTTTTGGACCTGCGATTTCTTGTGCATATGCCCCAGATTATATCCAAACTTTCGTTAGTTGAATACTTTTTGATTTGAGCAACAGAAAACCCCTCAAAAATTCGACCTTTGTCAGCTGTTCAGTTTTGACAGATTTCTGCCAATATTTGTGTTTGCCAATTTATCACTTTCTTTTGAGTTCTTTTGATCACGTGTAACAACTCAGAAATTGTAATCCAACTCCTATTAAGTAAAGTGCCAAATTTTGGGCTAAGATAAAACTTTTTATTCATTATTTTATGCATACATGTATTTCCTCTTATATGTATTCTATGATTTTATGTGTGTTATTTTTGTTTGAGCATTGGTTAGATAATCCTAAGTGAACCAACAGAATCATTTGAGAAAGATTATAAGAGCCAAAAGAACCATAAATAAAAATAGGTAAGAAAGAGATAAAGTTAAGATGATCTAGAAATTGTTAATGACTGCACCACTTTGAGCCCTTAGATTAAGCAATCTACATTTCACCTTCATGTTTGGCCAGTGAGTTGAGCTTAACCAAGTTATGGACTAACTCAACCAACAAGCCTTTGTCCAAAATTCAAACTAGAGCCCCACTCAAACTTGAGCCAAAGTTTGAATCTGAAACAGAAACCATATCAAATTTGAAATATAATTTTTTTGCAAAACTCAACCTTTCACTGTAACAAAAATATGCCTGGGTACCTTATCCAATATGGTGAGCACCCAAAGTGTCAAATTTGAAAAATTCGAATTTTGAATTCTTGTAGGCATTTCGTCGAACACTGGCAGAGATGAATCAACCAAATCTTGATCTACTGTGTTGATCACTGTTCTGGTTCGCTCCACGCCTGTAGCCATGCGCTTTGACACCCCCTCGGTCGAGTCCAGCACCCCCAGGCCCGACCCAAGCCGTAAGAAGAGGAGGGAGGAGGAGAAACGCACCCAGGACCCCCTCCCAGTAACCCTCTGTCCCGAGCGATGCCGACCAGCTTGGAGGCGCCAGAGGAGACCCACAGCACCCCGCAGCCGAGTCGACACCAGCCCAGCACCACCCCGAGGCCACCGTGACCGGAGCAAGCTTCAAACGCCGCCAGGACCCCCCGCGACGGCCAGCTTCTGGTCGCCTTGCTCCCGGCCACCTGAGGCTATATAAAGCCCCTCCGATCAAACGAATCGACGCACCTCACTCCCCTCTACCTCCCAGACATCGCCGCTCACTCCCGCTTGCCTTAGTTCGCCGTCGCCAGCCTCGCCGGAGCAGCACTGGACGAGCGGAGCGCCGCCGCGTCCGACCACCTGGAGGCCAGCTGCTGCTGGGAATCGGAGGAGGAGACGAACCGCCGCCGATCCCGCAAGTCGCCGACGAGCTCTGCTTCCCCTACGCCTCGCCATCGCCGTCGAACACTCGTCACTGCTCGCAGGTGAGCCCCCGCCGTGCTGAGGAAGACGATGAACCTGCGCCGTTAGATCTCGATCCGACGCTAGCATACCGATTCGGGTTTGTAATTAGATCTGACGAGGAGGTCCCACCTGTCAGCCCCATTTTAATCTTTTTCCCCCGCGCGAAACGGTATGGGCCGGCCCGTTCGGCTTGATTCGGAATAGGGCCCGGCTCGTTTCAGTTTCGGTCCGTTTCGATTTTAAATAAATTCCCGCCCGTTTTATTTATTTCAAATTTGTTTCAGATGCTATTTTCAAACTTTAATTCCTAGAGTTTTACAAATCCAAATCTAGCAAATAAATATTCTTTGGAAAGCTTATGAAATACTCTATCCAATAGTACTGGTTAGAATTCAAAATAAGTTAGGAATTAAAATGGTTATGAATAGTGTGACCATAGCTTGTTAATTAATGAAAGATTTCTAGAAAATTAGTTAAGCCATCAAAAATCATGAAAATTAAAATGTGAACTTACTAATGACCCCTCTTACTGTTAGTCAACATTAATCTACCCCAAACCATATTAGTGTGATCATTTAGACCCTAACCCAAACCTATTTGTTAGCATAAAATGATAGATCACTAGTGCACACTTAGAATTAATTGCCCTCATTACCAATTCACTTAGTGGATCCATCCCACTTAAACTTGTCTTAGTAACCCTAAATCAACACCAATGCTGCACAAGTGAACCACTTATGCTATTTAGTAAAGAGTCTAGCTTGCACACTTGAAGAAAACTTAGAAGAAAGACTTGCAATCCAACACCATAACAATGCAACATGAAAGCTTTGGTTAGCAAACAAAGATGTGTGCTTGGTGTGTTGTTAGCTTGGTGAAGTGATGGTGTGCTTTGTGTTTATTCGTTATTAGACGCTAGTGTTGCCGAGGAGGATATTGGAGGGGATTATTATTATCAAGAAGAAGAAAACCCTGGACACTTTGCCAACCAAGGCAAGCCATCTTTTGATTCATACTCCCCATGCCTAGTTTTAATATTGCATTCTACTTGTTTTAAGTAAATTGCATGATTGAATTGCTAGAGTAGAATGATAGAAGTATATTGATGTCTTGATTATCAAGAGCACCAAGCTGAGTTTATCCAACCCTAGTTAGTAGTACTATCACTCAATGTAGTTGCTTAGTCGCTAATAAAAGTTGATGCTATCTCTGGAGGAACCCCACTTGAAAAGGGTGACTTGAACTGGAAACTTGAAATGGGAGATTGCTCCTATGTGATGGCTTTATGAAAGAAAATAATCTTGACTAAGAACTATGAAATGTATTTCTCAATTGACAACGAGTGATGTACATGGGTGCCAATTATACCGTACAACCACTTTACCCCTATATGGGAAGGGGCTTAATCCGTAGCTTGTTTATCTTAGTATGGGAGGTCTTGCATCAAAACTTCATGGAAGGACTCCACGGGCGGATACTTCTTGACCAGGTGGATTCCACTAACCCGGTACCCGGGATGGGCAGAACTAGAGGCGCCGGAGCGGGGTTCCGTATCCCGGGCTCTAGGGAAGGATCCTATACTAGGATGAGCAAGTGAAAGGTTTTGTTTGATTATCTGAACCCCGCATACCTTTGTGTATGGCGAACCGTGGATTTCTCCCGGCAGATGTATCGAATCTTGTGGGTAAAGTGTACCCCTCTGCAGAGGTTTTCAAACTATTCGAATAGCCGAGTCCTCGGTCATGGACGGTTGGCAAACTCTACCTGGCTTTTGTCAAGAATAAAAATAACAACGGTGAACTTGGTGAAGGACATGAATTTGAATTGACTTGGCTTGAACATGATGTTGACACATTTGAAGTTCCTTAGAATGAACTTAGAGAACTAAACCTCTTTTCTACCAATGAGCATTCTTGGGAAATAAAACTAGCTTTTGCAAACCAACTTAGTGCTTAGTCCACTATACCAAACTTTGCATATCTATTTCATCCTTTCAATTATAAGATGGTTTGCGAGTGCATCCAATGTACTCACGGCTGTGTCCCTGGCTATCAACTTGGCCAGACTATGGGGAGGAATACCAGGAGGACGGGTATGAAGAAGAGTACCAGAACTAAGCTCGTCTCCGTGAGTCACCATTTGCATGTAGGGAGAAGGCATGGGCTGAAGACGTTATTTCCGCTGCTATATTGTGTTGTAATATGACTTGGTCTACATGACCAGTGTATTTGAACCTTCGTATTGTAATGTCTATGGAACTGAGTACCAACTACGTTATGTATATCGCAACAACGGTTCTGGGATTGCGGTGGAATACATAACGGGCACTTCAAATTTGTATCAAATTTGAGGTCGTCACATCACGGAACTTTTGGGGAGGTTGCTACAGTAGTATTTTCTATATATGTGGTGGTTTTGAGTTGAAACCTGAATCAAAAAGAGGTTGATTATATGTTATGCCTACACTAATGTTGCTAATAGATTTGTGTTTAGTTTTGTATGAAGGAAGTTTTCAAGTGTAGGGATTGGAGAATGATGAGATGAGTTGAAGAAAGGACAAAAGCTCAAGCTTGGGGATGCCCATGCATCACCCCAAGAAATATCCAAGAAGTACAAGCGTCAAAGCTTGGGGATGCCCCCGAGGCACCCCTTCTTCATCGGCAAAAATCAGGTCACCTTTCAAAACACTATATTTTTATTGCTTCATGCACTATGTGTTTTTCTTGGAGCGTCAGTTGTTTTAGTTTTCTTAGTTAGTTAGTTTTGTTTGCTGCAATAAATGGTTGGACCCCAACAAATTTCCTTTGGAGGAGATGTACTCATTTTCATTTGCCGAGAACGCTCTAGTTTTCACTTTTATTAAAAATCGAGTGTTCTTCTTTTTCTGCTACTGCTTTTGGTTTTCGTTTTCGCCTTGATTTGCGTTCAGACCTTGTCATATCTTTTCATCAAGGTGTATTTTTGCCTCTGATCTTTATTGGTTTTCATCAAAAGAGGTGTCTTTAAAAATTTCAAATGGTGTTGGAAAAGAGAAAAAGCTTTGTGCAAAATAGTGGTATAAGCAGGAGCTTGTGTAGACTGCGGCTTAGGCTTTTTCATGTCATGCTTGATGTCTTTTTGATAGTATGCTTAGTGGTTTTGCTGTAGCATGACTTATCTCAAATAACTGAGATTGCTTAATGAGCCTTTGAAAAAATCATGCGTTGTTTTTATTGTATGGAAGCATTATTTTGGTTTTCTCCTTGATGCTTTATTTGGGTTGACTTGGCGCATGCTCACACATGTTAGACTCTTACAAAGTCGCCAATAGCCTTCATGATAATTTAGTTTTTGACTTTTGATGCCATCTTATGCTTCTTTTAATGTCGCTTTGTCGCTTTGCATGATTATGGCCACTATTGCTCTCTTAGTTGGTCGCTCCCAGTCTTTTGCTAGCCCTCGCCTTGTACTGAGTATGAGCTCTACTCGTGCATCCAACTCCTAAAAGCCAAAGTTTTCCAAAGTGTCCACCATACATACCTACTAGCAATTTGCTATTCCAAGTAAATTTGACTTGCTTTTATTTTCTCTTCAAATTAAACTCTTACCAGTGTTATGCGAAATTCGGTCAGTAAAGCTCTCACGAACCGGAAGGCACACTTTACTTTTTCCTATTCTTAAAAATTTGACATTGTGGTCTCTTATGTTGAGTTGTTATGCTTGCAAGTTGTAAGTTGGATTCTAGCCTAGCCATGCTGTCATGGGCAAGCTTTCAACATTGCACTTCTTAATTGAGTTGATATCGTGATCTTTTGTTTATGGATGCCCGCGGTGTGAAATGAATTGGGAATCTTGTGGGGATCATGGAGTTTTTATATGTGTTAGGGAAACGCCGGGCCGCCAATCTAAGCCATGTATAATTCATGGTGGAAATTTGCAGCATACCCATGGTGAACATTCGACGACGCATCTCACAATAAAAAGCTAAACAAATGGCAAATAAAAGAAATGTCGAGGTGTTCATTGTCTGCTTGTCCTGTCATTTTGGTGTGGGCTTGTTCCATGTCATCGGGCACGGAGGTACCCCATTGGTGGTTCTCAATGATATGCATATACTTACAATGACAAGAGCCTTGCTTGGGACTCTAAGTAAAGTAGCATGAGGTTTGGGTACTCGTATTCACGGGACACGAGGTTTTCAACTTATGATTTGTCAAGCATATGCATCATAATTGTTCTCGCATTAACTTTAACCATTCAAGATGCTTATGATGGGGGCAATGAGAGCTCAAAGCCGGTAAGTACCATAATTTTTAAAGGTTATAAAACTTGCAATCACTGCTTCCCTCTGCGAAGGGCCTTTCTTCTACTTTTATATTGAGTCACCACCTTCTTTCTTTATGCACCATTAAGAGAGCATAGTTGTCATTCTTAGTGTAATATGCATTGTCCCAAAGTTCATTGATTGACTCATATTGTTGGTTTCACTTGTTCTTAAATTATTTGTATCTAGTCGCCCTCTTAAACTTGAAGGTGTCCTATGCATTTATGTTTTGCTCTCTTTGAAGGACAAGCTGAAAACCATTTGTATGTTTTTCCTTATGATTTGAACACACGTTTGACTTTCATTGTTTCATTTTCATGATCTTTTGTTTGTTCATTTGCATGTTTACAACATGGTTGCTAAGTTCTTATTGTCAATATTATATCTTCATGCCCATGTTTTAAGTTCTTTTGATCCCAGCTCACAAATGCTTACATATATGATCAAGATTGTGTAGGTGCATGTCACCTCAAAAATTATTCTTTTGTTATCACTTACCTACTCGAGGACGAGCAGGAGTTAAGCTTGGGGATGCTTGATACGTCTCCAACGTATCTATAATTTTTGATGCTCCATGCTTGTTTTTACACCATTTGCCTATTGTTTCGTTACACTTCGTGGCACTTTTATGCATTTTTCGGAACTAACCTATTAACGAGTTGCCACAGTGCCAGTTCCCTGTTTTCTGTTGTTTTTGTGTTTCAGAAGTGATACACAGGAAATATTCTCGGAATTGGACGAAACAAGTTCCTGAAGTCTTATTTTACCCGGAAGCTTCCAGAGATCCAAAGGAGAGTAGGAGGGAGGCCACCAGGGCCCCACACGCTAGGCTCGCACGGCCAGGGGCCTGGCCGCGCCGCCATGGGGTGAGGGCCCCTGGCCCCACCTCTGACATCGCCCCTTCGCCTATAAAGACCCCCCGACGGAAAAAACCTAAGGACCCGATCACTTTTCCAGAACACATCGCGATCCGCCGCCGCCGTCGACCCGAAGATCGGGAGGGTCCAGTAGCTCTTCCCGGCACCCTGCCGGAGAGGGGAATCGCCACCGGAGGTCTTCTTCATCGCCATGCTTGCCTCTGCAGCGATGAGTGAGTAGTCTACCTTGGACTATGGGTCCATAGCAGTAGCTAGATGGTTGTCTTCTCCACCATGTGCTTCATGTTTAGATCTCATGAGCTGCCCTACATGATTGAGATCACCGTTATGTAATTCTACATGTTTGGTTTGTTGGGATCCGATGAATATTGGTGTTTATGATTAAGTTGCTGTACTGAATATTATCTTTTGTTATCTCTATGTTGTTTATGATCTTGCATGCTCTCCGTTGTTAGTAGCTATCTTGGCCGAGTAGTTGCTAGTGACTCCAAGAGGGGGTATTTATGCTCGATAGTGGGTTCATGCCTCTATTTAACCTGGGGGAGTGACAGAAACCTCTAAGGTTGTAGATGTGCTGTTGCTACTAGGGAGGAAACAACATTCATATGCTCAAGGGCATATGCTTTGTTTACATTACACATTTTGCTTAATGCAATTATCTGTTGTTCGCAACTTAATACTCATGGGGTGTTCGGATTGATATCCCCGGGAGTGGATTATTAGTCATAGATGCAGTTGGATGGCGGTCTATGTATTTTGTTGTAATGCCCAGAGTAAATCTCATAGTGATCTTTTTGACATATCACGTTTATCTTTATTCTATCAATTGCCCAACTGTAATTTGTTTACCCAGCATGTGTTATTTATCTTATGGAGAGACACCACTAGTGAACTGTGGATCCCGGTCCTATTTCTATCATATTGCTATTACCTGTTTACTTTACTCGCACTATTTACTTTATTCGCATACTCTACTGTTTTCCACTCGATACGCTCATAACCTTTGTTTCAAGCAAACCGGTGAGATTGACAACCTCATCGCAAGTTGGGAACAAAGTACTTGGTTGTTTGTGTGCAGGTTCCGCCTTGCAGCTAGCAAGCAAAGCTTGGACGAGGCGCCATATATAAATTGTCTGAAGCTGTCGCTAAGCTAGTCCGCATCACCTTCAGTCGTCATTGTCTGCTTTTTTCCTGAACGATAAACCTTGGTTTCTTAACTGAGGGAAAATCTACTGCTATACTCATCATACCTTCCTCTTGGGGTTCCCAACTGGCTGGTCATTCACCACGCACAAGGAATCTTCTGGTGCTGTTGACAAGGACTTGAAGAATAAGAAGCTCCTATATCAATTACATTCTCCCACGTCAACCACGCGCTAGCAGGCACGAAAATAGAAATCACTAAAATAAAAGTTTTTTGTGAACCTTTTTTGACTAGAACTGTTACCTATTCGAAAACGAACTCTGCAAGTTCCTGCATATTGTCCTGGATGAATTCTTCCGGAGAAACTGTTTGAATAACATCAACATCTTCATTATAAGAATCTCCAGCAATATAATGTTTGAGTCTTTGCCCATTCACCACTTGTGTAGTGTCATCTTTCAATGAAGCAATCTTTATAGCACCTGAGCGGTATACTTACACAATAACATATGGTCCTTTCCATTTTGAGAGTAATTTTCCTGCAAAAAATCTGAGACGAGACCTATACAATAGAACTTTCTCACCAACGTGAAACTCTCTCTTAAGAATTCTTTTATCATGCCATTGTTTGACTTTCTCTTTGAAAAGTCTGGCATTCTCGTAAGCTTCGTTTCTCCACTCATCTAGGGTACTCAAATCGAGCAACCTTTTCTTACCAGCAAGTTTGAAATCTCTATTAAGCTCTTTCACTGCCCAAAAAGCTTTGTGTTCTAATTCTAAGGGCAAGTGACACGCTTTTCTGTAAACCATTTTATAAGGAGACATGCCCATGGGGTTCTTATAAGCAGTTCTATAAGCCCATAAAGCATCGTTTAACTTGCTAGCCCAGTTTTTCCTAGATCTATTGACAGTCTTCTGCAAGATAGACTTGATCTCTCTATTTGAAAGCTCTACCTGCCCACTAGTTTGGGGATGATAAGCAGAAGAAATTCTATGATTAACGTCATATCTAGCAAGAGTTTTTCTAAAACTGCCATGAATAAAATGAGAACCTCCATCAGTCATAAGATATCTAGGCACACCAAACCTAGGAAAAATAACATCCTTAAGCATTTTTTACGAGGTCTCACCATCGGCACTCTTTGTAGGTATGGCTTCTACCCACTTGGTAACATAATCAATAGCAACAAGTATGTGAGTATAGCCTTTTGAAGGAGGGAAAGGACCCATAAAGTCAAATCCCCAACAATCAAATGGTTCAATAACAAGAGTGTAACTCATAGGCATTTCATTTCGTCTAGAAATATTACCAACTCTTTGATATTCATCACAAGATAAAACATACCTTCTAGCATCTTTAAAGAGGGTTGGCCAATAAAAACCTGATTGTAGAACCTTTTGTGCGGTTCTATCTCCAGCATGATGTCCTCCATAAGCACTGCCATGGCATTTTCTTAATATTTCTTGTTGCTCATATTCCGGAACACATCTTCTCATAATACCATCAACTCCTTCTTTATATAGGTGTGGGTCATCCCAAAAATAATGCCTCAAATCATAGAAGAATTTCCTTCTTTGCTGAGCTATAAAGGTTGGAGGCAAATACTTGGAAATAATAAAGTTAGCATAATCAGCATACCAAGGAAGGTCTCATGAAGTTACATTTATTGAAGCCAACAGTTCATTTGGAAAACTATCATTAATAGGAATAGGATCAAAAGAAATGTTTTCCAATCTAGATAAATTGTCAGCAATAGGATTTTCAGCACCTTTCCTATCTACAATATGCAGATCAAACTCTTGTAAAAGCAACACCCATCTAATAAGCCTAGGCTTAGCATCCTTTTTAGACATAAGATATCTAATAGCAGCGTGATCAGTATGAATAGTAACTTTAGAATCAACAATATAAGGTCTAAACTTATCACATGCAAAAACAATAGCAAGAAACTCTTTTTCAGTAGTAGCATAATTCTTCTGAGCAGCATCAAGAGTCTTGCTAGCATAATGAATAACATTCAACTTATTATCTACGTGCTGTCTAAGAACATCACCAACATCAAAATCACTAGCATCACACATAATTTTAAAGGGTAAATTCCAATCAGGTGGTTGAACAATAGGAGCAGTAGTCAAAGCCTTCTTAAGAGTTTCAAAAGCTTCCTTACAATCATCATCAAAGACAAATGGAACATCTTTTTGAAGAAGATTAGTAAGGGGCTTTGAAATCTTAGAGAAATCTTTAATAAACCTCCTATAGAAACCAGCATGACCAAGAATACTACGAATACCTTTAACATCTCTGGGACAGGGCATTTTCTCAATTGCTTCCACTTTTGCTGTCAACTTCAATACCTCTTTCAGAAATTTTATGTCCAAGGACAATTCCTTCATTCACCATAAGGTGGCATTTCTCCCAATTAAGAACAAGGTCAGTTTCTTCACACCTCTGCAAAACTTTATCAAGATTGTGCAAACAATTATCAAAAGAAGTTCCATAGACGGAAAAATCGTCCATGAAAACCTCCACAATTTCTTCACAAAAACCATGAAAAATAGCAGACATGCATCTTTGAAAAGTAGTAGGAGCATTGCATAAACCAAACGGCATACGTCTATAAGCATAAGTTCCATAAGGACAAGTAAAAGTGGTTTTCTCTTGATCTTCCTTTCTAACAGCAATCTGAGAGAAACCGGAATAACCATCAAGAATACAAAAATGTGTCTTCTTAGATAACCTCTCTAGCATTTGATCTATAAACGGTAAAGGATAATGATCTTTCTTAGTAACCTTGTTAACCATTCTATAGTCAATGCACATCCTATAACCAACTACTACCCTTTGAGGAATAAGCTCGTTATTCTCATTAGGCACGACAGTCATACCTCCTTTCTTAGGAATACAATGAATAGGACTAACCCATCTACTATTAGCAATAGGATAAATAATACCAGCATCAAGGAGCTTCAATACCTCATTTCTTACCACATCCTTCATCTTGGGAATTAAGCGGCGCTGATGTTCCACAACTGGCTTCGCGTCTTCCTCCATGTTAATAGCATGCTGACATAAAGTGGGACAAATTCCTTTTAAATCATCCAGAGTATATCCCATAGCTCCTCGATGTTTCCTCAATATCTCCAATAACCTTTCTTCTTCCTTTCCTGAAAGCTTAGAACTGATAATAACAGGATATATTTTCTTATCATCTATATAAGCATATTTAAGATCATCAGGTAAAGGTTTTAATTCAAAAATAGGATCTTCCTTAGGTGGCAAAGTGGTACCAAGATCCTCCACAGGTAAATTGTGCTTAATCAGCGGTGGTTGACGAAGGAAAACATCGTCAATCTCTTCCCTTTCCTTCATGTAAACATCACTTTCATGGTCTTCCATGAATTGCTGCAAAGCATTATTAGGAGCAAGGGAAATAGAAGCAAGCTGTTCAACTCGAAAATTTTCATTAGGCATGTCATTTTCATAAGAAGTCTTAGCAAACTTAGAAAAATTAAACTCATAAGATTCTCCATTAAACTTAGTGAAAATTTTCTCCTTCTTACAGTCTATCACAGCACCACAAGTATTCAAAAAGGGTCTACCAAAAATAATAGGACAAGTTTTACTAGCTACCTTACCTAGTACTAGAAAATCAGTGGGATACTTAATCTTACCACATAGAACTTCCACATCTCAAACAATACCAAGAGGCCAAACAGTCTCTCTGTTAGCAAGCTGAACAACCACACCAATATCTTCAAGTTCACAAGAGCCAATCTCATGCATAATTTCTTTGTAAAGCTCTAAAGGAATGGCACTTGAACTTGCACCAATGTCACATAAACCATAATAGCAGTGATCTCCAATCCTGACAGAAATAACAGGAACACTTGTTTTCCTACGCCTATTAGGATGTGAAATAATGTTAGTAGCATCTTCACAAAAGATAACATGTTCATCCCCTACATCTTTAGTAACAAGGTCCTTCACTATAGCCACAGGAGACTTAATAGTGATTTGCCCATCAGGTTCCACAGCTTTCTTAGTACTTTTATTAGACACACTTACCAAAGTAGAATGCTCTTTTACCTTAGTAGGGAAAGGTGTCTTCTCAAAATAAGGTTCAGGCAAAATGCCATCAATAGTACAAACTTCAGTAGCTGCAGCAGGAATATTACTAATGGAATCTTTATAAGGCGCATGATATTTGTTCCAATCTTTCTTTGGAACATCAAGATAAGAGGCAAAGGCCTTAAAACAGTTAGCAAGTATTTGAGAATCAAGACCATAAGCAGTGCTAACATTATGAAAGTCATCGGTTCCCATAAAAGTTTTAATGCATTCATAATCATAATTTATACCGGACTTCCTACCTTTGTCGTTTTCCCATCCTTCAGCATTCTCTTGGATACGGTCAAGAAGTTTCCACTTAGCATCTTCTTTCATATGAGTAAATGATCCAAAACAAGAAGCATCCAAATAATCCTTATCAGGAAGAGTAAGCCGCGCATAAAAATTATCAATAACAATATTATTGGGGAGCTCATGAATGGGGCATTTGAGCATTAGTAACTTCAATCTCCCCCACGCTTGGGCAATACTTTATCCATCATGAGGCCAAAAGTTATATATTCGATTAAGATCTTTATGAATTTCACTTGGAGGATAAAACTTGGAATAAAAGAGAGGCACAATTTCCTCCCAAGCAATAGATGGACCATCTTTAAGCAGCCGATACCACTCCTCAGCTTTGCCTTTCAGTGATAAAGAGAATAGCTTCCTCTTGACCTGACTCGGCGAAATACCTGCACACTTGAAAAACTCGCATAATTCATGTATAAAAAGTAAGTGATCACCCGGATGGACAGTTCCATCTCCTGAATAGCAGTTATCCATAACACGTTCAACAATTTTCATAGGTATTTTAGAAGGATCTAATTGAGCAGGTGGTGGTGGTGGTGGCGGTTCATCAACATGTGCAGCAGTGGTAGTAGCGTTCCCGAATAGGAAACCAAATGGAGAACTCTCCATAGCAAAATAAAATAAAAATAAAAGACAGAAATAAAAACAATACTCACAGCGACGGTTACCTTTACCAATTCCACTCATCAATAGCGCTTCACTCCCCGGCAACGGTGCCAAAAAATAGTCTTGATGACCCACAAGTATAGGGGGTGTATCGTAGTACTTTCGATAAATAAGAGTGTTGAACCCAACGAGGAGCAGAAGGTGTTGACAAGTGGTTTTGATCAAGGTTTCACTGTAAATACTAGCAAACGGGTTTTCAGGGGTATTTGATAATGCAAATAAATAAAGTGCGAGTAAATAAAAGACAGTAGTAGTAATTGCAGCAAGTGGCCCAATCCTTTCTTTAGCAAAGGACAAGCCGGTTGTGTAACTTATGATGACCAAACGTTCTCGAGGACACACGGGAGTTTCTGTCAAGAGCTTTTGCTTCATGCCGCTAAATAATCTTTATTGGTTTGATAAGTGTTATGGGGGTGAACCTGTGCTAGCGCACTACCCTTACTAGGATAAATACACACTTGTGATTATACCCCTTGCAAGCATCTGCAAATACAAGATAGTAATTAAGATAAATCTAACCATAGCCTTAAACTCTAAGATCCTATGCTCCCTGGTGTAATGGTTTCCTAATGGAGGTTTAGGTTTCTGTCACTCTAGCAACCCCACAATTAGTAGCCAAATACACAATGCATCTCACTAGGCCCATAAATGGTGAAGTATCATGTAGTCGATGTTTACATGACACCACTAGTGAAATAGCACCACAACAAATAAATATCAAACCATTAAATATTACTCAACAATAATCCACTACTAACATCTTGACTTCTCCCATGTCCTCAAGAACTAAACGAACTACTCACAAGACATCATATGGATCATGATCAGAGGTGAAATAATGGTAAATAACAATCTGAACATAAACCTTAATTCAACGGTTCCACACAATAGCATCAACCACAAGAGTAATCAACACCGGGAAAGTTTCCCCTAAGAATTTAACAGGATCCAACTCAAGATGTTACAGCGGGATGGCATGGTGATGGTGGAGATGAAGGTGCTGGTGATGGAGATGATGATGATGATGATCCCGATGAAGTCCGGTGCGGTGGTGATGACGATGGCGACGATCTCCCCTCTCCGGGAAGGAATTTCCCCGGCAGATTTCTGCCTGCCGGAGAGCTTTTCTCTCTCTGGTGTTGTCCACCCCGCAGAGGCGGCGGTGTCTATCTCTCAGCCCCCCCCCCGACTTAGGTTTTCGAGGACGATAAAATACGCGTAGGGGCGATGGCAGAAGTGGGCTAGGGGGCTCTCACCATAGGGCGGCGCGGCCAGGGGCTAGGTCGCACCCCCTGGTGGTGAGGCTGCCTTGTGGCCCCTCTCGCCTTCTCCTTCCGGCTTCTTCAGTCTTCTGGTAAAATATAATTTTCTGGTATTTTTCTGGAATTTTCCTGATCTTCGAAATATGGTGCCTTGACGGTCCTTTTTCCAGCAGAATCCTGACTCCGGCAGCAAATCCTCCAATGGTCATCAAACATGTAAAAAGAGAGGAAATAACATAAGTATCATCTCTAAATATGAAATATATCAATGAATAACAGTAAATTATGATACAAAATAGTGATGCAAAATGGACGTATCACTTCCTTGTAATCTCTAGGTTCAGCTGTAGATTTATTTGCTGCTTGTTTTGCTAAAATACTACTCCAAGCAATTGTCCCATCAGTACGCACCTTTTTCTGAATAATGCCATGACGTCGATGAGTAACAGGGCCAAGCTGAACTGGTGGAGCAGGCTTTGCAGGGGAAGCAGACTCTGGTTCTATAGACAAGGACCGACCAGGTGCTAGAGACGCTGCATCGGGCGTGGCAGACAAGGCGGATTCCGACAATGTCAGAGCAAACAACAGCAACCGACGAGGGGATCTAGGCAGGGTCCGCTCCACATGCAGTGAAGGCGACGCGATGCCAGGGATAGAGGACGACGCTGTCGGGGACGCAGCACCAGCAGGAGACGCAGTCGGGGTGACTGGTTCCTCTACTACCGGGACCGCAGCCCGAGGTGAAGCCGAGCCAGGTGGAGGAAGACACGGTGCAGCCACAGGAAATGATCCATGTAGTGGCACAGATCTCGAGTGCGAGCCATGCAATAGCGCATGATCGACGTGAAGCGGAGAACCAGAATTTTTAGAAGCAGTGGCATCGTCCGGTGTTAAAACTTCAAGTCGAGTACCATGCCTTGTACCTGCACCATGATTAACAAGCAACGATGGTGCATATGCAGTATCCATAAATTGGTCAGCTGAAAGAAGAGATGACTTTGTAACAGGTGGTTTGTGTGAAGAGGGCAAGTTAACAAAGGGAAAGACATGTTCATCAAAAATCACATCCCGAGAAGTATAGGTTCTATTAGAAGGAACATGAAGACACTTGTAACCTTTGTGTAACGAACTATACCCCAGAAAGACACACTTCTTGGATCTAAAATCAAGCTTATGATCATTGTAGGGACGAATGTGAGGCCAACAGGCACACCCAAACACCTTTAAAAAGGTATAGTCAGGTGTTTCATGAAGAAGACGCTCAGGAGGCGTTTGCATATCAATGGTACGACTAGGAAGTCGATTTATAAGAAAACAAGCTGTGGAAAAAGCATCATTCCAATAGCATAGGAGAACAGAAGCATGTGCAAGCAATGTAAGACCAGTCTCGACAATGTGATGATGTTTACGTTCAGCAATGCCATTTTATTGTTGGGTATGTGGACACGAGACTAGATGAGAGATGCCTAACTTGTGATAGAAAGGGTGCAGTTTTTCATATTCTCCACCCCAATCAGTTTGTACATGAAGAATTTTTCAATCCAGAAGACGTTCCACATGTTTTTGGAATTGGAGAAACACATCATAGACATCAGATTTATGTTTGAGCAAGTATAGCCAAGTGAAACGACTAAAAGTATCAACAAAACTCACATAGAAACGGTGCCCACTGACAGAAGTTTGGGCAGGACCCCACACATCTGAATATATGATCTCTAATGGAAACTTAGTTACATGAGTAGACAAGGAAAAGGGTAACTGATGACTCTTTCCTTGTTGACAAGCATCACAAACTGATTGATGTTTATTTGACTCTATGACAGAAGGTAAATCATGACTATGAAGAAAATGATGAACGACTTGCAAAGCTGGATGACCTAGGCGACTGTGCCACAAATCATGTGACACCTTGACACTGCTGAGAGCTTGCTTGATGATAGGGGCTTTAATCTCGTAGAGACCACCACGGCAACAACCTCTAAGAATGGGTTCCTTCGTGACTCGATCCTTTACAAAAAGATCATGAGGATGAAGTTCAATAAAAACGTTATTATCACAAGAAAGTTTACTCATGGATAAAAGGTTATTACGGGCTTGAGGAACATGGAGGATATGATTGAGAGCTAACTGTTTCGAGGAAGGAGTAGGTAAAATAGCATGACCAATATTATGAATACGCATACCTGCTCCGTTTCCTGTCTGAACATGCTCGGTGTCGTGGTAGGGTTCCCTGGTGGTGAGCTTCTCGAGGTCATGGGTGATATGATGCGTGGCGCCCGAGTCTGCATACCATGCTGGATCTACAGGAGAGGGATGACCAGTGGAATGTCCACCATGCACATGTGCGCTATAGGCAACAACAGCACTGGCAGCCATTGCCATTTGCTTCTCAGTATTGCTTCCATCATTGCCTATGCCCAAAAAATCACGGTTGAACCTCTTGAAGCACTTGGCGGCGGTGTGGCGAGGGATGCCACAGAGTTAGCATATGACAGTGGCACGACCACCAGTAGAAGACTTGGCGCCAGGAGCAGCTTGTGGCTTGGGCTGATATGTTTGCGCAGAAGGTGGGCGGATAGAGGAACGAAAGCCTCCTCCACGTGGGGTGCCATAAGCAACAATGTTGGCTGTTGGTGCGCCATATGCACCAGGAGCAAAAGAATAGTGTGTTGCTGGGTAATGGATTTCATCTGTACGATGAGAATTCTGACGATGCTCGGTGGCTTGGAGTTGTGCATATAGGTCACAGACTGGCATGGGAGTACGCAGATTAACCACCTCATATAGAGCATCATATTCCTTCGGAAGCCCAGCAAGGATATAGGCGATCAACTCGGCATCACGAAGAGGTTCACCGATACTAGCCAGTTCATCAGCAAGGGCCTTCATCTTAGTGAAGTAGACTGTAACAGTCATGTCACGTTTCTTCAATTCTGTAACATCCCCGACTTTTCCAATTTTTGGAAAATCGAAAAATTTAAATTAAGTGCTTGTAATTGTTTGACTTGATTGAAAAATCACAAGAAATTAAAACTTTTTGAACTATAACTAAAGGTTACCTTAAACAATTTAAGATCAAATCAAAAACCCTAAAACCCCAATACTAAAATATCAAAGTTATTCCCATATCTCATCTACTTCAAAAATTATTTATCAAATTCCTTCTTTCAAAACTAATTTCCATTAACCTTCTGTTTTGAAAGATTATTTTCATCTTGAGGAGTTATTTTGAGAAAATAAAAAATTTCAAAATATTCTTTTGTTTTTATTCAAATCCAATACAAGTTTTTATGCCAAGGAAATGCTTATAAAAATATTTTACCACTAAAGTTGTTTAATTCTAAGAATGTGATTTTACATAAAGTTCAAAAGTTATTTCATAAAAGTTTATTCTCTGTTTCTAAAGGGAATTATTTTGAAACCCTATTTTATTCTATCATTATGCAATAAAGCCCATAGATCAAGCTATAAGGCTTTATTAAAATTTTGTTTAAAATTTATGAAAACATGTTTATTACTGCCCTAGTTTGTTCCTCTGAATTTTAGAAAACTTTTGCTTTTGGTTTGAAGTCATTTGGATTCAATATGCAAAATCTATAAAGAAAATAAGAAAACAGAAAAAAGAAAAGGAAGAGAAAAAGAAAAAATAGAAAAGGCCGAAGGGAAACGGTTCGGCCCAGCAGAGAAACGAGCCCGCAGCCCACTTACCTCTCCCGAACCGGTACCCTCTCCGATTCTCTTTCTCCCACTGACATTGGGCCTCACATGTCATCACTGACCTCCGTCCGAAATCCCCGCCGGAGATTGACCCGAGCCCGCCGTTACCCCCTCTTCAATTCCGATTAATGCCCTGCCCGTTTCGTCCTCGCGCCGCGCCTATAAGACCCCCACATCTCCCTCTCCATTCTTCCCCTTCTCTCTCTCAGGATTGCGCCCCCAGGCTGCTCCAATTGCTCGCCGGCCTCCGTGGCATCTGCAGGAACCCCCGCTCGAATTCGGCGCCCACGGTGAGCGAGAGCCCCTCCTTCTTTTCGTAACTCTTATCTTCTCTCCTGGCGCGCCCAGTGACGCGCTTTGTTCACTTTTTGGTGCGGCAGATCGACGTCGACGCGCAGACCAGAAGCTCGCCTACGCCTAACCCCGCTCCAGCCGCCTCCCCCTTCCCCGTCTGGAAGACATCGACGTCAGGGACCAAACCCCGGAGCCCACCTCGTCGCCCTGCGTCTCGTCATAAACACGCCGTCGTCTAGGAGTCGCCGGAGCACCGCCAGAGATCGACGTCTGGCCGCCCATGCCGGAGAACTCGCCGGAAACCTAACCTAGCCCGGTGAGCCTCTCTTCCTTCTGAATCTCGCTCGTCGGATCACGATCTAACCGCCCAGATTCAATCACTTAAACGAAGGGGTATTGATCAATATGATCCGTCCGATTTCCTTTAAATCCTACGGCCCAGAATCGTTATCCTCCCGAACCGGTACGGACGAGTAAGAACTCGCCACGTGTCAGCCGGCGATTTAAAACAGATTCGAATAGAAATTTCAAATCAGAATTGATCCAAATCTTGTAAAAATCATATCCTTTGATCTGTAATTCGAAATTTAACAAATAATATACCGTTGGAATCCTTGAGACTTGTAGAATCCATTAGTACAATAATATCTTATATTTTATGGGTTCAATTTGAATCTATTTTCAGAATTGAATCAAACCTTCTGTTAACTAGTTTAATTCATATCTTCATTTCTGTCTATCCAAAAATTACAAATTTATAGTCTCTGGAATCCTCTAATCATGTAGAACATCATAGGATCAAGAAAATCCAAATTTGATACGTGCACACACTTTGTGCATTCAAATCTATTCAAATCACTAATTTGATCATAGTTTGAATTCTATAACTTATTTTTGAGTGATTCCAATTGCAGTGACTTTGTTTAACTACAAGATATCCAACAGAATCACTCTCATATTTTATTGAACCATTTCACAATTATTCAAATTCAAATATGAGAATTTGAGTATTTCCTATATCAGTTAATTCTAATTTCTTTCAACTAATGTTTCTTTCTACATTAGTGAATCCTATGACCATACCCATTCATCAAATATCATCTGAACACTATCTTGATCCATACCTTGCCCAACTAAACATATTTTTGTTTAATTCATATATATATTCAAATTGCAATTGTGCTACTTGAGTATAACATGAATTCATCTCAAACCTAGGTTCTATTAATGTGGAGTTGTTATAACCCGTACCATAGTATGTGTTATACACCATGTTGATCAATGAACCATTTGAGCCATGTCCTCAAATATCAATCATTCATACCCAATCCAATGCCTACTTAGTTTGTTCACATGTATTGAACTATTCAACTTGCAAATGTGCTAATTGAGTAGTTCAAGCATTCTTAAAACCTAGCCTAGTGCCTAAGTGCAATAGATGCTATTTAAGAGTAATTGTTGTCACATTTACTCAATAGTGTTGTAGTTGCACAAATTGAATCTTGTGTAATTTATTTCACATGAGCCATTACAAAACTCATTTATGCTTTAATAAAGCATAAAAACTTCATCAATTATATTTTTGCCTAGTCCAATTATCTCTCCAATCATATTGATCTTTCCCAACTAAGCTCTCAAATTCATATCTCACAAATCATGATCCTTTGCCATATCTTTCTTGTCATAACATCTCAATAAATTTAAATTGTTAAACAAACACTTTTCAATTGTTTGATTTGTTTGATTGTGCTTGTATGGTGTGTTTATGTTATGTTATTTTTGTGCTATAGCTTGTGTGAAGAGCTACGTGCTTAGTTGAGAGAAGTGAAACGTCGTGATCTTCAAAAAGGAAAGTGACACACATGTCCCTTTACCTGTCGGGGGGATGACCCCCGGTAGGGTCAAGAGAGTAGAAAGACACAAGGTCTATGATTGACTTTATGCCGGGTTAACAAGGAAGGGCCTGGCCGGAATATAAGAGCATCGGCCAGGCCGGCATATAATGTGTATCCCGGCTGATACTTGGATATGCCGGCATAGCCGGAATACTTATAAAAGTGTGCCGGCATATACTTAGATATGCCGGCCTAAGCATTTGGTGTGTTGTGCAGGAGCAGGGGAGGCCGGATTACCCGACCCTCGTAGGTCGTTGGTCCGGCATATAAATCCTGGGTATGGCCAACGGTCATATCCGGGATACTTAAGTCAACCAAGGTGTCACATCCCTACAATCAAGGAAGAAAACATCCAAGCATGGTAGCAGAGTAAGATGGCAGGGTGCACAGTGGAGGTTACCTACCCTCACTGTGCACAAGTACGAGCTTACCGCACAGAGGTAAGGCCACAGTTCAAGAGGTACAAGGTACAGGGATATGGCGTCCCATCGAGAGCAATCAGGGGCGAAGTCAAGGGTCTCTGCCATCGCCACCAGCTCCTGTTTGGAGTGTAGCCCTTGTCTTGTGGTCTTGTATGACCGTTGTAACCCTGGCCACCACTATATAAGGTGGCATAGGGAGCCCTGGTAAAGGGTTGGTCGTGGGAAGGTTGGTAGCTGGAAGAAGGTTGGAAGGTTGAAGGTAGATTGATCACTCTGTACTCTTACACTTAGCAGTTCATCTTCCTTCTCTAGCAGAGAGCTTGGAAGCACCATTGTGGTGTACTACACCGACCCATATATACAATCAGTAGAGCAGGAGTAGGGGTGTTATCTCCTTACGAGAGCCCCGAACCTGGGTAGATCAGTGTCTCTTTCTGTCGTGCTTTTTAGCTCGTTCCCCTCTCCCGAATCCTCCAGCATCTAGTTCGGCCCTGTGACGACCTCAAATTTGATAACAAATTCGAAGTGCCCGTTATGTATTCCACCGCAATCCCAGAATCATTGTTGCGATATACATAACGTAGTTGGTAACCAGTTCCATAGACATTACAATACGATGATTCAAATACAATGGTCATATAGACCAAGTCATCTTACAACACAATATAGCAGCGGAAATAACGTTTTCGGCCCATGCCTTCTCCCTACAGGCAATTGGCGACTCACGGAGACGAGCTTAGTTCTGGTACTCTTCTTCATACCCTTCCTCCTGGTAATCCTCCCCATAGTCTGGCCAAGTTGATAGCCAGGGACACAGCCGTGAGTACATTGGATGCACTCGCAAACCATCTCATAAATGAACAGATGAAGTAGATATGCAGGGTTTGGGTATAGTGGACTAAGCACTAAGTTGGTTTGCAAAAGCTAGTTTTATTTCCCAAGAATGCTCATTTGTAGAAAAGAGGTTTAGTTCTCTAAGTTCATTCTAAGGGGGGGAACTTCAATGTGTCAAGATCAAGGTCAAGTCATGTCAATTCAAATTCATGTCATTCACCAAGTTCACCCTTGTTATTTTTAGTCTTGACAAAAGCCAGGTAGAGTTTGCCAACCGTCCATGACCGAGGACTCGGCTATTCGAATAGTTTGAAACCTCTGCAGAGGGGTACACTTTACCCACAAGATTCGATACATCTGCCGGGAGAAATCCACGGTTCGCTATACACAAAGGTATGCGGCTTTCAGATAATCAAACAAATTCTTTCACTTGCTCATCCTAGTATAGGATCCTTCCCTAGAGCCCGGGATACGGACTTCCCGCTCCGGCGCCTCTAGTTCTGCCCATCCCGGGTACCGGGTTAGTGAATCCACTTGGTCAAGAAGTATCCGCCCATGGAGTCCTCCCATGAAGATTTAATACAAGACCTCCCATACTAAGATAAACAAGCTACGGATTAAGCCCCTTCCCATATAGGGGTAACGTGGTTGTACGGTATAATTGGCACCCATGTACATCACTCATTGTCAATTGAGAAATACATTTCATAGTTCTTAGTCGAGATTATTTTCTTTCATAAAGCCATCAGGGAGGAGCAATCTCCCATTTCAAGTTTAACTTTCAAGTCACCACCTTTCAAATGGGGTTCCTCCAGAGATAGCCTCAACTTTTATTAGCGACTAAGCAACTACATTGAGTGATAGTCCTACTACTATGGTTGGATAAACTCAGCTTGATGCTCTTGATAACCAAGACATCAATATGCTTCTATCATTCTACTCTAGCAATTCAATCATGCAATTTACTTCTATCAATCTACTCTAGCAATTCAATCATGCAATTTACTTAAAACAAGTGGAATGCAATATTAAAACTAGGTAGTGGGAGTATGAATCAAAAGATGGCTTGCCTTGGTTGGCAAAGTGTCCGGGGTTCTCTTCTTCTTCTTGATAATAATAATCCCCTCCAATATCCTCCTCGGCAACACTAGCGTCTAATAACGAATAAACACAAAGCACACCATCACTTCACCAAACCAACAACACACCAAGCACACATTCTTGTTTGCTAACCAAGCATTTAGGTTGCATTGCTATGGGGTTGGATTGTAAGTTTTTCTTCTAAGTTTTTCTTCAAGTGTGCAAGCTAGTTTCTCTACTAGGGAGCATAGGTGGTCCACTTGTGCAGCAGTGGTGTTGATTTAGGGTTACTAAGACAAGTTTAGGTGGGATGGGTCCACTAAGTGAATTGGTAAAGAGGGCAATTAATTCTAAGTGTGCACTAGTGATCTATCATTTTATGCTAACCAATAGGTTTGGGTTAGGATCTAAATGATCACACTAATATGGTTTGGGGTAGATTAGTGTTGACTAACAGTAAGAGGGGTCATTAGTAAGTTCACATTTTAATTTTCATGATTTTTGATAGCTTAAATAATTTTCTAGAAATCTTTCATTAATTAACAAGCTAGGGTCACACTATTCATATCCAATTTTATTCTTAACTGATTTTTAAATCTAACCAGTACTATTGGATAGAGTATTTTCTAAGCTTTCCAACGAATATTTATTTGCTAAATTTGGACTTATAAAACTCTAGGAATTTGAATTTGAAAATCCCATTTGAAACAGTTTTGAAATAAAAGAAAAGGGCGGGAATTAATTAAAACGGTTCGGACCGAAACTTCACTAGCCAGGCCCAGTCCAGACGAAACCCGAACGGGCCGGCCCAGAAAACGTTTCGCGCGGGGAAAAAAAATAACAGGGGAGCTGACAGGTGGGGTCTCGCTGTCAGTTCACTTAACGGTTCCCGAATCGGTATGCTAGCGTCGGATTAGAATCGGACGGCTCCCAGTCATCGTCTCGACGAGAAAGGGGCGGAGCTCACCTGCGAGCAGCGAAGACCGTTCGACGGCGAGGGAGTGGCGTAGAGGAAGCAGGGCTCGTCGGCGACGTGCGGGATTGGCGGCGGTTCGTCTCCTCCTCCGATTCCCTGCAGAAGCTGGCCTCCAGGTGGTCGGACGTGGCGGCGCTCCGCCCGTCCAGTACTGCGCCGGCGAGGTCGGCTACGGCGAAGCAGAGCGAGAGGGAGAGAGTGGCGATGTCTGGGAGGTAGCTGGGAGTGAGGTGCGTCTCTGCTCTTGATCGACGGGGCCTTTTATAGGCCAGAGCGTCGAGGGCGAGCGCGTCCAGTGAACGACCGGCGCAGGACATGCTGGCGGCGTGCACGGGCGACACTGGCCTCGTCGGCCTCACTCGCGTGCTGGAAGGGGTTGGTCTCGGCCGCGGGGGACTGTGGGTCGCCTCTGGCGCCTTCACGTTGGTCGGCATCGCGCGGGACAGTGGGTTCCTGGGAGGGGGCCCTGGTTGCAAACCTCGCCGTTCCTCCGTTTCTCCTGGCTTGGGTCGGGGCAGAGGGGGCTGGGATCGGTCGAGGGGTGGCCAGAGGGTATGGCTACAGCGCTTGGTCGCGCTTAGAACAGTGCAGCACAGTGGGGTTGATCTCACTCGATTTTCTTCTGCCACCGTTCGACGAAATGCTCACAAGAATTCAAAATTCGAATTTTTCAAATTTGCCACTTTGGGTGCTCATCATATTGGATAAGGTACCCTGGCATATTTTTGTTTTGGAGAAAGAAGGAGTTTTGCAAAAATTTATATTTCAAATTTGAAATGGTTCCTGTTTCAGATTCCAACTTTTGCTCAAGTTTTAGTGATGTTCCAATTTGAATTTTTGGTAGCTCTTGATTGGTTGAGTTAGTCCCTAACTTGGTTAAGCTCAACTAGTTGGCCAAACACTGTTTTGAGTTACAGATTTCTTAATCCAAGGGCTCAAAGTAGGGTAGTCAAACAGATTTCCTAGATCATCTTTTCCTTCTCTTTTTCTTTCTTATTTTTATTTCTGGTTGCTTTGGTTCTTATAATCTTTCTCAATTGATTCTGTTGGTTCACTTAGAATTAACTAGACAATACACAATCAAAAACAACACACATGAAATCATAGAATACATAGAGTAGAAAATACATGTATGCATAAAATAATGAGTAAAAAGTTTTATTTGGGTCCAAAATTTGGTACTTTATTTAATAAGAAGTGGATTACAATTTCTGAGTTGTTACAATCTTCCCCCCTTAAAAAGAATCTCGTCCCCGAGATTCACTAATTAAGAACTGAAAAGATTGGGAAATTCTTTCTGAAGGTAATCTTCTCGTTCCCAAGTGGCTTCATCTTCGGTGTGATTACTCCACTGAACTTTCAGGAATTTGATGCTTCGGGTTCGAGTGGTTCGATAAGCTTCCTCGAGGATACGGATAGGCATTTCACGATAGGTCAAGTCCTTGCTGATGTCCACAGAACGGTGATCAATATTCTTGAAGACTTCGGGCTTCTCCGGAACTTCAAGACATCTCCGAAGTAACGACACGTGAAAGACATCGTGTACTTCAGACAATTCAGGGGGCATTTCCAACTGATAAGACACTTCTCCTCTGCGGTCTAGTATCTTGAAGGGTCCAATATATCTTGGGGCAAGCTTTCCTTTTACTTGGAATCTTTGCATTCCCTTGAGAGGTGATACTCTAAGATAAACAAAATCTCCAATCTGGAAGGTCAGTTCTCGACGTCTCTTGTCGGCATAACTCTTTTGTCTTGATTGGGCTGCCTTGAGGTATTCACGAATCATGCGAACTTTCTCCTCGGCCTCTTGCAGCATATCTGGTCCAAAAATCTGGCTGTCTCCGGTTTCTGACCAATTCAGAGGGGTTCGACACTTTCTTCCGTACAAAGCTTCAAATGGGGCCATTTGCAAACTGGCTTGATAACTGTTGTTGTAGGAAAACTCCGCGAAAGGCAGACAATCTTCCCACTTAGCTCCATAAGCTAAGACACAGGCTCTCAACATATCTTCAAGTATTTGATTTACTCTTTCAGTCTGTCCATCAGTCTGAGGGTGGTAAGCGGTGCTAAAAGCTAACTTGGTTCCCAGAGCTTGATGTAAGCTTTTCCAAAATCTTGAGGTGAACTGGGTTCCTCGGTCGGAAACTATGGTTTTAGGGATTCCATGCAAACTGACAATTCTGGATAGATACAGATCTGCTAGCTGATCTGAGCGATGAGTGGTCTTGACAGGAATAAAGTGGGCCACTTTGGTTAGTCTATCCACAATGACCCAAATAGAGTCATTTCCACGGCTAGACTTTGGAAATCCAGTGATGAAATCCATTCCAACAGATTCCCACTTCCATTCCGGAACTTGCAAAGGTTGCAGCAAACCAGCAGGACGTTGATGTTCAGCCTTGACTCTTTGGCAGATATCACACTTGGATATAAACGATGCAATCTCGCGCTTCATTCCATGCCACCAAAATTGTTCCTTCAAATCTTGGTACATCTTAGTTCCACCGGGGTGGATGGAGTAAGGTGTCTCATGGGCTTCCTTCATAATTACTTCCTTCAATTCTGAGTCAGCGGGCACACAAATACGGCCTTTGTACCAAAGAACTCCTTGATCATCTTCTTCAAATCCTGGCACCTTGCCGGAACCAATTCTGCGCTTGATTCCTTCAATACTCTCATTTCCCTTCTGGGCTTCTTTGATTTGGTTCAACAAGGTGGGTTGGAACTCAAGGTTGGCAAGAAATCCTTGACTGACTAGTTCCAATCCAAATCTTTCAAACTCTTGGTGTAACATAGGTTGCTCTTCCTTGATCCTCATATTCAACGAACACGGCTTTCTACTCAACGCATCGGCCACTACATTGGCCTTACCAGGGTGATAGTGAATTTCCAGATCATAATCCTTGATCAACTCTATCCATCTCCTTTGCCTCATGTTCAACTCCTTTTGGGTGAAAATATACTTCAAACTCTTGTGGTCCGAATAGATCTCACAGCGGTTTCCCATCAAATAATGCCTCCAAGTCTTCAAAGCTAGAACCACGGCTGCTAACTCTAGATCATGGGTTGGATAATTTTCTTCATGAGGTTTAAGCTGCCTAGAGAGGTAAGCTATGACCTTCCCTTCTTGCATCAAGACACAACCAAGTCCAAGTTTGGAAGCGTCGCAATAGACATCAAAGTTTCTAGTGATATCGGGCATGGTTAGGACAGGGGCGGTCACCAATCGCTTCTTGAGCTCTTGAAAACTCTCTTCACACTTAAGGGTCCATTCAAACTTCTTGTCCTTCTTCAATAATTGGGTCATCGGACGGGCAATACTGGAAAATCCTTCGACGAACTTGCGGTAATATCCCGCTAATCCGAGAAAACCTCTAACTTCCGTTTGAGTGGTAGGGGCTTCCCATTCCAGGACTGATTTGATCTTCTTGGGATCTACCGATATTCCTCCTGCTGACAGCACATGGCCTAGGAATCCAACCTCCTTCAACCAGAACTCACATTTACTGAACTTAGCATATAGCTGATGCTCTCTTAGGGTTTCTAGAATTAATCTCAGATGGGTTGCATGCTCTTCTTCGGATTTGGAGTAGATAAGAATGTCGTCGATGAAGACAACAACAAACTTATCCAAGAACTCCAAAAAAACCTTATTCATGAGATTCATGAAATAAGCAGGGGCATTGGTCAATCCAAATGACATTACGGTGTACTCATACAATCCGTATCGGGTAGTGAAGGCTGTTTTGGGGATATCCGTTGCACGGATCTTCAATTGGTGGTATCCAGTTCTAAGATCTATCTTTGAGAATACTCTGGCTCCAGTCAATTGGTCAAACAAATCTTCGATCTTCGGGAGAGGGTACTTGTTCTTGATGGTCACATCGTTAAGCTTGCGATAATCAGTGCACAGTCGGCTAGAACCGTCACTTTTATCCACAAACAGAACGGGTGATCTCCAAGCAGAAGAACTTGGTTGAATTAATCCTTTGCTCAAGAGGTCATCCAATTGCTTCTTCAACTCAACTAATTCAGCTGGGTTCATACGATAGGGTCGTTGGGCTATTGATCCAGTTCCGGGGATAAGCTCAATGATAAACTCAATATCCCGATCCGGTGGCATTCCGGGTAACTCATCGGGAAAGACATCCGGGTATTCACAGACGATGGGGACTTGCTCCAGAGTCGGTCCTGAGATACTCTTATGACATCTGGGGATTGGAATGGGTTTAACGGACACATGCTTCACGAAAACTCCATGACTACTCCTCATGGTGATGGTCTTTTGGCACAATCTATAATTCCTTGGTGTTGGGACATCCAATCCATACCTAAGACTACTTCCAATCCTTTGGTTCCTAACACAATCAAACTGGCTAAGAATGAGATCCCATGGATTTCTATGGGTACTGCCAAACAGGTACAACTGGCTTTGGTTACTGACCCGGGAATTTGTACAGACATGACATCTTTCAAGGGTGTGGGTTGAAGTCCACTTTTATCAACGAATAATTGGGTAACAAATGAGTGCGAAGCTCCAGAATCAAACAGAACTCTTGCAAGAACTGAGTTAACAGGGAACATACCCAGCACCACGTCGGTTGCTTCCTGAGCTTCTTCAACATTCATGTGATTCAGACGGCCCCGAGAGTGAGGCTGGTTCCTTGGTGGATAGTTCTTGCCATTTCCCACACGGCGCTGTTGCTGAGCAGGAGCAGTAGTCTTGGATGCATCATTCAGCTTCTTGGGGCACTCATTGGAGTAGTGCCCTTTTTGTCCACACTCATAACATGTAACACCAGACTTGTCACCAGGCTTGGGTAACACAGGGGCGCCATTTGGCCTTGGAGTATTGGTGTTGAAGTTGTTGCCACTAGGTCTTGGGGGTGCACGGTTGAAGTTGTTGCCGGGTGGGCGGTTAGGATAGTTGGGACGCGGAACAGGTGCAGACGGCCTCATTGGTCTAGGGGTGAAACTCATTGGCGCATTTCCCCTTGGCTTCTGCGAGTTGCTCGAGTTGCCTTGATACATCATACGGCGCTTGCGGTTCTCGGTAGCTTGCTTGAGTTTGCCTTCCATCTGAATGGCAGAGTCAACCAATGACTCCAGGTCGGCAAAGGGAATACTAACCAGGACACATTGCATCTCATCATGAAGTCCATCCAGAAACCTTTCTTGCTTCTTCTCAGTGGTGTTGGTGTCATCTGGGGCATATCTAGACAAGGTAAGGAACTTGTCACGGTAATCCACCACAGACATGGAACCTTGCTTCAGATTTCTGAACTCATCCCTCATCCTTTTAACCAATCCCATAGGGACATGGGCTTTGCTAAACTTGCTCTTGAACTCCTCCCAAGGCATCACATACCCTGGGGCTTGCATTGCACGGGTACTGTCCCACCAAGCTCTCGCTGCTCCAGCAAGATAGTGGGTGGTATACAAGACCTTCTCATTTTCACCAACTTCGGCGACTGCCAAGTTGTTCTCCATAGTACGGAGCCAGTCATCGGCATCTAAGGGCTCTTCAGATTTAGTGAATATAGGAGGGTTGGTGTTTTGGAAACTCCTTAACTTGGATCGGTGATCACCATTGCCATTGTTTTCTCCTTCACCATGGCCATTGCCATTGCCATTGTTGTGGTTCATTGCCATCTGGGTTAATTGCTGAAGAGTGGCCAAGTTAGCTTGGCGCTCAGCTCGGGCTGCTTCCCGGTCTTCCATGATCAACCTTAGCAATTCAGCCATTTCCGGGTTCGGGGGTGGGGGTGCTCGCGGCATCTGAAGATAAGGTGCGTAAGATAAGAGGGAAAAGCTAATTTGCTAAGATTTAAAGGTACATGGATGATGCAATTTTGTTTTACTAAGGCCTTAGAGGCCAAATTCAAATTTCATTCATCACTCATCAAACATATCATACATACGAGTTCACACATTACAAATGGTTTACATCAAACCATTGCGACTCGTCTACTAGAGAGGGGGATACAACTCACACCTACACGAAGTGATCATAAAGTGGAACTCATAGCTAGATAATACGTGGATCTCGGACCTAAACAGCGGGCTCCTCGGGGTCTTCCTCCTCGTCACTCACAATGAATCCATTGTGTCCACCATCCTCCGGATCATCGAGGTCCTCCATGAAGTCATCCTCATCACTAATGAGGGCATTATCCTCCTTGCGGAGATCAATGCCTTCCTCCTCACCAAGGTGATCCTCAAGACTCTCAATGTACGCAGTTAATTCCGCCACATTGGCCTTCAACTCCTCAAGGTCCTGTTCCTTCTCATCGCGCTGGCGACGAAGGCTCTTGCGCTCCTTCGCAAGAATCCTGATAGTACTCCTTGCTTCCACCAGTGCAACGTGCTCGAGGTTGGCCCTAGTACGGGCACGGTCGGCCTCCTGCTGAGTGGAGTACAGCAAGAAGTCCATGTGGTCGATGTAGGTACTCGGCTCATTCTGCCCGGGCATGTTTGCGGGACGCCCATCCGCATCACGCCGAGCAAAGTCCTTGAAGCGTCCTCCCTGAACCTCCTCAACGTGCAGTCCGCATAAGCGGGCGTGCATCTCCTGCATCGCTCGGACCAAACCATCGGCCCAAGTGTTCTCCACAAGCTCAAACTTGATCCTTGGAGAACCCAACATCCCCTTCTTGCCACGGCAACTAGCTCGGATAAGCCACCGTAGCTCTCCATCCGGGTGCTCATTGAGCACGGCTCCCTTGAACTCCGGGTACAAACGGTTTAGGAACAAGGTCAAAGTGGTGAGGTCGCGCTCGAAACAAAGGCTGCCACCTTGGCCCAACTGGTACTGCTCAGTGAATACCAGGGCCATCTACAAAATTTTAAATTAGTTCAAGTTAGTGATCAACTCAAGTGTGCAAAATTTTAAGTAAGCTAAAACTGAAGTATGTATAAAACTTTGTAACTAGAGAGGAAAGACTAAGCAATTTTTGCAACCGTTCTTGTATCTTTCTTTTATCAAGGTTTTGTTTTAACGCCCATTCTAACTAAGGTCTCCTATGGTCAGCCTAGGCTCTGATACCAACTTGTGACGACCTCAAATTTGATAACAAATTCGAAGTGCCCGTTATGTATTCCACCGCAATCCCAGAATCATTGTTGCGATATACATAACGTAGTTGGTAACCAGTTCCATAGACATTACAATACGATGATTCAAATACAATGGTCATATAGACCAAGTCATCTTACAACACAATATAGCAGCGGAAATAACGTTTTCGGCCCATGCCTTCTCCCTACAGGCAATTGGCGACTCACGGAGACGAGCTTAGTTCTGGTACTCTTCTTCATACCCTTCCTCCTGGTAATCCTCCCATAGTCTGGCCAAGTTGATAGCCAGGGACACAGCCGTGAGTACATTGGATGCACTCGCAAACCATCTCATAAATGAACAGATGAAGTAGATATGCAGGGTTTGGGTATAGTGGACTAAGCACTAAGTTGGTTTGCAAAAGCTAGTTTTATTTCCCAGAATGCTCATTTGTAGAAAAGAGGTTTAGTTCTCTAAGTTCATTCTAAGGGGGGGGAAACTTCAATGTGTCAAGATCAAGGTCAAGTCATGTCAATTCAAATTCATGTCATTCACCAAGTTCACCCTTGTATTTTTAGTCTTGACAAAAAGCCAGGTAGAGTTTGCCAACCGTCCATGACCGAGGACTCGGCTATTCGAATAGTTTGAAACCTCTGCAGAGGGGTACACTTTACCCACAAGATTCGATACATCTGCCGGGAGAAATCCACGGTCTGGCTTTATTTGAATGTTTCCTATGTCGGCCTAGTAATGTGTCGGCACCAAAGGCCACTCTTCGACTCAGCTGCTGTCCGAAACCCGGCTTCATGGCTAGCAAGAGTAGATGCCGGAGATTGTCTACACATGGAAAACGGCTAAGGAAATACAAAGCAAGCGAACCGACATTTTCGTTAAAGCTAAAGTTAAAATTTAAAGTGTCGGATGATTTGAAGTCTAAGTCTCAAAGTTAAAGTACTGTATGTTCGAGGAAGCAACCTTGAGACTCATACGTCGAAAGCCAATTAAGGTAGACAAGTAGCCAAGGTTGTGAAATTGAGGAAACAGGAAAACAACTCGGTGACTTAGCCAAAAGATGATCCGGCATTAGTAACAAGCAAACCAAATAAAACTTGTTCAGATAGCAAACCAAAGGAAATTAAACGTGTTTATTACATCTGCACCCGGCATACCGGGGATCTGATAAAGCTTAAAGTGTTTTTGATGCAAAGATTCAAGGGGCACGCGGGGCCGCCAGCAGGTGGAGCAGTAGCAGTCGAAGTGGCGGCTTCAGGTGTGCCGGACCCAGCAGATGGAATGGAGCCATCCCTCCGCCCGGGGCAGATGCCTGTTCCGGAGCTTCAGTGTCGGCTTCCTCAGCTTCATCTTCATCTTGGCTGGAGTCGGAACCCTCAGCAGCAGCAGATGTCCCGGCATCGTCATTCTTCTCCGGCTCGCGGATGTCCCGGACGAATTTGTCGGTGTCGGCATAGTCCACATAACTATGGGCCAACTCCTTGCGGCGACGGATATGATCCGGATCCGTGGTCCAGATGGATCCTTCGCGCACGGTGCGCAAAGTCTCCAAGTCTGCCTTTTCATACCAAGACAAGAAGTAGCTGAGGGCTTCGTCAGCTCCAACCCTCGCGCCGGAATCTCGCCACTCCCGGAGGCGAACCTTGGCAAGCTGCAGGTCGTTGCCGAGGTCAACCGGTCAGTGGGAGTCCTTTGTCCCGGCCAGAGGGCAGAGAATGCCTCCTGGGCGCCGTAGAAGAGCTCTTCAGTGAAAGGGTCATGGCCTCCTTCCGGGACTGCAGGGCCAGCAGCTGCTCCGACATGTCCCAGTTGGGCGAGTCAACCGGAACACCCCGGTTTTCTCGGTCCAACTGCAAAGCCCTCTCAACGTCAGCGACGGAAGCGGGAAACATGCCTGCAGAATAGAAACAATGTTAGCAAAAGGAAAATATGTCGGCATAGATGCTATGCCGAAAAAGATTACACTATGTCGGAAAGGATAAAAGGGGAAAGGATTTGAAGCTTACGGGCAAGGTCGGCATTCAGCTGTGCAACTGTAACCTCCCATTTGGTGGCCTGCTCCTTCAGGCTATCCAGTTCAGCGTGGGCGTTGGAGGCATCAGTCTCGGAGGAAAAGCAGGGTCTGGGTTTTCTTCAGTAGGCCCTCCCTCTGTTCCTTTTCGTCCAGCAGCTCGGTGATCCGGCCCTTCAACTGCTCAACCTCGGCCTTGTGACCGGCATCCCGGTCGTCCAGTTGCTTGGCCACATCCACCGAGGACACACAATCCTGGTGGCGTGCCTCCAGTGCAGCCTTCTCATCTGAAAGATTTCAAGTTAAAAGGATTTGAAGAAAGAAAACAGTGACAAAGAGTAAAGGATTTGAAGTATAAAGTAGCTATCCGGGTAACAGCAGGATCCGGCATACCAGTAAGCTCTTTCACCCTCGTAAGAAGCGCGGCGACTTGTTTTTCAGTGCCAGCTGCAGAATGTCGGCACAAGGTTATGTGTCGGTAAGAAGAAGTATTGCAAAGTAAAGAGAGGAAAGATATCCGGCATATAGCGGTATGTCGGCAAAGATTACCTTTCTGGGACAGCTCCTGCTGAAGCTTGCTGGTGTCGTCAGATAGCTTCCGGTGCTCGCACACCAACTCATGGAACATGTTGGCCCGGGTGTTGTTCATGAGCTGCAAAAATGCCGGGATTTGAAATGTCAGCAGAGAAATTTGACATGATAATTAAAGTGAAGATTTTATCAAGTGATCATTCTTTTAAAGACCCGGCACAGGTGCTGCGCACCTATCCCGGCTCTCGGTGACTAGGATTTGAAGCTCGAATCGAGCTTATATCCCGGTCAAGAGGACTTGAAAGATAATAGAGATGTGAAATTGTTAAAGACCCGGCACAGGTGCTGCGCACCTATCCCGGCCCTCGGTGACTAGGATTTGAAGCTCGGATCGAGCTCATATGTCGGCAGTTAATTCAAAAGAAGCTAGCTAAAGGACTATGAGAAAATCCCGGATGTCCATATCCCGGACAGCCGACATTTTCGGGGACTGGGGATATGTGTGTAAATAGAGAGGACTTACGTTGGTGGCATCGGCCAACTTGTGAAGTCTTTGCTGGAGGCTGAGGAGCTCGCTGGCGATCGGTATGGGCTTCGCTGCCAGGAAGTCGCTTGGGTCGCCACTGGTCTTGGCTTCGGCCAGCTTCTTGCTCCTTGAGTCCGCAGTGTCCATGTTGCTGGCGTCGTTCCATTTGATGCACTGCTCCTTAAGAGCGCGAGGCTCTGATCACTTTTCGTCGCAAGAGGGACGAGGCCCTCGAGTTCTGGGGTGTCGAAGAAGCTGGTCCGGTACCCCGGCCGGGCTGCTGCCCTGCCAAGATGCAGGGCCAGAGCAGAGCTGGTCCGGGACGCTGCCTTAGGAGGAGCAGTTGCGGCAGATGGTGTGCCGGACTTGGCCGGCTGAATCTTCAACGTGCCGGTCTGGGCCGGTGCAGTGGTCTTGGCCCGGGCAGTGGACTTGGCCGGTGCAGTGGTCTTGGCCGGTGCAGTGGTCTTGGCCGGTGCTGGGGTCTTGTCAGCTGAAGGAGTCTCGGGTGCGGGCTGTTCCGGCGCGGCCGGTGCATCTTGGCCAGCAGAGGCAGGATCCGGAATAGTCCGGACTTCCGGCACTAAAGGGCCTTTACCCTTGATGTCTGCTCCGGCGTTTTCAGCTTGTGCCGGCGTCGCCGGTGGGCGCGCCGATCTGGTGCTTCTTGGTGGGCTCCTGTGTCCATGTGGACATCAGGAGCCGGAGGTTCCTGTTGAGCCCCCGAGTCCATGTGGACGTCGGGGGCAGAGGTATCTTGTTCCGGCGGAGGAACGTCCTTCGCCGGGGAGGTGGTCTTCTCAGGCGCAGGCGAAGATGCCGGCGCCGGGGAGCTCGTGTGACTGGCAGAGGGAATGTCGGAGGTAGCAGGGGCAGCGGGCTTGGTAACCTTCGGGTCGCCGCTCAAGCCAGAAGCTTGTTCCGGCTCAAGAGGAGCACTGAAAGAGAGAAAACACCAAGTCAGTAATACAAACAAGAGATATGTCGGAGGAAATGCAAAGAAAAGGAAATTTACCCCGAGGCAACAGGCCTCTGTTTCTTCTGTTTGGGCACGCAGACCTTCTGCCTTTTCGACCTCTGAGGTATGTCGGACGGGGGCTTCACGCCTCGCTTCCGGCCGGCACGTCCGCCGGTGGAAGGAGGTCCCTGGTTCAGAGGGGCGGCGTCGACAACCATATCGTCCGGGATAGCTGAGGACGGCATTGGAAACTCGTAAGCAATAGGTGTTTCTGGAAAGGCGTACGCAAGTGGCATCGGGTCATAGTACAGCAGGATCTCCTCGTCAGAATCAATCTCACTCCGGTCTTGAGTATAATGCCGGGATGAAGAGCCCTTACCCATGGCAGCTGCAGCACGGGTGCTCCTGGGAAGCTTATCCCAATGATCCGGATCTTCAACATCCGCAACGGTGCGATCCGCCGCGATCTTGATCCGGGAGTTCTCCATGGTTTGGAAGCTGAATTTCTGTATAAACAGCAAAGTCAAGTATTCAGACAAGGAAATATGCCGGTGGAAGAGGTATGTCGGATCAATATGATATGTGCGGCAAATAGACATGTGTCGGCTTAAGTATCTATGTGCCGGACATGGACTTTATGTATCGGATAAGATGGTTTACCGTTGGGGCGGGCCTATCCCGGCTGTATGGTTCTAGCCCCCAGGCAAAAGTGGCCTGAGAGGACTTGCAGACATCCTTAATCCGGCGCAGAATGTCGGCCGGAGTCAGCTCGTGTGTGGAGTGCCGGGTGGGGTCCATTGGCCCGCTCATCTGACAGATCTTGTGCGACCGGCGCTGCAGAGGGGAGACGCGCCGGCTTATATAGCAGGCCACCAGGTCTTGAGGAGTAAGACCGGCATCCAGGAGCTCGCCCTTAACCCGGTGAAGCGCATTCACCGGCATCACCGAGTTCTTCGGGTTATAGGTCCAGTTCGTCATGGCCAAGGGTGGCTCGTCCACAAATGGCGGCAGGTTGAGCAGATCCTCGTCGGTGGTGTTCTTGACGTAGAAGAAGCTTTTCTGCCACTTCTTGCAAGATTCCAGGAGTTCCACCTTGGGGAAGTCCGAGCCCTTTCGGGACATGATGGTGGCCGCGCCGCAGAGGGTCATGGGGCGGTCCTTCTTTTCCTGGGCCGTCTCCGGCGGGTCGTCCTTGCTCGGGGCGGCTCTTGGACGACTTGCTTCCGCAGTTGGAAGTACTTCGCCCAGCCTTGAGTAAGGGCCTCTATGCCGGCATAGCCCTCGCAAAAAGCAGCGAAGGCGGAGAGGATCATCACGGCATTGGCCGGGATATGATGAGGTTGTAGGTCGTAGGTGTTGAGGAAGTCCCGGAAGAAGTCCGATACCGGCAGACCGAAGCCCCGCTCGAAGTGGGCGATGAAGACGACGCGTTCGCCGGGTTCAGGTGCCGGCACAGTTTCTCCCGCGGTAGCCGGCATGCTACGCCCTCCGGGACTCTCCTGGTGGAGGTGACCCAGGATATGTCGGCCGGAGTAACCTCCGACCCCTCCCAGCCGGAGCGTCCTTGGGCTCGGGCCGAGGTATCTTCCTCAGAGGCCGAGGTAGCCGTCATGCTTGAAGATGCCATCTTAGTGGCCGGGATAAGGCGTGAGAGCCGGAGTCCCGTGATGTTATTCCTATCAAGGCCGGAGAAAAGAGGGAGGTTAGTCTCTCCGGCATACCACTCTCACAGATGTTAGCAGGAATAGAAGATCTACCGAGGCAGTTAAAATAGGAAACAAATAAGGGTAAAACTCCTAAAGATGAACACCTGCGAGCGTTGCCTAGCAATGCTAGTCGAATCAAAGGGAAAACTAGCTCTGAAACCGAGGCAGATCTGTGCAAGCGGGGCTACCGGTGCGAAGTTGTAAAAGGCGTGAAAGAGGAAGAACAGAGGGAGGTCTCACCGGAGCTTGGCCGGCGACGATGGAGCGGCGGCGAGCGTGCAGGAAGATCCAATCTCCCTGCAATGCTGCAGAGAGAAGAGGCGGCGGCGGCGGCGTCGTCAAAGGTGATGCCGTGCGTCGTCGGGCGTCGGCGTCGGCGGGGAGCAGGTCGGCTGCGACGGCGATGCTGCTCTTCGGACCGGCGGTGGAGCGCAGGAGGCAAAGTAGCAGGCGAGGAAGGCGAGGAAGACGATGGTGGTGGGGGGTAAAAAGATACGTTTACCCCCGCCGCCCTATTTATAGGTCTGCCAGGTCAGGGTCGTGGGGATCGTGGGGATCGTGGGAGTGTTCCACTCCCCCGACCGTTTCTGCGGCGAGGCGCCACGTGGCGGCGCAGAGTGGGGCGGCGGTTCCTGTAACCGTGCATGACGCCATGATGGCAAGAAGTAACTGCTGCACTGTGAACCGTCACATCGTGGGTGACCGTTCGAGGTGGCAGGGCAGTTACAAGTTTCGATGCAAAGCTGTCAGACATGGCTTCTCGAGGAAGACTCGTCTATATGTCGGATTAATTGCCCGATGTATATGTTCCGTCCGGAATACCCTCGGGACCGGCCGGAATAAGTTTTGGAACAGGAACAGAGGCCGGGATATGTGCAGATGTGCCGGCATATAATCTGATCGCCGGGGCATAATGAAGAAAGGTATGTTGAAAGGTATGTTGAACCTGTCAAGGCTGGGGAACCTCGGCAGCTTCGGGGACTAGTGTCGGGGGATGACCCCCGGTAGGGTCAAAGAGTAGAAAGACACAAGGTCTATGATTGACTTTATGCCGGTTAACAAGGAAGGGCCTGGCCGGAATATAAGAGCATCGGCCAGGCCGGCATATAATGTGTATCCCGGCTGATACTTGGATATGCCGGCATAGCCGGAATACTTATAAAAGTGTGCCGGCATATACTTAGATATGCCGGCCTAAGCATTTGGTGTGTTGTGCAGGAGCAGGGGAGGCCGGATTACCCGACCCTCGTAGGTCGTTGGTCCGGCATATAAATCCTGGGTATGGCCAACGGTCATATCCGGGATACTTAAGTCAACCAAGGTGTCACATCCCTACAATCAAGGAAGAAAACATCCAAGCATGGTAGCAGAGTAAGATGGCAGGGTGCACAGTGGAGGTTACCTACCCTCACTGTGCACAAGTACGAGCTTACCGCACAGAGGTAAGGCCACAGTTCAAGAGGTACAAGGTACAGGGATATGGCGTCCCATCGAGAGCAATCAGGGGCGAAGTCAAGGGTCTCTGCCATCGCCACCAGCTCCTGTTTGGAGTGTAGCCCTTGTCTTGTGGTCTTGTATGACCGTTGTAACCCTGGCCACCACTATATAAGGTGGCATAGGGAGCCCTGGTAAAGGGTTGGTCGTGGGAAGGTTGGTAGCTGGAAGAAGGTTGGAAGGTTGAAGGTAGATTGATCACTCTGTACTCTTACACTTAGCAGTTCATCTTCCTTCTCTAGCAGAGAGCTTGGAAGCACCATTGTGGTGTACTACACCGACCCATATATACAATCAGTAGAGCAGGAGTAGGGGTGTTATCTCCTTACGAGAGCCCCGAACCTGGGTAGATCAGTGTCTCTTTCTGTCGTGCTTTTTAGCTCGTTCCCCTCTCCCGAATCCTCCAGCATCTAGTTCGGCCCCCATTTAAGCCATCCTATGGCATATGTTGTTTCACCACGACGACATTACCCATTTTCTTTACTATATGCATTAGTGTATTCACTACTTGTAGTATGCATGATAGGTGGTGTTTTCAAAGAAAAAGAGTTACTTTGCTAGATCCTAGTAGTGTTTAGCTATCCCTTAAACCCTACCTGTTAAGATGCTAAATACTTTGAAAAATATTGATGCCATGCTATGATCACTTGTTAAAAGTGTTTTATGAACAAATTAAGAACTTCAACTAAAATGAATCACCTGGGTGGATTGGTTTGATAAGAGGCGGCGATGTAGGTGACTTCTGGGGCACATGCCTCATCGAGAGGATGTGTACTCAGAATGCCACTCGGGATGGCCACCCAGGAATAAAGAGGTTACCATGTTTTCCATGCTTAGAGTACTTCCAGTGCAGCCTTATGACAATATGGGCTCTGTCTTGACTGATTAGATGTGAGGGTGCAACTTGTGTGCAAGAAGATGGCTGGTAGTTGAATTGTAGGTTGGGAACGGATCTTGCCAGTTGGTTGCTCTCTCCTTCTAAAAGATCTCGTCTCATTTTATGTATGGGCGTAAAATGAGTCTTAAGGTGAAAGTGCACAACCCCTGCAGGGTGTCAAACTAATCGATTAGCCGTGTCCCCGGTTATGGACAATTTGAGTCTCTAGACATAGAATGTACAGAAGAATCTCATCACCGTTTCTGAATGCTTTAAAACTTGACTAGAAACCCTTAAGCAGGAGCTAAGGACCATGCACTCCGAGGGGTGGTGGTTTTTGAGGTTCCGACTTTGTTGAGTTTCGCCCAGAACTACATACCGGCCAGTATGTAATGTATGGGGGTTGTCTTGACCCTTGAAAAATAAAATTTTGAAAGAAAGTATTGAAAAGGATTTTAGGATAAAATTGGCTTTATGCAAATCAGCCTATGAGATCCACCAGCCAAATATCATGTAGATAGCTTTTTCATAACAGCCACCAAATATGTGTCATTTGCCAGTACATCATTGTACTGACCCCCTTTGTGGGGCTGCATATTCAAATGTGCAGGTTTTCAGGTAAGGAGTGTTTAGTAGGATCTCGAGACTGCATTCCAACATGTCTGCCTGTGGCACGTGATGAAGATGGAGGCTCATTGCCACTTTGTTTTCCGCTGTGTATCTGTAAGGTTTGAATACTTTGTATCTGGATCCACGTTGAAATCTTGATACTATGCAATGAATATTTCATTTTGTACTGTGGTGCTATCAGTGATCCAGGAAATAGCACTTAACACAGATGTTCCACCTTAATCCAAAGGTGGGGCGTTACAAATTCAGCCATCTGTTGGCGAAGGACAAAGGAGCGTGCAAAGGATGTTGTAGCAAATGCAGCGGCCAAGATTTCCCATGCCTCCCTTGAACTGCCGGCAAACATAACCATACCGACAACACCTTCAGTCATCGAGGAAACAAAGGCAGATAGAATAGCCTGATCTTGCTGTACCCAGTGCTGATAAGCTGAATTTGCGTGTGACGCCATGGAGTTGCCTGGTTCAGTAGCAACATGAAGAGGCGGGCGCGGAAACGAACCATCTACATAGCCCATCAAGAGATTGCTTCGAAGCAGAGGGCCAACTTGTGCATGCCAGATCATGTAATTGTCACTCGTCAGCCGGATGGTGATAGACGAGGTAATGTTGATGACGCCGGGAGTTCCTGTGTAGGACGGCGGCACCGAGTAGGACGGCGGTCCTGGATAGGACGGTGGCGCCGGCGGTCCTGGATAGGATGGTGGCGCCATGTAGGGGTATCCTGGAGGAGGAGGAAGGGGTGCATTGTAGTCATATGGTGGATACTGCGAGTACCCTAGGTGCGGCATCATGGAGGAAAAACCTCCCGCAGCTGATGTTGATGTGATCGGCGTGGTGAATGTACCCGGCGAGAAGGATCCGGTCACGACCGTTGTGGTCGTTGAAGGCGACGATGAGAAGGCCGTCAGAGGGAGCGACGACATCGCACCGAGAGATGATGACGGCGCAGAGGAAGAAGTCGCGGCGACTGGAATCGTCGCAGAAGCAGCGGAAGAGGATGTGTCGGCCATCGCGGCGTCGGCGAGTGCAGACGACGGCGGCAAAGTTTGGTGGCGGCAGCGGCGAAACTTAGGTCAAGGAGCGATGCTCTGATACCATGAAAGATTAAACGAGATTGGAAATAGCCGACCTGACGTACCTCGTCGGGTAGGGTTCTTTGCTTTATATATCAAGAGTTTGTTACAGAATATTAGGACTAGAGTTTAATACGTGTACAATACGTATTCTAACATTGGACCTATATGTGATGCAGCAAAGACAGACGGAGTGATCCCAAAGGGTAGCCAAAAGATGTTTGAGACTTGGGTCAACCTTTCCCGTTGATGGCTTTATCTTGTAACTTGGGAATCACAATCTTCGAGGTATTCTTGGATTCCTGACGCATCCAAATCCTGAGAACATATATCTAATAACAACCGAAGATACTAACACTCTTGCCAACACAAGCATACGACACGTCCTGAGCCACATAAAGGGAGAGTTCTTGTAGTGGTTCTGGATGGTCTTGAGGCCCGAAAGGCAAGATGGAGCGACTACCTTTATGTTTCTTGCTTAACTTTGGATGCAAGGGTATGCTTTTATATAGCAATGCTACAAGCAAGCTATATACTGCACTGCACACTGCCTTCTACTTTAAATTCTGACGCTTCATAAATTTTCCAGCTTTCTACAAAAAAATTAATACTTAAATTATTGTGTATCAAAAAAGTTGTGCTGTGATACCACACTACGTAGACAGTGACTTCGGGTTCGACGAAAAAACGCTTCGTCCCGGGTCGCTCCCCGCGGGCGACGCAGGGGCGACTCCATCGTCCCCGAGCCTCCTTCCCTCCCCTTCCGTCACTCCTCCACCGCCGTCGGCGCGTGCCGCCGGGCAAAGCCCCGGTGGTGCCGGCGGCGGTGGCCATCTTCTACCCGCTCATGGTGCAGGCTGCGCGGGGCAGTGCTGGCGGCGGCGGTGCGCTGGAATCCGGTCTAGCCCCGGCTTGCGGTGGGGAGGCGCAGCGGCGAGCCGGTCGGTGGCGACGGAGGTGCAGGTGCGGCCGGAGCAAGGGAAGCAGCAGCCGGCAGGTTGCGACGACGGCCAGGGCGGAGTGGCCCAGATCTGGGCCCATCCGGGCTCGATCTGGGCTTCTAGGGTTCTGCTGTTTGCGGTGGTGTGGCCTTGGCCCACTTCTTGGCTGCGGCTAGGACACCAGATCCGGGCGAGGCGGTGCCTAGATCGGTGACCGCCGGCGTCCCCTGCCATGGTGCCTGCATCCTGAGCTTCGGTGGGTTCTGGACCTGGTGCTGGCATCCCTGTTTGTGCCGTTGGATTGTCGCAGTGGTGTCTGCTGCCACTCGGGTGTGAGATCGGGGATGCCGGGGCGGTGGCCCTGGGAGGTGGACTGCACGTATGGCTCTCCGGCGAGCGGCGTTGCGGTGGTGGTGGCTCTTTTTCTTCGACCATGTGGATGGTGAAGAATGGGCAGCGGGGAATCCTGATGTTGGTGGTGCTTCGGCAGTGGCGGCATCCAGAACGTGTCATGGAGGTCAGGTTTGATGGCATCGAGCGGTCCATGGGTCCGTGGTATGGCGCGGAGGTTTTTTTCGGGCGAAAGCCTAGTGCTTTGGCACCAGCGGCGGCGATGCCTGTGGGTATCGTGACCCTCTTGGGGGCGTCGTTGTGTTACCTCTCCCACACCATAGCTCCGGGTGAAAACCCTAGACCGTTTCGGTCTCGGCGACGGCGGCATGTGGCGTCGTAATCCTCTTGGGGACATCGTTGTGGAGCTTCGGATCCGCTTGGTCCTGCTATGCTGGCATCGGCTGACGTGCTTGGATCCTACCACGGTGCTCTTCGGCCTCGGCATCGGGCAGTCTCGACGACCTCTTATCCTTTACACGTGACTTCGTTGTCTTCGATCCCGGTACTTGGTGTCTCCTGGCAGGATCGGTGCTCCACGGCCCGGAGCGAGAGGGCAGGCGGCCCTTTTCAGCGATAGCTTGGTGGGTCCGGTGCAATGAAGTTCGATGGTTTCACTAGGAGGAGTTGGTTCTTCTTTAGTCGGGTGTCTTGGGTGTGTTGTGGAGGGTGCAATCTCTCCTGTTTTTATTCTTATCTTTGTTCTGCTTTGTAAGAGGGTTCTCTCATCACTTTGTATCGGTTTGGCCGTTTGGCTTTATTTATAAAGCGGGGCGAAAGCCTGTTTCGTCAAAAAAGTTGTGTTGTCAATGTTGCTAAATTGAGCCCACGGATTTAAACATAGCGAAGTTCGAGTGCGCTACAACCCAACATACCGAGTGTTTATAAATAGTGAGATAAGAGAATAGTGATGGGAGTAGTATTCAGTTCAATACAAGGTATGAGAAATGACATGGAGAACACCAAATAAATTGGCAATCAAATCATTTCCACCTGTCAAGCATGTTCCAGAAACGCATCTTAACTTTTGTTCTTTTTCTTCAAATTGACATCACAGGCCAGCAAATACACAATCAACGGAACAACCACATGGGGCAGGAGCCGCGGAGCGATTTATATAGGGGAAAGAGGCAAAAGGGAAATGTGACAAATACTTGTACATCTTCAACTCTTTTTTCATTAACAGTCTATTTTTACTGCAACATTTATCCCATATCAGTTTTTCTGTTGAGATTCAGAAAATCCCAGTCTAACAATACAATTATAGTGCAACCTCTTGTAATTGATGTATCTTTAATTGGAAGTATTATCCAACAAATATTTCATATATAACAGCCTAAAGCAGCAATGTTTAACTGGCTTTTGTCCATCGCGCTGTCCGTCCAGGGAAGAGCCTTGTGAGCCCCCTGAAAACGTCAAAGATCAAAAGCGAAGCAGTAAACTTGTTAGTCTCTGGGAAAGTAAGCCTTGAATGTACGTGTACTTAGATTCGGTTAAGGATTAAGGGATTTTCTGGATGTAGCAGCTAGTTGAAAGCGTCTACTTATACTATTAAGTTAACAACAAAAATAACTGGAAACAGTGAAAACTCCTCTAACTAAAAAGATATCTAGCAAACTGGCTCGTAAATATTTAGACCATAGGACAAGATTACCATCACATCAACAAAAAGTTTCATAGCATTCAAGCAAACAAGCATGCACTTTCACATGCTATGGTATTGCCAATTGCCGAGAAGTAAAATTAGTTGAGCAATCAATTCTAGAGAAAAAATGGGTCTGTGGGGTTATTGTTGGTAAAAAAAATTGAAATGAGGGCAAAAGCTTTGCCCCATTCAATTAATTAAGAAAGAGTTTACAAGAAATTAAAGGGGTTCAATAGTACAAATTCTACTCTACCGGTATCAAATCACCCAAACGCCTCGCCCCGGCGATGACCCAAAGTCTAGCCACACATTTGATCTTATCTAGGATTACAAAGGATGGAGAAAACTTTTTACGGAAAACTCTAGCGTTCCTTTTTTTCCATATCTCCCAAACGGTTAGCAATATAAGTGAAGCCAAACCCTTTTGGTGCGGGCTTGATCCCTCCACCATACAAGACCCCCACTCTTTGATGTCGAGGCCCGCCCAATGCCTTCGGAAAACGCCTTGGATGCCAAGCCACTCCTTTAAAATCTCCCAAATCCTAACGAGGTAGCAGCAATGGACGAAGAGGTGGTTGTTGCTTTCTTTGGTTTGTTTGCAAAGTGGGCATGGCCCACAATTCTCCCAACCACGTCTCCGCAATCTATCCGCCGTCCAAAGCCTATTTTGCAATGACAACCAAGCGTGGTTCTTCACCTTTGGCGGAGCCCACGCTTTCCAAACAACCTTGTTAATGAGGGACTCAATAAGGCTAAAAAATTGCAACTTGTATGCGGAAGCCGCGGAGTATTGCCCATTGCCCGTGAGCTTCCACGGGGTGCCATCCTCCACATCCTCAATGAGTTGCACATTTTGAATGAGGGCCCATTGTTGGTAAATTGACTAGTTGTAGTCATTTATTCTATAGTTCTCTAGCCGTACACAAAAGCTAATAGTTCATTCACATGCTGTTACATACGAAGCCGAACCTTCAGGTTGCAGTAGTACAAGCCGCGGCTGACTTGTCCAAGAAAACAAGCAAAGGCAGCCGGAATGATCCCAAATCATAGCAAAAGAGGCTGCAACCAACTTCCCCGTTGATAACTTTATCTTGTAACTTGGCAATCAGAATCTTCGAAGCATTGCTGGACTCCTGACGCACCCAAATCCCAAGGACATATATCAAGTAACAATCGAAGACAGCATGCTCTTGCCACCGCAAACATAAGACACACGCCCTGAGCTACATTATATTGCCTGCGTAAGGGAAAGTCCTGTAACAGTTCTGGATGGGTGAGGCCTGAAAGATTGGTGTTGAAGAGGAAGGCAAGGTGGAGCGACTACTCTTTATTTTTCCTGCTTAACTTTGGATTCACGGGTACATATGCTTTTATATACCAACGCTACATGCAAGATCATGCACATTGCCTCGTACTTCAAATTCTCACGCCTACTAGGTTTGTAAAAAAATGTAAATATATAATTGTGTACCAGAAAAGTGGTGGGGGCATTGTTAGTAAATTGACCCCATGGATTGAAATACCGGAACTGGAGAGTGCTCCAAAGTCCAACCCAAGAAAACCCGGTGTTTATAAAATGAGTGAGAGTAGAAATGAGTGATGAATGCGATAGTCTGCTCTGTGTAGGTGGACCATTTGGTCAGAACCTGATAGGAGTAAAAATACATAGAAGTAAACTAAAGGTATGCAATGCATGTTTGCGCTACCTATGGTTTATTTAAGAACGAAGGTAGTGCAGAGTTCAATACCATGTACGAGAGCGATAAAAAAAATGGCCATCTCCATCTGTCAACCAACGTTCCAGAAACAATCCGCTACCAGGACAACAGCTGCAACTTAACTTTGATAATCTTTTTTCTTGTCAAAAGTAAAAGAGACCAAAGAGGAAGAGAGGCCTTTGGATTATTTTTTAGAGATTTTATAGTGAGTACAACCTGGGTAACCTGGGTTGCGAGTGCGAAGACTCGAACCCAGGCGGGGAGGCATGCATGAGCCCATGCCAACCATCCCCGCTATGCCTTCTTCCACACTGATGTACAGGCCGCAACAAGCAAAAAAAAAAAAAGGCAATCAACGGAGAATCCACATGGGGCGGAACAATTAAGATAAGCAATCTGACAAATACTGTTACATCTCCAGCGTTTATTTTCTTTCTTTAACAGTCTATTATTATTGCAACGTTTCTCTCATATCAGTATTTCTGTTTGAGATCCAGAGAACCCCGGTCTAAAAATACAACTATGGTGCAACCACTTGTAATTGATGTATCTTTAATTGGAAGTATTATTCAACAAATATTCCATGGCAGCCTAGAGCAGCAATGCTTAGCTTCTGCTCATCGCACCCCTCCTTCCAGGGAAGAACCTTGCGTTCCCCTGAAACCATCAAAGATCAAAGGTGAAACAGGAAAGTGGTTAGCCTCCAGAGAAAGCAAAATTTAATTCATGCGAAGAATGCACTTTCACAGATCATAGTATTGCTGATTATTGAGGAGGAGTAACATTGATTGAACAACCAATTTCAGGAAAAAAAAAACATGGCTCAGTTCATAAGATATGATTTAGCCAAAAGAATATTTGCATAATAAATTTCCCTCATCACAAGGTGTAGCACAAACAAGAAAAGTGAAAAGGCAACTGCATGCAAAATAACTAAATAAGCACTCCTTTCAAAGCAAAGACCTAACTAATCTAGACTTACAAAAAATATTGAAAATATGGAACTATTTAGCGTGGTTTTGCTCGAACTCTTTTCAGAAGCTATTATGTATGTCAGCAGTAAACACATAAATATACAGGTTCCAGTACTGCATCATTTCCAGGTTAAATCCGATTAAAACAAATCACAGAAAACAGGGCTCACAATTTTTTTAACTGAATTGAAGAAGTTGCTAGCTTAACAAGCATGATGCAATGCAATACAGCGAAATGCATTCTTTTTCTGCAAGATAAAAGAGCTGTTGCAGTACCAACGATTTACATGGGCCACATGGAAAGTTTTATGTGAACTTTTTTCGTGAAAACGCAAAGGACCTTTGCGTTTTATTTCATTGAAAAGGTAGAGTTTGGGTTACATCCTCCTAGGAGGAAAGGTACAAGCAAAAAAGAAAACTAGTGTACGTGAACTAGATTAAGGGTTATTCACACACTATTTTTTAGCTCCGGTATAACCTCTCTTATGCATGTCATTATAACCAGCTTGCTTTCGTACTAAAAGGCAAGATTTACGAGTCGCTGAGTCGCAACTTGTCGCTGGGTACCGATAAGTAGACAGGTCATGACTAGACGTGACTGGCCATAGACAAGTCGACATTTAGTCGAGCTCAAACTTATAGAATTTACTAAGTAACTAGTCTACTCCAACAAATATGGAGTGGAGAGGAGCTCAAGACCTAGCCACCTAGGTACAGCAAGCAAGAGCAACAGCAGCCGTGAAGGAGATCAGGGTGAGGAGGCGAGCAGCACAGCCTCCAGGCGAGAGGTGGCGGCGGCAGAGCTTGCAGCGAGCCGATGGCGGCCAGGTGAGAGGAGGCAGCCAGGGGAGTCACCCAGGGAGAGGCGGCTGGGTGGAAGTAGGAGCACGCAATCTGATTTCGAGGGGTAGGATTCACAGGCTGGCCTTTTTGTCCCAGAAGAACTTGTTGATCGACTCAGAGACATAGGCTTAGCGCCATTTGTCGTCGACTTGTCGATCGACAACTTGAACTTGTCGTGTCGTGCCCGACAGCCAGATAGCGATAGGTAGACAAGTCGAGTGACTCATAATCCTTGCTAAAAGGACAGATTGGATATGATGTTACCTTCTGATTGTTTGCTAGTTTGTTGGAACAGGGTTATATGGACTTGACTCCATTGAGGATACATTTCATCTAGACCCTTAAGCAAATATGGGGATTTCATGCTAATTCTGCCCCAAGATTAAGAAAAAAAACATTTTGTAGATGGCCAACATCATCTGCTTCTGAGGAAAGAACTGGAGCACTTTGGTTCCATCAGCAGTACACTTAGAAATATGTTCTATAATTTTATTTATTTAGAACATTTTATTCGATCATTACTCCTTGCATGAAATTGATTGCAGATTTCCAATAAGAATGTCAGGAAATTGCAGGACATAGCTTTTGAGTCCTCTGAGGTGATCCTGGATTCCTATAGGAAGCAAATCTCTCACTAGACGAACCATGCTTAGTGCAAGTGTAAGAAAATGGTGAGGCAGTGGAAGCCAATTGACAATATTGGACCCCACCACCATTTGTAAATAACAAGCGTGATTCATTGTGTCTTTTACCTGGGTACTTTACTTCTTCCACCCATTTCTATGTTGCTACTTCTCTCACTTCTGCACTACCACCTACCGCAATTGTTTTTCTTATCAAACTCTCTTCTTGGTTGCCAGTTCATTATGTAGACTTCATCAACTCATCATTATGTCGAGATATATGTAGCAAACAGGGAGTTCATTTATTACATGTTGTCAATTCCAGGGATGGGAGTTCATTTATGTTGTATTTAATTTTTCTTCGTCTAAAAGCATTCCTAACTTTTCACTCAGAAAACCCACTATTTCTACATTTTTTGTAATGATTATATTACTTCTATAAACATAGCATCAGTGTTTTTGGTAAAATGGTATGTCGACGTATCACAGTATTGAGGCGACCTACCAAAGAACACATAGACATTAGAGCTGTAACAAGAGATAAAGCCCAGAAATCCAATAAATTATAAATGGAACATGAACCACCTCAACCACAGTAAAACATAGTGCCCCTGCTGCACCATGTTACTCTAAATCTAAAAGATAAATGTCAATGAGAGATAATATCAGCACTTCCAAAGTCAAGATTTGAGGCATCATTGCATGTACTTCCCACTGTTCCGATCAATTTTAAGCCAACGGACGCATTTCGCACCGATAAAACATTAAAAGAACACCAAAGGAATCATATGTCTCCCTACTTGGCATCCTAGAGCACGTGTTTTCCTCAAAAAGGTCCTCGAGGACAAGTAATATGAGATTCTTTACCCATTCAATTTTCATCAAGGATGTGTGTCAAATGTGAGAAGGGGAGAGGAAACTGGATCAAAATTAATGTGGTCACAAGAAAATAATCTGTTTTATTAGCAATAGAAAGACTATGACAGAAGATTTTAGCAAGAGCAAACATCAGCTGAGCGAATGAAGTTAATTATAGAAGAGGGTAGAAATAATTTGGTAATCGTTAGAACTGACTTTTAAACAAATGATGGATGCCATAAATACTACTCTCTCCGATCGGAAATAAGTGTCGGCAATTTTGTACTAACTTAGTACAAAATTTGTACTAAGTCCCCGACAGTTATTTCCGATCGGAGGCAGTATCATGTAATGCAGTCGTGGAACTTCTTGGTCCTAGCAGCCAATTGCCACAATCCCAAGAGGCACTCCCGACTAGTGAATTCCGTGACTACCTACATTGAAACTGCATAATCATAAGAGTATCTCCTAAAATAAAGATAACCTGGTTAAGTGACCAACTTCTTTTGACTTGTTAAGTGAAAAGCATAAAATCCTTAACTTGCTTACGTCCCACAAGCATATAAACGGAGCTTAAGTTTATCCAGTTACAAGTAGGCTTAAGTATCTACAACAAACCTCCCAAATGATGTTTAATGCAGTAACTATTTAATCACATGTTTAACATTAGACATAATAAACAATGTACAATCGATGTCACAAAAGGTGTGTAACATAAGCCGTAAAAAAGTGAAACCTAGATGTCCCGAAAGGTCATGAAATTTAAATTAACGATGGGTGTATTTCTTCAGCATTAACATGACTTATCCAAACACATTTGCAAAGAGCGGAAAAGAAAGTTACAGTTGGGAAATATCTTTTATGTGAAAAAATGAAAAGAAAAGCAGTTATGAGCATTTACATCCCCATCAACTGAGAATGGTTGTTAGGTATTTTAACTTGCGTCCCAAGTCCGTATGGCAGACGAACTACCACAAATATACTACAAAGTGACATAACATATTTCACTGGCTTCAGAAATAAAATGTTCACTAACAAAACTGCCAGCCAGCATACTTCTTAAATCACATAGAACTAGATGACCATACACAGAGAAACAGTGCATAACTCATGCTGAACCTCAAAAAACAGATCAAATGTTAAGCACCCATATTGAACATGTATGTAGTCTCTATATATATGTATCGCTCGTACATAGATCGTGACAGTGTTAGGAGTTTAGATTATGCAACTGAACTTACACATATGATGAAGGTGCAAAGAAATGAGAGATGGTCAATGAGGTCTCACTTCTTATTCCGCCGCTTGCTCTTGGGGGTGCCCCAGCCCTCGAGCTTAGCCACAGGGCAGCCGCACCGGTTGCGGAAGAGCAGGACAGCGCGGCCGTTGGGCGGGGCCATGCGGCGGAGCTCCGCGCGGAGGCACTCGTAGTCGGGATTGTTCCCGCCCTGGCCGCCCTTCCACGGCAAGGTCTCGATCTCGCCCCACATGGCGGCGTCGGCGCCGCCGACGGTGCTGCCCGCGCCGGACCGCACGGCGTCCTCGCTCTGGAGCTGGACGTCGAACTCGAGCGCCTTCCGGAGCCCGCGGCAACGCGGGTTGCGGCAGCGGCGGCGCGGGAGGCGGCGGCAGGAGAGGAAGGCGGCGGCGGCGAGCACGGCCCCCGCGGCGACGTAGGGGAGGGCCGCGGCGAGGTAGGGCAGGGCGGCGGATGCGGAGGCGAGGGCCGCGGCGGCGGGGGGCGTGGCGAGGAGCGGGGAGAGCGAGCGGGAGACGTGGGCGAGCGAGGAGGCGAGGAGGAAGGCGAGGGAGAAGAGGACGAGCAGGAGAATGAGGAGATCGAGCGTGGCCGACGACGGGGTGTGCCTGCAGGAGGAGGAGGGCGAGAGGGAGAAGGAGAAGTGGGCCCCGCCGCCGGAGGCGTGGGAGCGGGAGGAGGAAGGCGCCATGGCTGCTGCGGCCGCGGCCGCGGAGGGGCTGGCGGCGGCGGCGGCAGAGCGGTGGTGGTGGTGGTGATGCGAGGGGAATGGCCGGAGCATGACGCGGCCGGCGGGGGGGTGTGGGGTGGGGAATTAATCTACGGGATTTGGGGGTGATTTGATTAATCGGGATCGGATACTTTGCTTGCCTTTGTTTATGGCTTTCCCTTTCTGCCTTCCCTTCCGCTTGGGGTTTTGGTCTTGGTCTTTTCTTCCTCTTCCCTTTTCCTAACAATTCAGAATACGCCATCGCAGGTCAAAAACAAAAAGTGAATACGCCATCGCAGGTCAAAAACAAAAGAATACGCCATCGCAGGTCAAAAAAAAAAAAAGAGAATAGGCTTTGTAGCAACCAGTCTCTGTTTGATGGAGCTGGTGTTTCTTCTTAAATAAAGCCCTGAAGTTTCCACACAAAAAATATAATAAAAAATACACCATCTGAAGAAAATAGAATACATTTTTATATTTTTCAGGGCTTAATTACAGAGGCTGGTTGCGATCCAGAAGAAGATAAGAGGCACTGTGGGTGGATTAGGATCGGTCGAAGACCAAATCCATGGCTGAGGCGTCCCTTCTTGTTATTGTTGACTTGAAAAAAAAACAAGTTGATGGTATGATGCGATCTTGGCTCCGGAGCTGCAGGTCGCATTGAAGCCACAACAGTTGCGTGGGGAATTTTCTGATGTGCTTCCCTTAGAGCCGAGCTCATTTGAGGTCTTGGTGGTGGCCACGACGCGAGAGCTTCACGAGTTATCCGGGGAATCTTCTGTGGTACTTTCGTTGGAGCTTGGCTCATTTGAGGCCTTGACGGTGGCCTCGACGCCCTCGCCACCTCAGGCGCTTGCTTCTGTGGTCACTAGAGAAGTGTCGGCGGATAAAGCCGATGCTCTTATTGCTGTAGAGCTTTGTGGCTTGCTCGCCAGTTTAGAGACTGTTAGCCCTGGATATGGCAAGGATATTGTCTGCGTCTTGGCGGACAGGCTTCGGAAGAGATGATTACGAAGGTGGAGAAATCTCTTAGGAAGGTAATTATCAGGGGCAGAAGCAAGAAGAGGAGCGTAGCAAGAAAAACTCGAGCTACTTGAGTGTTGGTACCCTCTTTAATCATCCGGTTTGTGGATCTTTGCTTCGTGGTGCTCCAAGTGTCGTGAGTTCATCCAAGTGTCGTGAGTTTGCGATTGTAGGTTGTCATTGCTTATTGGTTTAGCCGTTGCATGTTTTAGGTGTTGTTTCTCTTGTGGTTTTGTTGTAACGGTTTTGCCCGGTTTCCCATTAATTAAGTGGGCAATTTTTTTCTTCTTAATTAATAGATTGGAGCAAATCTTTTGCCTCCGTTTCAAAAAAAAAAACAAGCTATGTTTCACTTGTTAACTATTTCGTTCAAAGTGCGTTACCTCCTAAAACATGATCTCGTCCAAGTGCGTGGAAAACTAGTCCAGGATACTAGTGGGGTGATCTCATATTTCTCTTACGGAGTAGTGTAACTTTCTTGCACGGTGGAAGCAACATCTCCCGACAAAAACATGCGAGTGGAATGCCTAATGAGTACCATTTGGAAGTTTCCATACATACGATGAAATACCAAGTCTTGGATGCAAGCTGACCATCAAGGATGAGATTTTGGATGGTTCCCTGTTGATTGCAACAGGCACGAAGCTTGCTGCTATTCCAATACTGCTTTGCAAGTTGACTTTTGTTAAGAGGACGCCCCCTAAACACCAAAAGAAAATATCAGTATAGCTATCTAAAGATATTTTTTTAATGCTATCTAAAATAAGGTTGACTTGAAAGATAAAATAAAGATGTCTTCTCCTAATCAAGAGATAATCTCTTATACCACTTACAAAATACATGTTTCTCCATCGTGTTAGATATCATCTCTTAATCACATGTTTAAATTAATTTAAACCTAATCATACATAATAATTTTATAGGAGTGCAATTAATAATGGCTAAAGATAACACTAACCTCTACTCTAATATGTAACATCTTCTGTTGTGCAGATCACATGGAGGTAGAAGATTGTCTTCTCAACCATTACGCGTGTCAGTGTTTGTTACTTTAAAGTACAACCAGGGGCGGCGCGAGGGGTATTCCCTGGTATTCACAAATACCGATGATTTTTCCAACACAAGGCAAAAGAGCTATGATTATATTAAAATAAAGATGATTTTTATAAAATGAATACCAAGTTAGCCAAATGAATACCAGGTTGCAAATTCATGTAGCCGCCACTGGTACAACATGTGCAAAAAATTGTCTCAGGCCGTTCGCCCAAGTACATTGTAGTATGTTTTAACTACAACATTTTTGGCAACGAGGACATAAAAAAATATCACACTTCAATAAATAATAATACTTTGTTGAATTTCACCGTATAGTAGTTCCAAACTAGTAATACGTGAGTTGTTAGGGCATGTACAATGACAGAGAAGTCATGCCTTCTCTTTGGCCTCGACGTCACTTAGGGAAGACAATAAATATTAGTTGTACAATGCATTATCTCTTAGAGTCATCTCTAAAAATTAATATAATTAATTAATTTTTAGTAAGAAAATTATATTGCTAAGGGAAGATATGTGGTACAATGGAGAAAATAGTCTTCTCTTGTTTTATAAGAGATCATCCTTTAGCTAAAGGAAATCACCCTTTTCTTTCTATTCCCTCTCCTCCAACTAAGCAAAAAAAAATTACGTGTCAACCGAAGGCTGATGCCACCCATTATATATGTCCTTAGCCTATCACTATGATGTGATGACATTTAATATTGTGGTAGCCACATAAATTTAATGTTGTTTTAATATGAAAGATATTATCCAATCAACACAAATATATTCGGTAATAACTCAATATTACAATGATAATTCATTGACCTGTTGTATGGTAACCTTTAAGGAAAAGGGTTTATAAAATTATACCGAGTGAATGTTCGGATTTTAGCACACGGAGCAAACAATTTTTTTGTTGCAACATAGCAACATAGTTGTCAGTTTTGAAGCCTTCCTCGAGACAATATTGAACATGAAAACTTACTAAAATTAAAATACAATTTGAGAATTTAGTCGTTTTGAAGTCTTACATTAAAATAGAACTTTGCGTTGCCATGTTTGTGTTTGGGTGGATAGCCAAATCCGTCATATGCAAACATAGTTGAAAGTTTAAAATTTAAATCCAAACAATTTTCACAAATATTGTTTTGGGAGCACATAAGACAAGACGGCATGACATGTCTAGAACTTTTAGGGCAGCCGCGGTGTGGCCATCGCCAAATTTTCCAAATTACATAGTGAAGCTTCTTGCTTCCCGATAGTTTGTCTCTCTCACTCCTTACACTGAGATAGACCTTAATTATTTATTCCATGATCTTGTATCGACCCACATACTAATTCAGCAACAACATAAGAACTAGTTCGAAAAGCCAAAAATCAAATACGGAACTAGCATTTGGCACATGAAGTTGTTGGCCTTAGGTGATCAGCGACCATAACTCTCTAATGGTATAGCCGTGTTTGTTAGGTGATGATCTCTAACATGTGCACTTAAGTTTAGTTAAGTGCTACAAAGTAATGGTGAAGCTCTTGAAAACTAGAACCGGAAACAACATCGCTACCCCAAATTATGTCATTTTTGCATGAAAATATGTCAAAGGTTTAGCTGTTATAAAGGTCTTTTTGCAGTTATCTTTGATTCTTAACAATATCTCTATGGGTGAAGTCAAAAGACGGAGCATTTGGGAGGCGACGAAGTGGCCACCATGGATGGACAAGGCGGCAGCCTGGGACAAGAGGTGAGTCCAATGTGGTTGTGACGAGGGGTTAACTCGACAAATGTCCTAGATGAAGGACTTAGGATCGGGGAGATAGGGCATCGGATGAACTCGAAGGTAAAACTCAGTCAAACGAGGTGGCTATGAAAGTAAATGTGGGTGTAGAACCTGGCTTTCTTTTAATCTGGCCTATACCGTCCCCTCCTGGCCCCTATATATAGGTGGCCAGGTCTCGAGGATCGGGTAGGGTCCGATACAGATTACAATATCGACATACGGTAAGAACTCGTATTTCGACTAGTATTACAATTGGGCCTAGCTTAACGGGCCTCAGGGGTACTGAACTGACGGGCTCTATTATCTATACCCTTGTCAGTAGCCCCTGAGATTCTACCAGAATTGCAGATTCGGGTTGAATCTCTGATCTTTAAATCTTCGACTTGATCATTTCTTTGACTTCTTCATATCTTCAAATCTTCGACTTGGTCTTTCGACTTATTTTCATTATAATACCTCGCAAGGGGTTTTGATGAGCAAGCCTGACAACTCTAACGGATCAAGAGGCCAGTTAACTGTCGGAACAGATACTTGTCACCTACTTCAAATTCAATCCCCTTGGACTTAAATTCGGGAAATCGATCAAATCCAATCTTTTGCCACATTTAGGACTTACAAAGAATGAATCCCAGTGGTTCTCAGGGTACCCAGTGCGTTCACCAGGATTTTCTTCGCGTCGTAGACACGGATACATGCCAGCAGAGCGCATCCATGTGCGTATACTGGGCCACACAGGATGGATTCTGGGGTCTTACCTTCGTGATAAATCACGGTATTCGAGTTTCGTTGCGATAACGCAACTCGAGAATCGCATGTCGCAGTCTTATCTGACTGAAAATATTCGGGTTATATAACCATGACTTAATAAACAACTCGCTCCCGATGGGAGTAATAACGTTTCATCGAATTTTCCTTCACTTTCCTTGCTCCCGTATTCATGAATAAACATCGTCGGGTGCGCGCCCAGCACTCCTGATGGGAGTAGCCCCCGAGGCTATAGTCGAAAAATTATTTTTTTCGAGTATAGGCTCAAATATAGTGTGCACCATCTTTATACTTCAACTCGAAATAATTTGATGATAATATCATCGGGGGCACGCTCAACGCTCCCGATAGTAGTAGCCCCCGAGGCTATAGTCGAATGTTTTCAGATATAGTCTCCAAAATTGATTCTTGTATTGTCGGCGCCAATCTTTTGTCTACTTTCTTGTCATCCTTTATCCGCAAATCGCCATATTCAATATTTGTCGAGTACATCTTTGGTTTTGTATTTTCTTCATGACGTCAGTGGCCAAATTTCTCTATACGTCACTTAGACTGAGCGCGAACCGTTTCGTGGGTAGCGCGGTAATTTTGTATTTTCCCCGCCCGTTAGTGGGCTGCCGCTTCCTCTCCTGGCACCACGTTTCAGCCCACGTTCCTTCACCGAGAAGGTATATTAGGGGAGAGTGAGGATTCATACTGTTTATCAGCTCTTTGTCTCCGCCGCCGCCACCATTGTCAATCTCTGCACCCTGTTCTTCTCCTGCATAGCCCCTGAGCGCAGATTCATAGATGCACGTGAAGCACTTGGCGGCGAAGAACAAGATGACCAAGGGGAAGGCGACGAACTCCGCAACGAGCTGGGTAACCTCTGCTTTCACGCAGAAGGAGCTGGACAAGGCCAAGGCGGACGGTCTCGTCTCCAACAACGACTCCATCATCTTTCCTAGCACCGAGCGGATCCCCAAGCTCCCGAGCGGCTACCGGGTGATGTTCCTCGCTTTCCTTCTCCGCGGACTCTCTCTTCCTGCCCACGAGTTCCTTCGTGGGCTTCTTTATGTTTACGGTGTGCAACTTCACCAGCTCACACCTAACTCTATCCTCCACATTGCCTATTTTGTGACTCTTTGCGAGTCGTTCCTGGGGATCGAACCCCATTTTCTTCTCTGGAGGTCCATCTTTCGGCTCCGCCCCAGCGTTTCTTTGTCAAATAAGCCTGAACTGGGCGGAGCTGTTGTTTCTGTGCGTGCTGAAGCCCAATATTTAGAATTTTCTATGTCTGCATCAGTCCAGGGATGGAGGACCAAATGGTTTTATATCAAAGACCGTAAGGCCTCCTCCAATGATGAATATGGCTTAGCCCTTTTCGATGCTTCCAAGGAATTGAAGAAGTTGTCATCGTGGGATTCAGCTCCCACAGATGCAGAGATGGAGGAGATCGCACCGCTGCTGACCCGCATCCAAGCCCTGAAAGGAGGTAAAGGAGGCGCTCTGTCGGGTATTCAACTCATGGCGTTTTTTGTGCAACGTCGGGTTCAACCCCTGCAGCATCGTCTTTCCAAGCTTTGGAACTATTCTGGCTTGGTAGATTCTTCTCGAGTCTCTGGAGATCTGATTGAGAAGCAAGATGTCGACAAGTGGGTCAGGGCTCTTACCAAGCTCACCAAGGATCATGCAGTTACGGACTTGGCCGCTAACTATTTCGATTCCGCGCACCCCTTGCCCAAGGTACGTTCTTGCTGTATTGTATTCTTTTGTCTTTTTCATCGCCTTCTTACTGTCCTTCAAGCTTGTCTTGATGATTTTACTGACTTTACTCATTTGCAGGACCACCAGTTCCTTGTTTCACGCCCTCCCCTTCTAGAGGAGGGGCCTCTTCCGGTGGATCTGGCTTCTGCTGCTTTCAACGCCCCCGAGGCTGAAGAAAATCAGGACATAAATGATGCCGAAGGATCGGAGGAAGATACCAGCTCGACGACGTCGCCTCCTCTTGCGCTTTCTGAGGATACTTGTGTTGACAAGAAGAGGAAGCGTGTCGAAGAGCTTGCTTCTTCGAGTACCTCCATTCAGAGAACTGCGGCCGGTGAAGCCCCTATTCGAGAAGATGATCTAGAACTTTTCGACTTCATGGCATCGTAAGTGTTCTTCGAATTTTATGATTTTGTTGTGTTTGCTTTCTTCCTTTCGGGTTGTATAAAACCTGTTTCCTTTTGCTTTCTCTACAGTGATGATGAAGACCCGAAAAGGGATGCTGCCACTGCTCCTTCTGCTGAAGATATAACTGTCGATGAACCTCCTGTGCAAGAAGCTGAGCCGGCCGTGAAGTCTCCGAAAGCCCCCAGAGCTTCTATTAAGAAAGTTTTGGTGACCCGGAGCGCCAAGCGGTCGAAGAAATCGAAGGAAACCGATGTTTCCCTTGAAGCCCACGGGTCCGTGGACTCCCTTGATGATGTGAGTAATTGCCCTTAACTTATTTTCCTTGCGTCATCCTGATGCTACCGATTTGATGAAGTAAATAACCGGCCAGTTGGGAACCCCAAGAGGAAGGTGTGATGAGTATAGCAGCTTGTTTTCCCTCAGTTAAGAAACCAAGGTTTATTGTTCAGGAGAGGAGCAGACAATTACGACTGAAGGTGATGCTTGCCAGTTTGCGACAGCTTCGGACAATTTATATATGGCGCCTCGTACAAGCTTTGCTCGCTAGCTGCAACGCGGAACCTGCACACAACACAACCAAGTACTTTGCTCCCAACTTGCGATGAGGTTGTCAATCTCACCGGTTTGCTTGAAACAAACGTTATGAGCGTATCGAGTGGGAAACAGTAGAGTATGCGAGTAAAGGAAACAGTGTGAGTAAAGTAAACAGGTGATAGCAATATGATGGAAATAGGACCGGGGTCCACAGTTCACTAGTGGTGTCTCTCCATAAGATAAATAACACATGCTGGGTAAACAAATTACAGTTGGGCAATTGATAGAATAAAGATAACGTGATATGTTAAGAAGATCACTACGAGATTTACTCTGGGCATTACAACAAAATACATAGACCGCCATCCAACTGCATCTATGACTAATAATCCACTTGTGGCGAATCAATCCGAGAAGTCCACAAGTATTAAGTTGCGAACAACAGATAATTGCATTAAGCAAAGTGTGTAATGTAAACAAAGCATATGCCCTTGAGCATATGAATGTTGTTTTCTCCCTAGTAGCAACAGCACATCTACAACCTTAGAGGTTTCTGTCACTCCCCCAGATTAAATAGAGGCATGAACCCACTATCGAGCATAAATACCCCCTCTTGGAGTCACTAGCAACTACTCGGCCAAGATAGCTACTAACAACGGAGAGTATGCAAGATCATAAACAACATAGAGATAACATAAGATATATTTCAGTATAGCAACTCAATCATAACACCAATATTCATCGGATCCCAACAAACCAAGCATGGCGATGAAGAAGACCTCCGGTGGCGATTCCCCTCTCCGGTAGGGTACCGGGAAGAGCTTCTGGACCCTCCCGATCTTCGGGTCGATGGCGGCGGCGGATCGCGATGTGTTCTGGAAAATTGATCGGGTACTTAGGTTTTTTCCGTCGGGGGGTCTTTATAGGCGAAGGGGCCTCGTCAGGAGTGGACCGAGGCGGTCTCACACGTAGGGGGCGCGGCCAGGGCCTGGGCCCCGCCGCCCTGGTGTGTGGCCACCTCGTGGCCCCACTCCGTCTCCTCTTCGGATCTCTGGAAGCTTCCGGGAAAAATAAGACTTCAGGAACTTGTTTCGTCCAATTCCGAGAATATTTCCTGTGTATCACTTCTGAAACACAAAAATGGCAGAAAACAGGGAACTGGCACTGTGGTGACTTGTTAATAGGTTAGTTCCGGAAAATGCACAAAAGTGCCACGAAGTGTAACGAAACAGTAGGCAAATGGTGTATAAACAAGCATGGAGCATCAAAAATTATAGATACGTTGGAGACGTATCAAGCATCCCCAAGCTTAACTCCTGCTCGTCCTCGAGTAGGTAAGTGATAACAAAAGAATAATTTTTGAGGTGACATGCACCTACACAATCTTGATCATATATGTAAGCATTTGTGAGCTGGGATCATAAGAACTTAAAGCATGGGCATGAAGATATAATCTTGACAATAGAAACTTAGCAACCATGTTCTAAACATGAAAATGAACACAAACAAAAGATCATGAAAATGAAACAATGAAAGTCAAACGTGTGTTCAAATCATAAGGAAAAACATACAAATGGTTTTCAGCTTGTCCTTCAAAGAGAGCAAAACATAAATGCATAGGACACCTTCAAGTTTAAGAGGGCGACTAGATACAAATAATTTAAGAACAAGTTAAACCAACAATATGAATCAATCAATGAAAACTTTGGGACAATGCACATTATAATAAGAATGACAACTATGCTCTCTTATGGTGCATAAAGAAATAAGGTGGTTACTCAACATAAAAGTAAAAGAAAGGCCCTTCGCAGAGGGAAGCAGTGATTGCAAGTTTTATAACCTTCAAAAATTATGGTACTTACCGGCTTTGAGCTCTCATTGCCCCCATCATAAGCATCTTGAATGGTTAAAGTTAATGCGAGAACAATTATGATGCATATGCTTGACAAATCATAAGTTGAAAACCTCGTGTCCCGTGAATACGAGTACCCAAACCTCATGCTCCTTTACTTAGAGTCCCAAGCAAGGCTCTTGTCATTGTAAATATATGAATATCATTGAGAACCGCCAATGGGGTACCTCCGTGCCCGATGACATGGAACAAGCCCACATCAAAATGACAGGACAAGCAGACAATGAACACCTCGACATCTCTTTTATTTGCCATTTGTTTAGCTTTTTATTGTGAGATGCGTCGTCGAATGTCCACCATGGGTATGCTGCAAATTTCCACCATGAATTATGCATGGCTTAGATTGGCGGCCCAGGCGTTTCCCTAACACATATACAAACTCCATGATCCCCACAAGATTCCCAATTCATTTCACACCGCGGGCATCCATAAACAAAAGATCACGATATCAACTCAAAAGAGAAGTGCAATGTTGAAAGCTTGCCCATGACTGCATGGCTGGGCTAGTCTCCAACTTATAACTTGTAAGCATAACAACTCAACATAAGAGACCACAATGTCAAATTTTTAAGAACAGGAAAAAGTAAAGTGTGCCTTCCGATTCGTGAGAGCTTTACTGACCAATTTTCGCATAACACTGGTAAGAGTTTAATTTGAAGAGAAAATAAAAGCAAGTCAAATTTACTTGGAATAGCAAATTGCTAGTAGGTATGTATGGTGGACACTTTGGAAAACTTTGGCTTTTAGGAGTTGGATGCACGAGTAGAGCTCATACTCAGTACAAGGCGAGGGCTAGCAAAAGACTGGGAGCGACCAACTAAGAGAGCAATAATGGCCATAATCATGCAAAGCGACAAAGCGACATTAAAAGAAGCATAAGATGGCATCAAAAGTCAAAAACTAAATGATCATAGAGGCTATTGGCAACTTTGTAAGAGTCTAACATGTGTGAGCATGCGCCAAGTCAACCCAAATAAAGCATCAAGGAGAAAACCAAAATAATGCTTCCATACAATAAAAACAACGCATGATTTTTTCAAAGGCTCATTAAGCAATCTCAGTTATTTGAGACAAGTCATGCTACAGCAAAACCACTAAGCATACTATCAAAAAGACATCAAGCATGACATGAAAAAGCCTAAGCCGCAGTCTACACAAGCTCCTTCTTGTACCACTATTTTGCATAAAGCTTTTTCTCTTTTCCAACACCATTTGAAATTTTTTAAGACACCTCTTTTGATGAAAACCAATAAAGATCTGAGGCAAAAATACACCTTGATGAATAAATATGACAAGGTCTGAATGCAAATCAAGGCAAAAACGAAAACCATAAGCAGTAGCAGAAAAAGAAGAACACTCGGTGAAATTGTAAGAATGAAAACGGAGTGTTCTTGGCAAATGAAAACAAGTACATCTCCTCCAAAAGAAACTTGTTGGGGTCCAACCATTTATTGCAGCAAACAAACTAAACTAACTAAGAAAACTAAAACAACTGACGCTCCAAGAAAAACACATAGTGCATGAAGCAATAAAAATATAGTGTTTTGAAAGGTGACCTGATTTTTGCCAATGAAGAAGGGGTGCCTCGGGGGCATCCCCAAGCTTTGACGCTCGTACTTCTTGGATATTTCTTGGGGTGATGCATGGGCATCTCCAAGCTTGAGCTTTTGTCCATTCTTCAACTCATCTCATCATTCTCCAATCCCTACACTTGAAAACTTCCTTCATAGAAAACTAAACACAAATCTATTAGCAACATTAGTGTAGCATAACATATAATCAACCTCTTTTTGCTTCAGGTTTCAACCCAAAACCACCACATATATAGCATATACTACTGTAGCAACTTACCCAAAAGTTCCGTGATCAAAAGAACTCAAAAGAAAGCGATAAAGCGGCAAACACAAATAGTGGCAGAAATCTGTCAAAACAGAACAGCTGACAAAGGCCGAATTTTTTAGGGGTTTTCTGTTGCTCAAATCAAAAAGTGTTCAACTAACAAAAGTTTGGATATAACCTGGGGCATATGAACAAGAAATCGCAGGTCCAAAAGATATACAGATAATTTATACGAATTTTTATGGTGCAGCACCGAAAACAGTTTCAGGACAGCAACATCCCCAAATCTTTACCTCACTCGAATTAGAGGCTTCTCTTGGCACAACAACAAAATAAAAAGGATAAGGAGCGGTCATTACAGTAGTAATGACTTCCAAGACTCAAATAAAAGAAAAAGTACTGAAAATAAAATATTGGGTTATCTCCCAAGAGTGCTTTTCTTTAACGCCTTTGAGCTAGGCGCAGAAAATTGCGAATCAAGTAACATCAAGTGATGAAGCATCAAGCTCATAATTTGCTCTAAGAATAGAGTCAAAAAGTAATTTCTTTCTTTTCCTAGGGAAGTGTTCCATACCTTTCTTTAGTGGGAATTGATATTTGATAGTGCCTTCCCTCATATCAATGATGGCACCTACAGTTCGAAGAAAGGGTCTTCCCAAAATAATAGGACATGAAGCATGGCATTCAACGTCCATAACGAGAAAATCAACGGGAACAAGTTTATTGTTAACCACAATAAGAACATCATTAATCCTTCCCAAAGGTTTCTTCTTAGCAACATCAGCAATAGGAACATCATAATAACATTTTTCAAGAGGCGGTAAATCAAGCATGTCATAAATCTTTCTAGGCATGATAGAAATACTAGCACCTAGATCACATAAAGCATGGCAATCAAAACCACTAACATGCATACCAATGATGGGTTCCCAACCATCTTCTAACTTCTTGGGAACGGAAGCTTTTTGCTGCAACTTTTCATCCCTAATTTTCATGAGAGCATTGGTAATATGCTTAGTAAAAGCAACATTTAAAGAACTAGCATTGGGAGTCAAAGCAAGCTTTTGAAAGAACAAAATAACTTCAGATATATTGCAGCCATCAACATCAAAATCATTAAAAGAAGTAGAGCTATCATCTCCTACACTCCGAAAAATTTCAGCACTCTTTTGAGAAAAAGTTTTGGCAGTTTTAGGCTTTTTAACACAAGGAGTGGGAGTTTTATCTACACCAATCAAAGTAAGAGGATTGCTAGCATTGGGAACAACATCATTAGAGGTAGTAATAGTACAAACTTTGAAATTCCTAGCAATCTCATCCTCTCTTTCCCATCTAGCATGCAATTCTGCTAACAATCTAAGATTTTCATCAATTCCAACTTGAATAGCATTAGCAGTAGCAAAAACATTGTTCTCTTTCACATCATTAGGCAACACTTTTAATTTCAGAAGCTCAACATCATGAGCAAGGCTATCAACTTTAGAAGCAAGAATATCAATTTTGCCTAACTTTTCCTCAACAGACTTGTTAAAAGCAGTTTGCTTACCGATGAAGTCCTTGAGCATTACCTCAAGCTCGGAGGGCGCGGCCCTAGTGTTGTTGTAGGAATTACCATAAGAATTACCATAACCATTACCATTGGTAGAAGGATATGGCCTATAATTATTACTAGCAAAATTGTTCCTATAAGCATTGTTGTTACAATTATTGTTTCTAATGAAATTCACATCAACATGCTCTTCTTGAGCAACCAAAGAGGCTAAAGGAACATTATTAAGATCAACATGAGTCCTATCATTAGCAAGCATAGCCATAATGGTATATCAATCTTATCACTCAAGGAAGAGGTTTCCTCAACAGAATTTACCTTCTTACCTTGTGGAGCTCTCTCGTTGTGCCATTCGGAATAATTCACCATCATGTTGTCAAGTAGCTTTGTTGCGGCGCCCAAGGTAAGGGACATAAAAGTGCCTCCAGCAGCTGAGTCAAGTAGGTTCCTCAAAGAAAAATTCAGTCCTGCATAAAAATTTTGGACAATCATCCAAGTAGTCAGTCCATGAGTGGGGCAATTCTTTATCATAGATTTCATTCTTTCCCAAGCTTGAGCAACATGTTCATTATCAAACTGAGTAAACTTCATAATATTGCTACGCAAAGATATAATCTTAGCAGGAGGATAGTATCTACCAATAAAAGCATCCTTACACTTAGCCCATGAATCAATACTATTCTTAGTCAAAGACAACAACCAATCTTTAGCTTTTCCTCTCAAAGAAAAAGGAAACAACTTGAGCTTAATAATATCACTTTCTACATCCTTATATTTCTGCATCTCACATAGCTCAACAAAATTGTTGAGATGAGCTGCAGCATCTTTAGTACTAGCACCAGAAAATTGCTCTTTCATAACAAGGTTCAACAAAGCAGGCTTAATCTCATAAAAGTTTGCAGCAGGAGCAGGTGGTGCAATAGGAGTGCAGATAAAATCACTATTGTTCGTGCTAGTAAAGTCACACAACTTGGTGTTTTCAGGATTGGCCATTTCAGTAAAACTAAAAGTAGATAAGTAAAAATAACTACCAAGGATTCTAATTTTTTTGGGTTTTTGATATAAAACGATGCAGGTAAAATAAATAAAGTAAAGCAAAACAATAACAAAGTAAAGGATGTGTGTGCGAAAAAATCCCCATGTAGAGGTCTTCCACTCTTCCCCGGCAACGGCGCCAGAAAAGAAGCTTGATGCTACCGATTTGATGAAGTAAATCACCGGCCAGTTGGGAACCCCAAGAGGAAGGTGTGATGAGTATAGCAGCTTGTTTTCCCTCAGTTAAGAAACCAAGGTTTATCGTTCAGGAGAGGAGCAGACAATTACGACTGAAGGTGATGCTTGCTAGTTTGCGACAGCTTCGGACAATTTATATATGGCGCCTCGTCCAAGCTTTGCTTGCTAGCTGCAACGCCGAACCTGCACACAACACAACCAAGTACTTTGCTCCCAACTTGCGATGAGGTTGTCAATCTCACCGGTTTGCTTGAAACAAAGGTTATGAGCGTATCGAGTGGGAAACAGTAGAGTATGCGAGTAAAGTAAATAGTGCAAGTAAAGTAAACAGGTGATAGCAATATGATGGAAATAGGACCGGGGTCCACAGTTCACTAGTGGTGTCTCTCCATAAGATAAATAACACATGCTGGGTAAACAAATTACAGTTGGGCAATTGATAGAATAAAGATAACGTGATATGTCAAGAAGATCACTACGAGATTTACTCTGGGCATTACAACAAAATACATAGACCGCCATCCAACTGCATCTATGACTAATAATCCACTTGTGGCGAATCAATCCGAGAACTCCACAAGTATTAAGTTGCGAACAACAGATAATTGCATTAAGCAAAGTGTGTAATGTAAACAAAGCATATGCCCTTGAGCATATGAATGTTGTTTTCTCCCTAGTAGCAACAACACATCTACAACCTTAGAGGTTTTTGTCACTCCCCGAGATTAAATAGAGGCATGAACCCACTATCGAGCATAAATACCCCCTCTTGGAGTCACTAGCAACTACTCGGCCAAGATAGCTACTAACAACGGAGAGTATGCAAGATCATAAACAACATAGAGATAACATAAGATATATTTCAGTATAGCAACTCAATCATAACACCAATATTCATCGGATCCCAACAAACCAAACATGTAGAATTACATAACGGTGATCTCAATCATGTAGGGCAGCTCATGAGATCTAAACATGAAGCACATGGTGGAGAAGACAACCATCTAGCTACTGCTATGGACCCATAGTCCAAGGTAGACCACTCACTCATCGCTCCGGAGGCAAGCATGGCGATGAAGAAGACCTCTTGTGGTGATTCCCCTCTCTGGCAGGGTGCCGGGAAGAGCTTCTGGACCCTCCCGATCTTCGGGTCAACGGCGGCGGCGGATCGCGATGTGTTCTGGAAAATTGATCGGGTACTTAGGTTTTTTTTCGTCGGGGGGTCTTTATAGGCGAAGGGGCATCGTCAGGAGTGGACCGAGGCGGTCTCACACGTAGGGGGCGCGGCCAGGGCCTGGGCCGCACCGCCCTGGTGTGTGGCCACCTCGTGGCCCCACTCCGTCTCCTCTTCGGATCTCTGGAAGCTTCCGGAAAAAATAAGACTTCAGGAACTTGTTTCGTCCAATTCCGAGAATATTTCCTGTGTATCACTTCTGAAACACAAAAATAGCAGAAAACAGGGAACTGGCACTGTGGCGACTTGTTAATAGGTTAGTTCCGGAAAATGCACAAAAGTGCCACGAAGTGTAACGAAACAGTAGGCAAATGGTGTATAAACAAGCATGGAGCATCAAAAATTATAGATACGTTGGAGACGTATCACATCCATATACTTACGTGTTCTTCCTTGTCAGGAATTGTTGAAAAAATTTGTCGCCTTGGGCACTGAGTGTGCTGAGTACTTGAAAGCTGCTAGAGCTTCCAAAGGTGAACTCCTTTTTCTACATTTGCTTATCTTACACGCTCTTCTTTGCTTGTTGCTTGACTTTCCCTTTCCTCCTTGTTGTCTTGTAGATGCTTTGGCGACAGCCAATGCTCGCATTTCTTCGCTGGAATCTGAACTCAGCGCTTCTTGGAAAGCTTTTGATGCCGTGACTGCTGCCAAGGTCAGTGCTGAGAAGTCAAATAAATCAGCACTGGCTAAGGCGAAGAAAGCGGAGAAAGCTTTGGCTGATGCTAACAAGGAGCACCTCCATCGGGAGCAAGCTATGGCTGAACGTCTGAATATGATGTCTGCTGCTGCTGGAGGTACGTTGACAAGGGTATAGTAAATAGAGCCCGATAGTTGAGTACCCCTAAGGCCCGTTAAGCTAGGGCCCAATTATAATGATAGTCGAATACGAGTTCTTACCGTATGTCGATATTGTAATCTGTATCGGACCCTACCCGATCCTCGAGACCTGGCCACCTATATATAGGGGCCAGGAGGGGACGGTGTAGGGCAGATTAAAAGCAAGCCAGGTTGAACACCCAAGTTTACTTTCGATATACACTTATTTTGACTAACCTTTACCTTCGAGTTCATCTGACGCCCTATTCCCCCGATCCTAAGTCCTTCATCTAGGACATTTGTCGAGTTAACCCCTCGTCAATTGGCGCCGACCGTGGGGATCTGGGCGTTGGAGTCATGAATTCGACGGCTTTTTCGCTTTTAGCCAACAGCAGTTCAGAACTCGACGGAAGTCAAGAGATGGAGTTAACAATTGGAAGTTTGAGCATCTTCGTCTGACCATCGGGTTCATCCCGCCTCTCGGATTCGCCGAAACCAGATCCGTCGGCGAGCAAGCCCGAAACAGAGATAATACTGGAATCATCAGAAGGCTCTTCCAGCGAGGTAAACTCGCCGGTCAGCTTGGAAAAAGCACCAATCGCAGAAGGCGACAAAATTTGGGAAAATTTCGACTCAGAAGAAAGGGTATGTCAAACATACAACAGCGCAAGGGACTTCGCCGTTGGAAGCAGTGGCGTCTCCAAAGTGCATCAGCTATGCGTCATTATCACCGAGGCAGAAGAAGAGAACAACAACGAAGGAAGTAAAAAGGTCGACAGGCAAGTCGACAAAATAAAAGAACACAACAAAAAGGGTAAGGAGAAAGTCCATGTTTCGGCTGGCGAATGGAGAATGATCAAGTCAGCTATCAATCATGGTACAGAAGTACCCGAAGGATCGAGAAGAGAAGTTCTAATGGGATATCAGTATGCATTATACCAACATAGGAAGAAACTAAGGGAGGAAAGAGACACGGTTCTTCAAAACAATAACAACGTATCAAGGGAGGAGTACTGGGATGACTATAGTGAGGATTCCGAGTACAGCAGAGAAAGGCGCAGAGACCCAAAACACAACAGGGGGGCAACAGCACGCAGCAGAGAGGAAAGGTACTCGAGGAGCCCTACCCCACAGCTAGAAGAGGAGAAAGATGACTTCATGCAAGAAACGCCAGAAGCAGCATTGATAGCAGCACAGGCGTATTTACTAACTACAAGGCCAGAACCCGGGGATCCGCGAGAAGATATGCACCAAGCCGTGATACGAAGCCTCGGAATAGTGGAGAGCAAGATCAGGGAAAAAGGTCCAGACACAAAGTCGACAAGCTACAAGGAAAAGCAAAAGGAGAAGCTCAGATACAACTTCGCAGATAACGAGTATAGTGAGTCATCAGAAGAGGAAAGGCGACAAAAGAGGAAGGAGGACGCAAGAAATATAATAGCGCAGGCTCGAGTAAATAAATCACGCCACGCCTGGAGGGAAGAAAATTATGAAGACGACGATAAAGAGATGGGCGCATTATGCTTTACCCGCAGGGTTCGCAAAACTCGGGTACCCAAAGGATTTAAATTACCACATGATCAACATAAATATGACGGGTTGCAAGAACCTACCCTGTGGTTATCGGACTATTTGCAGGCAGTGCAGATATTAGGGGGAACAAAAGCGACTGCAATGCAAAGTTTGCAGCTACACCTCACCGGTGCAGCACGGTCCTGGTTGAATACCCTACCCAACGAATCCATTGGAAGTTGGGGAGAACTCGAAAGCCAATTCGCAAGAAACTTTCATTCAACATACAAGCGCCCAGCATCACTGGAGGAAGTTAAGGCGTGTGTGCAAAAGAAAGGCGAAACTCTACGTTCTTATATACAACGATGGAGTGTAATAAAAAACTCAGCAGAGGACGTCTCCGACGAACGAGCAATAGACGCTTTTTCGGCTGGACTTCGTCGCTTAGATCTCGTGGAAGAAATAGGAAGAACAAGACCTACGATAGTAGCCGAGCTAATGGAAGATGCCAACAAATTTGCTGATGGAGAAGACGCATATAATAACAAAAGAGGACGTTCACCAGAAGTCGACAGAATAAGCAGACAGAGGAGATGACACCGCAACAGGGATAACCAAGGAAGGCAAAATCAGGTAGCCATGGGCTACGCAGCCGAAGAAGAGGAAGGATATGAAAACAGGAGGTCTCAGGCAAAAGGAGTAGGAAATCGAAATACTCCGGTCCTTCGGCCGAGGATATGTTACACGGACCTTGTCGAATCCACTACGCATATCTTGATGGGAAAAGTGTCTCAAATCACCAGATGAAGGATTGTAGAACGTTCCTAAGGCTACAAAGTGCCATGGGTTCAAACCAAGGAGGGTGGCAAGAAGAGAAGCACACAAGTCAAGGATATCAAATGCAAAGGCTAGCAAGGCACCTAGAGTCAAAAGTTTACATATCAGCTATGATTCAACCGGTGCCTAAGTCGAAGAAAGAGCGAAAGAGCATATCCAGGCAAGTAAACCTAGCAATATCGTCACCACCAGCTACTACAGAGTACTTGCGTTGGTCAGATCAACCAGTTAAGTTCAGTAGAGCAGACCACCCAAGGAAAGTTCCCAGGCCAGGCCACTCGCCTATGGTTTTAAAGGCACAAATAGGAGGGCACGACATCAGAAGAGGATTTATGGACGCAGGGAGTGGCATCAACCTGATATATGCTAGAACCCTGAAGGCAATGTGTATCTCGCTGACGAGTTTGAAACCAACAGACTGCTCCTTCCATGGAATAGTATCAGGAGCCGCAAACTACCCTTTGGGAAGAATAGAACTCGACGTCTGCTTTGGCAGTAGCAGCAACTACCACAGAGAGAAGCTGGAATTTGAAGTTATGGACTGGCCATCGCAATACCATGCAATCCTGGGGCGCCCAGCATTTGCAAAATTCATGGCAGTGCCTCATTACGCGTATCTTACGCTAAAAATCCCAGGACCCAAAGGAACAATTACAGTGCAAGGGAGCTTTGAAGTAGCCAGCACATGTGACAGAGAATTCAATAGAATGGCGCAAACCTTCGGCATGACAGCAGAATATGAGAGGCTAAAAGGAGAAACAGATCATAATGTGCTACCCGACGTTGGACGATCCCTGCCAGATCAGGCTTTCGACACAACTCAGGACTCGAAGAAGATCCAGGTCCACCCTACAGATCCAAACAAGACGACATCAATTGCGGTGAACTTGGATCTCGCATAGGAAAGCGCGCTCATCGAGTTCCTCCGTGAGCGCTGGGAAATCTTCCCCTGGTGTCCATCAGACATGCCAGGGGTTCCCAGGGAACTCGTCGAGCACGCATTAAATGTAGATCCCAAGGCAAAGCCAGTCAAGCAACCATTGCGACGATTCGATGAACCTAAAAGAAAGGCGATAGCATCAGAATTGCACAGACTGAAAAATGCCGGATTTATCAGAGAAATCAAAACTTCGAGTTGGGTATCGAACCCAGTTATCGTACCCAAGAAGAACACAGACGTACAAAGAGTATGTGTCGACTACACATCCCTCAATAAGCATTGTCCAAAAGATCCCTTCCCTCTACCCCGCATCGATCAGATAATTGATTCAACAGCGGGATGCGCGAGGCTTTCCTTTCTGGACGCGTATTCTGGTTACAATCAGATCAAATTGAAGAAGGAAGACGAAGAAAAGACGGCCTTCATCACACCGTACGGAGTGTTAACCCCTCGTCATACGTACTATACCTTTCTTCTTCTGTTGTTGTTTTACTTGCTTTCTTGTACTCGCTGATATTTTCCTCTTCTGCTACTTTCTGTTCCCTTGGTTCTACAGAATGCACCAAGGTGTCTTCGTCGACTTTGCAACCAGTCGATGATCCTCTCATGGCCGCGGTTAGCTTACTTGAAGCGAACTGGATATCTGTCCAAGAAATCTTCGAGTTGGTTAACCGCATTCTTACGCAGATTTTTGTCGGGTTGTGGCCCAAGCAGAAGGCGAAGGTTCCAAACAATGATGTGAAGAAACTCGCCCAAGCCTTCGACACTACTGAAGACCCCATCCTTCAAATGAAAGGCCTTTCTTTGAAGCGAGGTGCCGAGGGGGCCATTGCATTTTCATATGCACATGGCGCGGAGTTTGACTGGGAGAAGGTTGGCTCTTCCCATGGCCGCACCCGCTCAGAGCTGAAGTCTTTCTTTGAGAAGGCGAAGAAGTTTGCGCCCGCCATCGTGGCGATGATTTCTCCTTCAGCGGCTTCTGCGGCTTCTCCTACACCAGCTTCTTCGACTCCAGCGACTAACGAATCCGCGCCTCCTTCAACTACTGGTGCTGCTTCTGCCACGCCTTCTTCTACCACAGAGCAGGACACTGAGGTGGCGTAGACTTAGTCTTCCTGTTGTATTTTTAATTTCTTTTGTTGTAATGAACTTCTAGTTTGTGCTTTTCCTGAGAACTTGTCAAAAGGCTTTGTACTCGTTTGTAGATATCTTTTCTAATATGAGATGCTTGAATGACGTTTCTGAGATGTGCCTCTTCTTCTCGTTAACTTCCAGCTTTTGCTTGCTAGTGAATCGTCGGGTTATGATCGAGCTCCATCTCCTGACGATATATTCGCCTCTGGGATTTCCTCGCCTCCTCGACCTCCCTATCGATGTGAGGAATATTCTTTTAGAGTTGCGGACCTTGAGAGCCGCCTATCCTTGATGAAACGCCAGGCACAAGTTGCTCTAGACAAGGCTAGTAAATCCCATGGTCTTGTAAAACAAGTGTCTGCTCTTGAAGACAAATTGTCGGGTCTAGTAGCGAGGATCGCTCATTTTGAGGAATGCGAGTCTTTTCTGCTTGGTATCGTCGAGTCTGTTTGCGAGATGTTACTTTGTAAGTCTTCGGTGATCCTCTTCTCTTTGTTTTTCCTCTTGTCTTCTGCATGCTGATTTTCGCTTGAACTGCAGGTACCTGCCTTGATCTTGTTGGCGAATCAAGTCGAGTTGTTGAGTGGATTACTGCTCTTCAAAATGCTGCTCAAGGAACCGAAAGCTTATGGTCCAATCCCCGTCGTTGTCGCGCTATCGTGCTTCTTCAGGATCGTGCGCAGTACATCGGCGAAGCTGTTGATGGTTGTCGGAAAGCCTTGACAACCATGTACTCTGTCATGTTGCCTCGTAATCCTATGCCAAGGGATTTTAGACAGCTACTCGAAACTTTCCGGACAAGCCAGCGAGTCCACTTCCTTATAAAGCTGAATCTGATTGCTGGTGCTAATTTTGCTCTTGGATGGATGCGAAAGTGGAATCCAAGACTTAATTTTGACTGCATGTCTCAGAGTTTGCCTCCAGGACGAACTACGGTTAGTATTCACATGGATGCAACGCTGGAACCAGCGAGGAGGATTATCTCGAGGTTATTGCAAGAGGACGCTAGGTTTTTTCAGGAGTATCATTACTTGAATCCTTTTGGTGTCGATGACTTAGAACCAACTGCATCGTGATTTTGATGTATATAGTTATTGTACCGCGAGAGTGTTTTTTCCCTGAGTTGTTACCCGAGGGAAATTTTAGTATTCAAGGCGTTTGGTTTGCTTTGCCGTTTGCCGCGTTTAGATATGTAAGCTCAGATATGAGGAACTTATCTTTATTATACTTGTAATATAAGATACATGGGGTGACCCAAGAGATCCAGCCTGTGACCTGTGTTCTGGATCTAGAGGGCATTGCCCTAGGATGACTTGTGGCTTTTACAGCCTTTTTCTTCTACCCTACTTTGGTGTTCTCGACACTTATGCCCCTGTGGCCTTCTCTTCTACCCTTGTAGTTTTGTCTTCTCCTGATGCTTCTACTCGTGGTTTCTTCATCTCTGGTTCCGCGGGATGTCCTTCAGGTAACTTGTCGACTTCTGTAGTCGCGCTTTTCGCTTTCTCTCTGGGTTCTCCATAGTTGGCTATCATGCCAAAGTTTTGCGCCATCTTGTGGAACTCTTTGTCGCATAAGTCTGATACCTCGAAGCTTCCTTTTACTGTGATGATTCCTTTTGGTCTTGGCATCTTGAGTACTAGATACGTGTAGTGAGGTACTGTCATGAATCGCGAAAACGCGGGTCGCCCGAGGATCGCGTGATACTGAGATGGCCAGTCCATGACTTCGAAGTCTAGCTTTTCTCTTCTGTAGTTTTGTCGGTTGCCGAAGCAAACGTTGAGTGCTATCCGACCTAGTGGATAATTGGCACTTCCTGGTACGATCCCGTGGAAGGAGCAGTCTGTTGGTTTCAGGAACTCTAGTGATATATGCATTGCTCTGAGTGTCTTTGCATATATCAAGTTTATTCCACTTCCCGCGTCCATGAATATTCTGTCGACATCATAGGTCCCGATTTGAGCTTTGAGTACCAAGGGCGCGTTTCCTGGCCGAGGTACTGTTATTGGGTGATCATCTCTGCTGAATTCAATGGGTTGCTCTGACCAATGCAGATACTCTGTTGTTGCTGGTGGTGAAGTTATTGCGATGTTGACTTATCGAGTTATGCTTTTCTCCTCTTTGTTCGACTTGGGCACTGGCTGTATCATTGCTGCAATGTGCCCTTTAGATGGAACATATCCTTCATCGTCGTCATGTCCCTGATTTGATTGATCTTGGTTCTTGTGAGCTCCACTGTTTCCTTGTTGGTTTGTAGGTATGTTGCTTGTGTTTCCTTCGTATCCTTGCCATTTTGCTTTGGCTTGCTTGTTGAGTGCTGCTTCCTGCAGTTTCAAGAACGTAGTGCAATCTTTCATTGCGTGTCTAGATACACGTTTCCCATCGACAAACGCAGAGTGAATATGGCATGGTCCATTGAGCATATCTTCTGGTGATGGGTTATACTCTCTGGATTCCCTTGGTTGAAACTTTCTATAATCTTCTTTTCCATAGCTATGGTATCTCGAGTTTTTACGGTCGTTGCTCTGGTAGCTGTTATCTTTGTATCTTGCGGCTACTTGGTTGTGAGAGCCATAGTTGTCTTAGTTGCGGGATCTTCTGCGTTGACCTCCATACCTGTTTCCTCTATCATCCTCTGATGATCGCGTGCATTTATTGTTGCACGCATCCTCTCCATCTGCAAATCTGTTTGCTACATCTATTAGATCTGATACTGTTTTCGGCTTTATCCTGCCCATCTCTTCGACTAGGTCTCCTTGTCGTAATCCAATTATGAACGCGTCTATTGCTCTTTCGTCTGAGACTTCGACTGCCGAGTTTTTGATTATACTCCACCTTTAGATGTATGCCCTTAGTGTTTCTCCGCGTTGCTGCACGCAGGCTTTGACTTTTTCTATAGATGCTGGCCGCTTGTACGTCGACTTGAAGTTACTCGTGAATTGCTTTGTGAGTTCTTCCCAGCTTCCAATTGTTTCCTCTCCTAGTTTGCTTAACCATGACCTTGCTGCACCGGTGAGGTGTAACTGCAAACTTTGCATTGCTGTTTTCCTGGTTCCTCCTAATATTTTTACTGCTTGCAGGTAGTCTGAAAGCCATGACTGTGGCTCCTGAGATCCGTCGTACTTTTGCTGGTCATGAGGTAATTTGAAACTTTTGGGTACTGGCGTGATGCGAACCCTACGGGTAAAGCATGGCGCCCCCATCTCCTTTTCATCGTCTTCATAGTCGCGTGTTTTATTAGGAGTTCTGGATCGTCGGGTTCCTTTGTTCTTTGGATTGTCGTATCGTTCTGGTGACGGCGTCCTAGATCGTCGACTTCCACTTCTATGCCGAGGACTATTGTGACGGCATGGTGACCTCGGTTTGTGGGTTCCTTTGCTGCGATACGCTTCTTCCTCTTTTGCTGATAATTTATTGCCTACCATCTTCCATCCGTTTAGTGCTGCGCGGTGCATATGTTCCCTCGGGTCTCCTGGGTTTGGTCGTGTTGTATACAAGTATGCTTGAGCTGCCACCAGTGCCGCTTCAAGAGTTTTTGGTATAATATTTCCTAGATCGTCGACCGATAGGAAGGACGAGTCGAGGTTTTTCGATATACTTTCCCTTTCTGAATGCCCGAGATTCTCATATCTCGATCCATGTCGATGATGCCTTCTGTTTGTGTACGATGCATCGCTTCGTGCTCTGCGAGCAGTGTCGCTTGCTGCAATGGCTGAGTCCTTCCTTTTCTGTATTTCAATCTTTTCTTTTGCTAATAGCTTCGCCTGCTGCCTTAGGGCGTAATGATATCCCAAAAGCATATTTTGGCTGGAATTTGCTGGTATTGGCGTGCCGTGCTCCACGGCTGTATTGATTGTTCTCCACTCATCTTCTGATAGTCGAACTTTTACCCTTGTTGCGAGGGAGTCAGCGGTTTCTCCTTCCGCTAAGTGGTTTGCTCCTCTGTTTATGTTTGCTGGATTGAGCACTGGATTGTTGTTGTCGTCGAGTTCTTCTGAATTGTCTTTTGTGATGGCTAATATCTGGCATCGATTGTCGAGTTTTCCGTTGTAACTTGAAAAGATCGAATTATCATCTTCAGAAAGTTCTAGTCCTGTCTTCCAAGTGTCCGTTGATTGATCTGAGATGTCGTCGTGGTAGATCATGAGATTTTCGAGTTGAGCTTCTAAGTCGAGGTTTTCCATGGTTTCGTCGCCTTCTGCGATTTTTCTTTCTTCTGCTTCTGCCAAGCTGATCGGCGAGTTTACCTCGCTGGAAGAGCCTTCTGAGGATTCTGACATTGCTACTGTTTCAGGTTCACTTGCCGACGGATCCGATTTCGTCGGATCTGAAAGGCGAATCGAACCTAGTGATCCGACGCGAAAGTTTAGACTTTCGATCGTCAAATCTATATCCTGATCCATGCTCTTGAATACTTTCGTGAAACTTGACTGGTGAGGTTGAAAATCGACGGTTCCGAAGGGTATCTGAATTTTGTCGACTTGCGGATTATTGTTAGCTGAAAGCGAAAAAGCCGTCGAATTCATGATTCCAACGCCCAGAGTCCCCACGGTCGGCGCCAATTGACGAGGGGTTAACTCGACAAATGTCCTAGATGAAGGACTTAGAATCGGGGAGATAGGGCGTCGGATAAACTCGAAGGTAAAACTCAGTCAAACGAGGTGGCTATGAAAGTAAACGTGGGTGTAGAACCTGGTTTGCTTTTAATCTGGCCTATACTGTCCCCTCCTGGCCCCTATATATAGGTGGTCAGGTCTCGAGGATCGGGTAGGGTCCGATACAGATTACAATATCGACATACGGTAAGAACTCGTATTTTGACTAGTATTACAATTGGGCCTAGCTTAACAGGCCTCAGGGGTACTTAACTGATGGGCTCTATTATCTATACCCTTGTCATGTTGTATTGGCTTTGATGTGAACTAGTATTATGTTAGTAAAAACTTCATTTGTATATAAAAAAATGTGCATTGCAGAGATAGCGAACGTGAGACAGTGACCACCAGGGGATTTGCAAACCTCTTCATAGGCAATCATGCTAAGCATCGACGACATAAGAGTCATTGTTCTAGAAGAAGGTGCAAACATTGCATCGACAAAGAGCATTTTCTAGTTGAGGTAGTACGACATTTCCCGTATAGTACGAAAATAAACCTAAGAACTTGTTGGCACAAGTTGCTCTACTAATGATTTTTTGTTTCATCTCTACTTTATGGTCTCGTCGTAAAAACTGGCCGGAAAACTTTTCTAGTTTACACTCAGTTTTTATTTTGTGAAGTCCCTTTGCACTAATGAGATTGACCAAATTGTCAAAAGAAAAAAAGATGGACCGAACCAATCTGGACCTTCCTAGATCTGCGCCTTCTGTCCCGGGCTGGCCCGCCGGTGCGCTCTAGCGGGCTTTCCAAGTCGCCCGAGTGGTCTACTTTCCCCATCATCTCGTCTCCCATGTTGGGTGCGCCTAGCCTCCAACCTGGTCGGCCGCGAGGGGGGCGCCGCACACCTGTGTAGACGTGGCGTGTCCTGGTGGGCTGGCCCACCACAGACTCCTTCCTCCTTTTGCCTTCTTCAACCTCCCGTTACCTTTCCTCCCTCGAATCGCCGCCGCCACCGCTGACCGCCACCGTCAGCGAACTCCTCCTTCTCCGTCTCCGGCGTCGGTTCCTTCGATTCTCCCCTCTTATGGCAGCCTCCATCTCAGTCGCCGGTGAGCCCCACCCCCAACCCTAAGATCCCAGCACCCCCCACCCTAAGTTCCAGAGCTTGCTCCGCCGCCTCCACCGCGGCCAGCCGCGGCGTCGGCGGCTTCGTGGCGCCGCTGACTCGTCGGCGCCGCCCCTCGCCCTGTTCTTCGCCGGCGAACTCCTCCTTCTCCGTCTCCGGCGCCCTCTAACTGCTTTAAAAGTCGTGCTAACGGGCCGGCAAAAGGGTGTGCGGAGCGGCGTACGCTCCGACCTGGTCGGAGGGTAGGAATCGCCTCCCATGTTGCCCTACCCTAGTCCAGCCTCCAGCGTTGTCTGCACTCCTCACCTCGCCGCCTCCATGCCGCTCCCATTGCGCCGCCTGCCCACCGCACCATCCCTCCCAGCTATACACCCGCACGACTCTACCGTGCCGCCCTCTGTTCGACTCCGGCGACAACATGGGTGGGTGGCGATGGAGAGGACGTGACGACGACGGCCCGAGGTATTGCCGCGCGCGCGGCTTACGGAAACTGGTCTCATCTCTTGTTTGTTACCTGTGGCCTGCGGCCTGCGGCGTTTACTCGTGAATAATTAACCCCTCTGCTTACTAGCTGACGCACAACCTCTTCGATCATTCCGATCGGATGGAGTAGATTATATTGCCATCCATCGAAGCACATCCAAGCTTATAGTGTCCTATTCTTCATTTCATGGGCTTACCATTTTAGATCAGCCAGGGATTTCCAGTAGGAAACTTGAATGACTTATTTTTATGGGACTTATTTTGATGGCTGGAGCGATCCATTCTTGTGATACCTGGAATGATTAATTCTTTGTCTCTTAGGATGAATATTGCACAAAGTTCCCGTGGGTCTTTGTCTTTGGACTAACTACTAGTGGTTGCTTCTTTATGTTTTAATTTTGTCCCAACTCATTGATCTGATTAATCAATAAATAATGTAATCACTTGGAGGAGTTTCACGTGTCTCCTTGCAACAGAGAAATATGAAAAAAAATGTACAGAGAAATGAAATAATATTAAAATGCAATTTTAACTTTAGACACAAATTTTACTACATTGACATCGTGTAGTCTATGTTTTTTCTCCCTTGTCGCTCTTTCCGAAAATCAAGTAATCTGAAAATCAATACCCACTTGCAATTGGCAAAAACTTAGTTGCAAGCTCACCATTCAGATCGTCCTCTACGCTCCACATCGATTCTTCAATACCAATACCTTGCAGTGAGGTGCATCAACATGGTTTCTTGTGCAGATCTGGACTCACACTCAACGACGCAACCATGTCAAGGTAGAGCTATTCCTCAATGCTCCGTGGCAGTAATCTTTCAGTTTGAAGTTGGATTTCCTCTCATAGTTTGGGCTTTTTTGAACCGAAGTGTCGGTTTGAATTAATGCCACATATCCCTTCATCCCACAGAGCCCAAATCATTCACGGGTGATGATAGTTGTGACACTGCTTTCTTCCTCCAGTGGCATCAACAATGTACCTAAACCTTGCAGAACATGTGTGTTCTCTGTGATTCTTTTTTCTATGCTACATATTATGTCTGTATATGATGCTTGGGCAGGAGCACCAACGTGGCATAGATTTACTTTATGCCAATTGAGGGAGACTGCAACTAAAGTTTCATGCTCAGCTAAGTATTAATATGTTTTCATTTTTTCTACCAAATTTGAGCTGGTATATTATGTCGTTTTTTTTCATATACGAAGCTCTCCAGCTACATCTTTCTAATATGCTTGCAGTGTTTGGACTGAATTGGAAATATATGGCTTGAGCTAACGTCAAATTTAACCTACTGAGGGCCTGTTTGTTTGGGATGTGGCTGGCTGGCTGTGCAGGGAAAGCTGATGTTCTGAGTTGAACCGTTTGGCTAGTTGTCTGGCTGGCTGTGTGTTAAGGAATTGTCTGAAATACCCTCATGGTTGCTGACTTAAGTGTATTAACGTATTTGTGACCGCAAAATACCATGAATACACAAAAAGTAAGCACACTAGTAATTAATTAAACATACGTTTGTGTCCAAAATACATACTTGTACCAGTACACAAATAAGATAACATCCAGAATGAATATAGATTCATCCAAACTACATGTCCATATTAATTTAGCTAGCACTAATCAATCATCTTTTTCTTGCATTGAACACAGATGTAACAATACTATCACGCGTCAAGTCTATTGAACACGGTTTGGTCTGGGATCCTCCTAGGTTCCTTATTCAAATATTTCTCGCTATAGAGATTACCATAGTAGCCCAAAACTGCCATGTCACGCGCCAATCCGAGAAAGTGGCGTGTCATTTCATATTCAGCATCACGATTATCACCACCACCATCCATCTACAAAAAGGACAACATATCATGTCAAATATCAGAAGTGCATGATACAAGAATACCAACCAAATTATACGTAGTACCAAGAATTGCAATAAAATAGTACCCAGACTTGAAAAAACAATATTGCATGATACATAAGTAGTAACCAGATTATAAAAAGCACCGAGACTTGCAAGAAATAGCACCCAGACTTGTTAAAAACAATACTACTTGATACAAGAATAGTAACCAGATTACAAATAGCTCCTAGATTATAAGTAGTACTCAGATTTGCAATGATACAAATAAAAGAGTCTCAAACAAATAAAGGTTTACAAGTTCTACCAGACTTCTAACACAAGTAGTCTGCAACAAATAAATAGTCTCCCACACAACCAGACTTGCAACAAATAAATAGTACAATAATACAAATAAATAATACAGTACACAACTGCATCACACATCTGCTTGTTCATCTCATTATGTGTCCTCTTCAACCAATCGAGTCTTCCATCAGTTGTTGCAAATGCAGCAGAAACCTCTCTATGATCCCTATTCATGGCTAGCTTGCTTGCTGTGAACATGATATCAGTCCCTTCATGTACTCCTAACTCTCGAACCATCGCCAAAAATTCCTTCATAGTTGGAACATTTTCATCCTTGCTGCAAGAGCAACCTTTGGTGTGCTTTGAGACAAGTGTGCTCAATGCATTGTTGTATGCTGTGAAAAAAGGGCTTTCCTTTTCCTTCTCTCCAGAACCAAACTTCCATTTCCCTGTGATTCTAGAGGCAGAGGCATCATGGTCATCATCGAGCATTATTGGAGCATCATTGCCATCTCCTATTTCTTCTCCAGCAATGCCTGCTAATTCACCAGTCACATGTGCCTTCCTAAACATGACATCTTGCTGCTCCAAGTTAGGAGGTGGCCCATTTCTATACTTTGCATGATCAGGGCGGATCTGAAACATAAGAGAACATAATACATACATGAGTCAAATTACGAGCATCAGAAATAATGATAGAAAGACAAGACAAGTCATGAACATTATAACTTACAGCTATGTGATTCTTCCACCAATCATCATCCGCATCCATAGTTTTTGTTTCGGGATCCCAACCAAGCCCAGTTGCATTTAACAATTCCATCCACCCCGTGTAATCCTTTTTCAAAGCATCCCATTTGTTCTTGAATTGCTTCTTCACTAATCTATTTCCGGTCTTTTCAAAAAAAATATCCTCAAGATTCTTGTAGCCCTTTCTACTCAGACAACCTCCATCCCTGTTGTTGGCGTTCACTTCGTCCATACAAATTTCATAGAAAACTCGAGTATGGTATGCATCCCAAACAGCCTTCGACATGGCAAGATAATACAAAAATAAAACAATCTGCAGAAGTATCTACAATCAATTCTTTTCATACAACTATACAAGAATCATTGCATTACACCATACAGTAATTGCAAATAAAATCATGTCATTTTCATCAATCAGTACCACATCATATAACAAAAGTACACCATACAGTACCTACAAGACAGAGGAAGGGGAAGCTCACCTCGTTGTGCAGAGGAGGTCGTCGGGGATGAGGAAGACCTCATACGCTGTTTGCCGGCGAGGATGGACGGTGGCCGCTCGGGGGTGAGGGCCGACCAGGATCTCGTCCTGCGAATGCGGGAAGGAGGAACGGGATGCTAGCCGGTAGGAGATGGGGGAGGGGGAGGTCCGACGGCAGCGTGGGCGGCGGCGCTGGCGGCGGGGCGGGTGAGGGCGCGGGAGCTTTTTCTCGTCTTGGAACCCTAGCGTCGCCCCTGTTTTGCTCGGTCTGGGTAGCAGCGAGAATTTTTCTTTTTTTTTGTCAATACCGATTCGTTTGCTATCCAGGTTCGCCGACGCGGTGGCATTTGCATGTAATTTGAGCGCAACGATATGTCTAGTTTCCGAAAACGATTCGGGCCTAATGTGCGAAGCCGCGGGAAGCACCTCTCGAGGTGCTTCCTCTAGTCTGCCTGTGCGAGCAGTGGCTTTGGCGAAGCCCGCAGTCGAAGCCACCCCGTTTGTTTCGTTGGACCTGCTTTTTTCTAGTGGAAAGCCAATAAAAGCCCAAACAAAACAGGCCTGAGTGTACTTCAGATTTGTAGGTTACATATGGATGCTGGCTAGCAGCCACTTGACGTGATCTCCTTTACAGGCTTTTCTCAAATGTTCTCAGATTTTACAATCACTCATTATAATAAACTTTCTAATCTTCATAGCGAGCATGTTTGCTAATAGGCTCAATCCCAAGATGTAATTTAGGTTGTTGAGAGCAACCATGTATTTCATTAATTGAAAATCAAGTCATTAATTGAATATCAAGTTACATGAACACACGTACCTGGAAATTAAAAGACGGGCCAGGAAAAAAGGCTGTCATGAAAACTTTACATATAGCACCCTAAAGGATAGAAAAGTTCAAAACCATCCCTAAAGTTTCCTACACTCGCCGAAGCTAGCGGTGGCCGCCAAACTCCTACGTCTCCTAGACGAACTTTTGAAGAGATGCCGAGCCTCCACAATTGCCAGATTCAAAGAAGCATCATCGTAAATAAGGCTTTGTGAGTCGATGAACATGCCCACTGCAAGCATCAAGGCACATGTCGTTGTGGCACGTTGACCGGAGGATGTACCCATGCTATCTTGGACCAAGGTACGTCGTATGCCATCGACGAGGTTGAGGAATAATGACAGATCCACCACCTACGAACCAACCTCCTTTGCTCCAGAGCATCCACCTCGCCTTAGCCACAAGCGCCGTTGTGGATAACGATGAGCGACAGCGACACGTCGAGAAATAGATCTCGATGGATCTGACTAACGGTGAGAAGACCAAGCTACCAATCCGAAGGATCGACAAGCACATGTTGCCATCAGCTTCGAGACGCCGCCGTGAAGGTCGCCGCTGGTGTGGGAGTGGAGTTGAGACAGATTTATTTGCTCGGGCGCTGCTCCCACCACACTAACGATGCACCACAGCAGACAAGCCCAAACCATACCTACAGAAACAGGAAAACGAGGTCCCCCCCCCTCCCTCATACGCGACAAGGGGTGGGAGAGGGGACCAACGGCCTGGATGATGGAGATGGGAGAGGGTTGGTTCTGCTGCCGCCCTGTCGCACGAGCGAGAGGAGGCGAAGCGGTGAATTGCATGCATTGTGGAAACTTACCAAACCAAAGAAAACATCCTATTTTGTATTTATACAAAAATTCTTAATGTTAGCTAAGGATCCCACTATTATTCCATTCCTACTAAATGCGCATTATAAAACTAAAATACCTCACACTGGATCCTCAACCGAGAAATTCAATCATCATTGCAATCAGGAAAATAGAGTACAAAATTCTTAATGGCGGCTAAGAATCTCGCAGCAACGCGCGAGGTATTATCTAGAATAACTAAAAAGATCATCATCACTAACCTATTTCTTTAATTCTTTAAATATCCAGCTAAGCCACATTAGTGGTTACCACATCACCTGCCCACATTAAAAAATGAGTTGGAGACCAGGCACAGTTGACTTGTTCGTGTGGTGACGCCTTCCAAGTTTGAAGACCCGATCTCTTCCCCCTTCCAGTTCTACAATTATACCAGCCGCTGAACTTCTCGTGATCCAATATAATTCGGTTCAGTTTTGCCATTCTGTCACCCCGGCCTGGCATGGGCGTTTAGCAGACCAGCACCTACATTTGTTTCCCTGATCCGCATGTTGATCCTTCTCTTCATCTTTCCATCGCAGCTTGCAGCAGTTTGTCACAAAGAAGATGACGCCGCTCACACTGGATTTGAGTTCTGTTCATGGTAGCCATGTGCAGTTCGTCATAGTCCAGGTGTGTACCAATCCCGGTTGGTTATGCTTCGTCCTAGCTCTTTCCTCCTTTGGTTCATTATCTTTTTTTTTGAAAAATTTTACGAGGGCAAAGGCTTTGCCCCCCATTCATTAAATAAGAGAGGAGTTTACACTAGAGAAAATAAAGATACAAAGGCCAAAGCCTACTCTCCCGGAATTAAATCACCCAAACGCTTTGCCCCGGCTAAAACCCAAAGTCTAGCCTCACATTTTATGCCCTCAAGGATCACAAAGGAAGGCGAGAGCTTATTCCTAAAAACCCGGGCGTTCCTCTCCTTCCAAATTTCCCAAATGGTTAGCAAAACGAGGGACGCCAAACCCTTGCGGAGGGGGTTTGCACCTTCCACCATAAGAGACCACCATTCTTGGATGCCCATTCCGCTCCATTGCCTTGGGAAGATGGTATGGAGGCCAAGCCAATCCTTGAGGAGCTCCCAAACTCTCCCGGTGAAGCGACAATGGATGAAGAGGTGATTATTTGTTTCCTCGGTTTGCTTGCAAAGGGGGCAAAGGCCGCAATTATCCCAACCGCGCCTGCGCAACCGATCCGCCGTGGAAAGCCTATTTTGGAAAGCAAGCCAAGCGTGGTTCTTGAATTTTGGAGGCGCCCAAGCCTTCCAAATAAGCTTGTACATGGGAGAGTCAATGAGACCCAAAAATTGAAGCTTGTAAGCGGACTCCGCGGAGTATTGCCCATTGGCCGTGAGTTTCCAAGTGATTTCGTCATCCACCTCCGCATGGAGACGCACCCTTTGAATGAGGGCCCATAGATGCACGAATTGCGTGAGGTGATCAATGGATAAGGTGACCTCATTCCGGAGTTTGGAGATCCACTCGTTGTCATGGAGGGCTTGCGCGACGCTCCACTTTTTCTTTTTGCAAATCTCAAAGATTTTAGGGGCAATATCTTTAGGCTTCCTTCCATCAACCCACGGAGCGTACCAAAAAGGCGTCTTGAGACCATTTCCAAGGGTGATATTTGTCGCTGCGTAGAAGATATCCATATCATTAGCCGTGCAAGGGTTGCCGGAGCCCGCCCAAATTCTACCGTTGCTAGTCCATTCGAGCCACGGCCACCGCAATCTTAAAGCCGTTGCAAATTTGTCTAAGTGTAGGATGCCAAGGCCCCCAAACACCTTAGGCCGGCACACGGCCTCCCAGTTAACTTTGCACTTGGCCCCGGAAGTTGTATCCTTTGCCGCCCAAACAAAAGCCCTCTCCAACTTATTGATGAACTTTAGGGTGCCCGGAGGGATGGCAAGCGGAGTGATGTGGTAGATCGCTTGGGAAGCTAAGACCGACTTGACAAGAGCCACCCTCCCGGCCATATTTATCATCTTGCCATTCCAAGTAGGAAGCTTGCCCGCACACTTGTCTTCAAGGTGTTGGAAGTCTCTTCGCCTAAGCCTCCACACCGAGAGCGGGAGGCCAAGGTACTTGAGAGGGAAAGATGCGTGCGTGGCGGGCATGTCCTCGAGCACCTCGTCAATATCAATGTTGGCACAACGGATAGGTACAACGGAACTCTTGAGGAAATTCGTGCAAAGGCCGGTGACCTCACCAAAGTTTTGAAGGATCCCCGCAATATTTTGGACATCACTTTTAATGGGAGCGATGAAGACGGCCGCATCATCCGCATAAAGGGAGGTACGCAAAATAGCCCCGCGGCCCCGAAGCTTGTGAAGAAGGCCCGCGCGCGTTGCCTCTTCCAAAATTTGAGAAATAGGGTCGATCGCAAGCACAAAAAGAAGCGGGGATAGGGGGTCGCCTTGACGGAGCCCTCTACCGTGGGCGATGGGGGGGCCCGCGACGCCGTTGAGGAGCACGCGAGAGGTCGCGGTGGAGAACAAGGCGGCAATCCAATTCCGGAACCGATGGGGGAAGCCCCTTCTTTGCAAAAGATCGATGATATACTCCCAACTCACATAGTCGAAAGCCTTTCTAATGTCAAGCTTGAGGAGAAGAGCCGGGGTCTTAGCTTTGTTGAATCTAGTGGCAAGGTTCTTCACATAGAGGAAGTTATCGTGGATGCTTCTCCTCTTGATGAAGGCGCTTTGGGCATTGGAAACAAGCTCATTCATGAATGGGGCGAACCGTAAGGCGAGCAACTTGGCAATAATCTTTGCAATGGTGTGAATGAGGCTAATAGGCCGAAAATCCGAAACTTCCTCGGCCCCCTCCTTTTTAGGAATAAGCACAACGTTTGCGGAGTTTAGCCAATGGAAGCTATGCACATGGAGGTCTCCGAAGCTCAAAATAACTCGCATGACATCCCCTTTGATGATGCCCCAACATGTTTTGAAAAAGATCCCCGTAAATCCATCGGGGCCGGGGGCCTTGTCACTAGGCATTTGCTTGATCGCGTTGGTAACCTCTTCCTCCGTGAAAGGGTCCGCCATGGATTCCAAGTTTGGGTTGTTGAAGTGAATCCCTTCCCAATTAAAGTCAACCGAGCGCACGTCCCCCTTCCTCATGATCGAACGAAAGTGGTTGAGGATGACTTGTTCCTTGGCCTCGTGATCGGTGACCCACCCGTTGCGGTGCTTGACACGTTGAATGAAGTTTTTTCTTCTTCTAGCATTGACCCGAAGGTGGAAGAACTTGGTGTTTGCGTCGCCCTCCTTAATGTAAGCAATGCGGGCACTTTGCTTTTTTCTTGCCCGCTCCACCACGGCGAGGGCAACCACTTTCCTCTTGAGTCTTGCCCTAAGGTCCCTCTCATTTGCATTGAGGGCTCTAGATTCTTGCGCCAAGTCAAAGTGCAAAATGACAAGCAAGGTGGCGTGCACAAGGACCTTAGAGTTGGAGAAGAGCTGCCTACTCCACTTGGCGAGGGCCAAGGCTGTGCGCTTCAACTTGTGGAAAAGTACATGGCAAGGTTCAATGTGAGACGCCGGCTCATCCCAAGCGTGCTTGACCACCTCGAAAAACCCGGGGATCCTAACCCAAAAGTTTTCGAATTTGAAAGACCTAGGCCTTTTGGGCCCCCTGTCATCGGCGAGCAAGAGGGGGCAATGGTCCGACAAAGAAGAGGAGAGAGCATTGAGCACATGCGATCCAAAGCAAATATCCCACTCGGGGTTGCAATAGAAGGCGTCAAGTTTGCAAAGCGTTGGATTTTCCCTCTCATTGCTCCAAGTGAATCTACGGTTTTGGAGATGAAGCTCATGCAAGCCGCAAGCTTGAAGGGCGGCCCGGAAGCGGTTGATACGGCTACGGTTGACATTGGCCTTGTTCTTATCGCGAGCCCGTCTAATTTGGTTGAAGTCGCCAAGGACCAACCAACGAACACCGGCCGCCGGCTTGTGAGCAATAAGCTCCGCAAAAAAATCATCTTTCCGGTTGCTAGCGGTAGGGCCATAGACGGTTGTGATTTTGAAATCACCTTCATTATTGCAATCGAGAGGGTGCGCGAGCGCCGACAAACAAAACTCAGAAGCTTGAAAGTTGGACATATGAACCACTGAATCATCCCATAGCATGAGGATACCTCCTCTGGTGCCGATAGCCGGACGCTCTACAAAGCTTCGCAATCGATTTCCACCAATATAGCACGCATCAAAAGGGGAGATGCTCTCAAGCTTGGTCTCTTGCAAACACACCACATGACATGAGGAATCCGCAATGGTTTCATGCACCGTATCCTTCCTGTCTTGATCGTTCAAGCCCCGAACGTTCCAATTCAAAAAGTTGATTGTTGTCTCTAACATTGGAAACTAGCCAAACCCCAGGAGCAGAGACAAAACGAGACACAGAAGGCAAGGATGGCAAGTCCACACATAATTATAGCATGCCAGGAAGGTTCTCTGATAGCAGTTAACAGGTTCTTGGACACAATAAACCGATACAAGGCAAGGCACAAGCGCCAGCCTACCCCAAACGTACAGACCTGAAACAACAGCTGGATTGCTAACATTGGAAACAAAAAGGCCCAAGCAGGAGGCAAAGTAACAAATCAGGCCTGGCCAACGACAGTGTCGAGGGCCTCGTCGCCGAGCTCAAGGCCAGCGGCACCGCCATGGCTCAGCAGAGCAACATCCACAGCCTCATCCTCCAGAGTGTCAACTTGGAACAGCTGACGCATGGCAGCAAGCACATCGTCAGGGATCTCTCCGTCGAAGCGCCTGGAGAGCTCCTTCATTGCAAGTTCAGAGACCTGCTCTCCATCCTTCACGATTCCCAGGCCCCTGCACACAAATTCTTCAGCAGCCAGGGCCACCGGCTTGATCTTCTTCTTGGACTTCAGGCGGTCACTGACACGCCTCAGCGAGTAGGACACGTTCTTGACCATGTCCATGCCTGCCAGGGTCTTTCGGCGGTTGGCGACCCTGCGGGGCAGCGGAGATGACGGAGGCGAGAGCAGCGGGCTCGCCGCGGCGCAGAACAGGGGCTCAAGGGGCGTCAGAGCAGCGCGCGGTGCAGACGAGGCCGTGGTGCGCACGATGGAGCCCTCCACCAGGAGCGGGGGCGTGCGCTCGGTCTCGAAGCTGGGAGGGCGCGACGCTGACGAAGATGAAGGTGCCAGGAAGTCGAGGACTCTGCGAGCCCCGTCGCTTGTCGACGCAGCCGAGAACGGGGCGAGGGAGATACGAGCCGGAGGAGAGCAGCGCCCAGAAGAGAGAAGCAGCACAGGCTGGCAGCTACCAGTGTAGGTCGGTGAAGAAGGGCACACAGCCGTGGGGGACGAGGCCGGGTCCGGAGTTGCTGGCGGCGTGCGTGCTGCCCTGGACAGGCGCCTGGCCGAGCGCGGCGAGCCAGAACGCCCCACAGACCTACCACGAGGCCCAGTGGCCTCCGGCTCCAGGTCATCTTGGTCGCCATGGTCGCTGCCCGGGTCAGAGAGCGGCGCCGAGATGCGGATGTCCGGCGCCGTCTCCGGGCGCCCAACGCCAGGAGGAACAGACGAGGCCACAGCCCCACTCCCAGCGTGCCTGCGCCCACCGAACCTGTTGCCAGAGCGGCCACGGTCTCTGGCATTGTCCTGGTGACGGCAGCTACCCTCGCCAGCATTGTTGCTGCCCTTGCTCCTGGACAGGCTGCGGCGGAAGACATCACGCCAGCCGCGAGAGTCCCGGCGCCCACGCTTGTCGCGGTCGCGCCGGTCGCGATCGTCGTCGCTGTCGTCGCGGCGGCCACCACGGTCAGGGCGCCCATCACCACCCGTGATGCGCTCAGCGCGGTCGCGTTGCTGCCGCTCGCCGTCGACAAGGCCGTAGCCCCAGTCGTGCTTCTCGGGGAACGGGTCCGGCGCGCCATCAGGACCCGTGAGGTCCTCGACGATGTCGAGGTGGATCAGCGTCCGTCGCTGGAGGCCCTTGCGGCCACGCTCCGGCATCCCAGGAGCACCTGAAGGCCTGGGCAGCGTCACCCAGCGCACCCGTGGGATGAGAGCCGGGCTCTCAGCCCAAGCCCAGACACACAAAGCCTTGGTGAAGACCTTGTTTTTGCAGTTGTCTTCGATGTAATCCAAGGAGCAGGACCTGCCGATAATCTGCTGCACCACAAGCGGGTTCCAGGCATACAAAGGAACACTCTCGATGCACAGACGAACATGGTACTTGAGATCAACCTGGTCAGCATGGTCTTCAAGCCTCCAGGGCCTTACCTGAATTTTGTGCTCACCATAGGGGAAGTCATGGCGCGAGACGGCGAGCGAGCGGTGATGCGGGTGGATGAAGCGCACGAGGAACGGCTCGGGGTAGTGCTCGGTGACGCAGACGTCGTCCGGCAGAGCCGAGAAGGTGTCACACAGGGCACGGAGCATGATGTCCTTCGCCTCCCTCACGCCGCACGCCGGGGTCCTTTCGAACCAGGCGTAGGCCGCACCAGTGAGCAGCAGGGAGGCCTCCGTGTTCATCTCCGTCGTGGCGTGGATCACGACGAAGTCCTCCGCAGGCCTCGAGGCCGAGATGTCCTTGGCGCGAGGCATGGGCACGCGGACACCGGCGACGGCTTGGAAGCGGCCGGCGGCAGCTTGCTGGGGACGGGGCGCGGGGAAGGCCGGAGTAGTGCCAAGCTGCAAAGGCCCCGGCGCAGCAGCAGCTCTCCGGCGAGAGGGCGCAGGCGAAGCGGTGGAGGAGAGCGGCGCAGGCTCCGGCGGGTGGTGGCAGAAGCGGGCACGGTGACCTGAGCGGAAGCAGTTTCTGCACTTTATGGGGTCACGGCACTCTGAGGCCCTGTGCCCGCGCCTTCCCTTGAATAAGCAGCGGAAGCATCGACCCTGGATCCAGGCTGGCGGAGGAGGCCGGCCCGCCGCATTGAAGCCACCTTGCCTTGAAGGCAAAGCCGGCCGGCGCGGCCGACGGGACGCGGAGCTCTCCCATCGCCCCTGCCCATCACCTTTGGACGGCGCCCGAGGCTGCAGAGGTAGCCCTGCTAGGGGAGCGCCATTAATGGCCTGGCGCCAGTTCCCCCACCCACCAGCAGCATTGAAGCGGGAGGACGCAGCGCCAACGGCAGGCACACGCGAATGTACCTCAGGCTGGGAGTCGGGGACGAATTCCCCACCGCTGGAGACCGGCGCGTGCGGCGGGGACGGAAAGGGATCTCGATCTGCAGGGGAACGGGCTTGAAGGATTACCTGCGGGATGAAACCTGGTGGGATTTGGCTAGGGGGTGGTGGCAGGAGGCAGGGGAGGGCGACCGCCGCCGCAGCGACGGTGGGCGGGGTTGCCGGGGCGGCCGGCGGCACGGGCGGCGCGGGCCGCCGCTGGGTCGCAGGAGCGCGAGCGTTCCAGTCCTCCATACGCAGATATTAATGAATCTGGATCTTTGGTTCATTATCACCAGACCAGATCGCCACACAAAAGATGCCATCGTGGCTGAGCCACCAAATTAGCACCTTTTAGTGCAGGCATATGAGTCCATTAATCTGATGATGTTTTTATTCTTCCCCGATCTGTTCAGAGGTATATATGCTCTCTTCCTTATTCGTTTTTTCATACATATACCAGATTCCGATTATTTGTGAATATACTATTTCGTTCGCACCTCGCTCTTCGCGGATGACGCCGCCGTCTTTGTGGCCAGTGGCGGAGCTACAACGAAATAGTTGGGCGGGCCAGACTCATGGGGAGATTTTTTTTTAACTGACTAACTAAGAATTTGAGAAATATTGGGTGAGAAAATCATGTTTGTTTAGGGAGGGTGTGAAAATCATGCTATTAAATAGCTAACTAAGAATTTGAGGATAAGAAAAAAATTACACGTGCTAGACTAGCGAAGATACATGATCTTATAAGCCAGGACTACCAAATCTAGCTAGCTTTTCTATAGCGATATTTTTTTAGGGCGGGTACCTGCGACAACTTAGTTCAACCAAGCAGTCCAAGCAGCGTAGTGTGTGTTGTGTGTGTTCTTGGACTATTCTCTTGTTGGGCTTTCTATCACTACGGAGTATCACGTATATGTGCCTTCTTAGCAAGGAATAGGAGCTCGTCTGCTGGGTCGTTTCTGAATCTCTGCGAGCCTGGCTTAGCTCTTCCAATTCTACCGGACTGGGCCAACAACACATAGGTATAGAAGCTTTTGGCGGAAATCCTGGGCGGGCCATGGCCCGGGTCGGCCCCTACGTAGCTCCGCCAGTGTTTGTGGCGCCTATCAAGGAGGACCTACAAAACTTAGCGCTTATTCTTCATTGCTTTGGGCATGTCACCGGTCTTTGCACCAACTTCAACAAGAGCTCCGTTGTGCCTATTCGTTGCGGGAACATTGACCTTGAGGACGTTCTTGAGGGTATTCCGGTAACTCGTGCATCCTTTCCGTTGCGCTACCTTGGCCTTCCTCTCTCGGTGTGGTGCCTTAGGAGAAGAGACTTCCAACACCTTGAAGATAAATGTGCTAGCAAGTTGCCGACGTGGAATGGAAAGTTTGTGAATATGGTCGGGCGCACTTCGCTTGTCAAATCGGTCTTGGCCTCTCAAGCTATTTATCACTTGACCCCGTTAGCCATCCCCCCGGGTACCCTTAAATACATCAATAAGGTGGAGCGCGCTTTCCTTTGGGCGGCAAAGGAATCCACCACGGGCTCCAAATGCAAGGTTAATTGGGAGACCGTTTGTCGCCCCAAAGCTCTTGGAGGGCTCGGTGTGTTGCATATGGACAAATTTGCGACGGCCCTTCGCTTAAGATGGCCATGGTTTGAATGGACGGACCCAAATAAGCTTTGGGTAGGTTTGGGAAATCCATGCTCCGAGGAAGATATGAACATCTTTTATGCCGCCACTACTATCACCCTTGGGAATGGGAAGAAGACTCCTTTTTGGGATGCGCCATGGCTAAATGGGAGAGCTCCTAAGGATATTGCGCCAAAGATTTTTGAATCCTCTAAGAGAAAAAGTGTAAGGTTGATCAAGCCATCGTCAACGGGGCTTGGATTGCGAACATCACCATCGACAACACCTTCTCCGAAACCCATCTTGCCCAATTCATTGAGCTTTGGCTCCTCGTCAACGGCGTGCAACTTTACACCGGTGTGGAAGACTCAATTGTTTGGAAGTTGACGACTAATGGGCAATATTCTGCGGCCTCGGCTTACAAGCTTCAATTCCTTGGGCTTGTGCAATCCGCCATGAACACTATCGTGTGGAAGGCTTGGGCCACTCCTAAGGCCAAGCACCATGTGTGGCTTGCCTTCCAAAATAGGCTTTGGATGGCCGATAGATTGGAAAAGAGAGGTTGGGCAAATTGTGGGCTTTGCCCGTTTTGCAAGCAAACTACGGAATCAACGGATCATCTTTTTGTCCATTGTCGTTTCACCGTTAGACTTTGGGAGCTCATCATTGATTGGCTTGGGCTCCAAGGTATCCATCCAAGAGCTTGGGCATCCCTCTCTATAAAGGATTGGTGGACTTTATTGGCGGACGGGATAACTCCGAATTGGAAGGCGTTGGCTTCTCTCACAATGCTCACCGTGTGGGAGATTTGGAACGAGCGCAACGCTAGGGTCTTTCATAATAAGCAATCCCCCTCTTTTGTAATTCTAGATAGAATTAAGGTGGAGGCATGTCTTTGGGTGCTTGCGGGGGCGAAAAAGTTGGGTAGTATTATGCCGGGAGAGTAGGACTTTGGAGCGGGTTTTTTTTTTGTGTAAACTTCTTCTTAATTAATCGATAGAGGCAAAGCTTTTGCCCCCGTTTCAAAAAAAAAACTATTTCGTTCGCACATGCTTCAGAATGCCTTTTTTGAGTTTCGTTCCAACTTTATAACGATGCCTGTTGTGTAAATTGTTTTGCAGGTAGGCATTTGTACGTATACCACCAAAGGAAAGAATTAGGGGGCTGGAGCATACATTGATTTGTTTTTATTGGGTCAAATGGTTATTTATGAGCCAGATTGTGCTTTCTATAGGCAAGCAGCTTATCTCTAAATCTCCCTCTCTCTCGGTAAGTGTTTAGTTTTGCATTGGATTAGGCTAGTCACAACTGTAAATATCATACACTAGTATATTACTTCTATAATATATAGTATTATATTATAGTATCATAGCATAGTAATATTTATTGCTTTGTAGAATCTTAATAAAAATATGTGTACAAAATGTATTTATCTTTAAATTTCTAATTATACATGTCATGATACAATATAATATTATGATGCTACTATCATCTCTTTTTATTAATTGACGCGCTAGCCTTTTACCAACATGACATGCATAATATTAATTATCTATAATACTTTCATTTTGGATAGGAGTACTCTAAGAATTCATCACCCCTTACCTTGATAAATTTTAGCTTACGTTTCCATTACCGAAGGTATAGAAAAGGCTAAGTTATTCATGCAGCAAAAGACCCAGAAGATTGTAGATTTTCTGTTGTACATTCAGTGTTATGTGGTAAGCATGGATCACCCTTTGTAATGAAATAAAGAAATAGAAAAAATAAAATTACTGGAAAATAACAGAAAAATAGAAAGGAAAAAACCTGAAAATAAAATATAAATGGCAGCTGGACCTGCCCTACTCTAGTTGCCTCTGATTGGTGGGCACCTAGCGCGGTATGTACAGGAGGCACAACGACCGAATCTTTATTAAAGGTTGATATTAGGCTCATCATAGTCGGGAGTATCATATGTTAATACGGAAAATGCTCTATGGCTCATAGGTGCAATGCACCACCAAATCTGTACCGTTGCTTGTCATTGGGATCTGCCCAGCCCAAATGTATTGATGACGTATACTCTGTTGGTAAATGAAGTATCTTATGCATCTGTACCAAACTAGAAATACTAGTGGGGCCTGTACCTGTTGAAGAGATGCTCTCAGTCGCTGCATCGATTCACCGTTGCTAGTGTTCATTGTGCATCTTTACTTATTGGAGTAGGTGGCCGTTGCAATGGAAAAGGGCTCCTCATTTAGTGGGGTGTACTTGCTCCACCGATTCACATTGTTTCTTCTTTTCCACACGATTTTGTGCAAGTACTGGCACCAGTTCATCCCGCGTTCATCAAGTTCATCCGCGAGCCGGACCTGGGAGGCCATTGTTGGTGCTCACACAGCGGCGTTGCCCCCGACCACCGCCATGTCAAGGTCATCGGCCACCTCCCGATACCGTCGGGTGCATGACAAAGAACAGGCTCCACTACCTCCCATCGTTTGCCCCCTCTGCAAGAACGGGGATGTCGAGTGGTGGGTCTCGAGGACGGAAACCAACCCGGGCAAGCATTTCTACACCTGCGAGAATCACTGGGTACGTCCCCGCCACTCTCATCCCCACCATTGTCTTTCAACAGAAGAGAGCACTTTTTGCATCTTACAGAAATCATTCACCATTTTTGCTTCTCAATCGATTTGATTTTTCAGACCGGTAAATGCTCGTTCTGGGAGTGGGAGAAAGGATACGCAGAATTCATCCGAGCAAGGTGGCCACGGCTATTCACGATGGCACCGCAGGACGACGCCGACGGACGACGCCACGACCTCGCTTTGGAGCTGAAGCTTCTGGTCGCTCTATCCATCTCCACACTCGTCTGCGTCGTCTATATATGCTGCAAGTTCATCTGAAGCAAGGAACGGGCGAATGTCGCACTACCCGTCCTCACACTTGTCTGCGTCGTCTACATGTGAGGGAAGTTCATCTGAAGGAAGGAACGGGCGAAGACGGCCGGTGCCAGACCAATTTAGCTATTTTTCAGTTTACTAGTTAAACTTCTAGCAGTCACTTGTAATTTCACTTAGCAGCAGTAGTAATGTGGTTTAGTACGTTGTCGCTGTCGCGGCGGTCTGCTTGCACCACTGTATCCAAATCATGCTCCATTATTGCAATAGATTTTGCGTCACGCAATATTTTACATGACGCTAAAGGTAACTTAAATTCTACGCCCTCGAGCTGTCCTCAGCCAGCTCACCACGGCGTGCACGCGACGTACACATGCCCACTACGCGGCGGCGAAAAGTCGCAAAATGAGTTACCAAGGCGAAGCGTACATGGTACACACGTAGTTATGAAGGCGCATTTGGTTTGGATCAATGCAGAGTAAAGAGGGCGGCCCCCCGTACCAGCGCATGCGCGCATAGCGGCTGTGGTGCGAACTCATCTCTCCACTAATAACGCCCAACCGTACTGGCGCATGCGCGCATGGCGGCTGCACACGGAGTTCAATTCCCCCTTACCTGTTCTATCCTGTACCTGGTATCTGCATTAAGTTTGTCTCCTCCTGCAGCTAGCGTATAAGACACAGTATTTCATGAGTATATGGGATTCACTCAAATTATCGCATTAATTGGTACAGATCCCCATAAAGTAACCATCGGCTCAGATTTCAGAGTACGTTGCTCCTATGAGCCATATGTCCGTGTCCATGTTAATACTACCTATGATACCATCTCAATAATGCATTATATCATGTAGTAGTATCATCATCTCATTGCATTTATTGTTTTCTAGAATCTCAATGCAAAAGTGTGTACAAGATTTATTCAAAATTAAATTATCTAGTTTTACGTGCTATGATACGGTATCTACCTATAATACCACTATCATCTCTCTCATCATTAATTAGAGTGACATATCAGCTTTTTGTATGCATGTAATGCATGATACTAGCTATGATATCCCCACTATAGGTAGCCTTATAGGAATATTCAGATCAGAAGGAGGGTTATGAACCACACATGCCGACCTAAATCTAGGGTAGTAGCTGACCGTGCTAAATTATGTGCCTCCTTGTTTGCTTTGCGTTGCTCATGACTGAACACAACCCTTCTAGACTTCCACTTTCTCAATGTTATTTCTCCAAGGTTCATATATTGCTCTCCTTTTCCATTGATCGCTTGGGCCTGGTCTTGGCGGCCATTGTCGGCTGACCGCTGGCGGTGGTGCTTGCGGATCTGGTTCTGGCTTCGCTCCGCATCACGAGGGATTGGCGGCGGTGGTCACCTTCTTCGCTGGAGGTGATCGGCCGGTCAAGGCTGGTTGGTAGATCTCGATCCGCCATCTAGTCCTAGCTGCGAGTCGGGAAGACATAGTTGCCAGTGACAACCGAGCCATCTGGCGGGCGATGGCGGCGGTCTACGTCGTTACTTTGATGAAGGGATCCCTTATGCAATGACTATCTAATTGCTCGTGCTGCTCCGGGGGAAACCCTGAGATCTAGTTCTCTAGATCGGATGATGGTGACACTGTGGTGTCGCTTTTCTCTTAGGAGCATCGTTTGTGGAGTAGCGCTGGATGCAGAGCTGAAGGAGGAGATGGCAAGTCATGCCTGTCGGACTGGTGTGCTACGCACGACATTTTTTCCATGGTGGCATCGACAACAGTTGTGACAAGGGTTATGCGGATCTCTGTCTCGAAGGTGGACAAGTGGTTTGATGGTGGTGACGGCTTCTGAAGCGAGTGCACAAGGCGCTCGCCATGGGTCTGCTATACCGGATGTGAGCTCCTGTTTTCGCCATAGGGTGACTCAGCGGATGCCCCCGGTAATTAGTTGGTGGAGCGTTGTTTTTATATTTAGGGTAGTGGCCCAGGTTACTTCAGCCATTGTCGAGTTTGTAGGTGTTGATTGGTTGCTTTGGATTTTATGATGTATTCTCTTGACAGATTTTTGTTGATTAATTTTAATAAAGAGAGTTGTATGCATCTTTTCAATACAGAGGCAGAGGCTTCTCTATTTCGGAAAAAAAAACTCACCCTCATGAACCATTTTCCACCTCGCCCACCAAATCACCTAGAGTGTTACAAAAACTTCAATGAAGCTATCCCAGTTGAGTGTATTACTCATAGAGAAGAGCCAAAGCTGCGGATCACTTGTCTCATCGCCATAGATGGGAACAGTAAAATCATCTTCTTTCGATGCTCATGCCGCTCGCGCCATATTGCATTCCAGGAGAGTCCATGTATCAACCGTAGCGTTGCATAACGTACAAATAGCCATGATCGCTATATGTATCTCATGTCGGTAGTGAGAGCTAGCCGCCAAGCAAAGATATGAAGCTTAGAGCATGTCTAACAGCACCCGTAAAGGGGCCAAACCCTCAAAATAACCGTCAGTTATGGGTTGTTGCTAAAAAAATGTCGTCGATCAGAACCCTCAAACGACGGAAACGGTAAAAAAAAATTGAGGGCCGAACCCAGAATCCGTGTCCGGCCTGCAGAAACGAGGGTTTCGGTCGCGACCCGAACGCGGCCCGTCCTAGACAGTCCAGTTTGCGCGCGAGAACCTCCAGCTCCTTCCTCCCTTCCCGCTCGCCCGCCGCCGCCGCCACCGCCGCCGATTTCTGCGCCCCCGCAGCCTCGCCCCCCCCCCCCCCCCCCACCGCGCCTGGATCCCGACGGCATGGACCTCGATTCGACGCCACAGCCCGCTGGCGGCAGTCCGCTGATGCTTGCGGTACAGTTAATGTTCACCGTCCAGTTGGGAACCCCAAGAGGAAGGTATGATGAATATAGCAGCAAGGTTTTCCCTCAGTAAGAAACCAAGGTATGTCGATCAGGAGAGGAAGGAGCCAAACGACTGAAGGTGATGCTTGCTAGTCTAGTGACACTCCAACAACAGCGCCGTTAACGATCGATAACGAGTTAGCACGTCTTCAACTAGTAGCAACATGGAACCTGCATACAACACAACCAAATACTTTGCTCCCAACTTACGATAAGGTTGCCAATCTCACCGGTTTGCTGTAAACAAAGGATTGAGCGTATCGAGTGGAAAATAGTAATAGTATGCGAGTAAAGTAAACAGTGTGAGTAAAGTAAACAGGTGATAGCAATATAATGGAAATAGGACCGGGGTCCACAGTTCACTAGTGGTGTCTCTCCATAAGATAAAATAACACATGCTGGGTAAACAAATTACAGTTGGGCAATTGATAGAATAAAGACAATGTGCATATGATGAGAGGATCACTATGAGCTTTACTCTGGGCATTACAACAAGGTACATAGACCGCCATCCAACTGCATCTATCACTAATAATCCACTTGTGGCGAATCAATCCGAGAACTCCACAAGTATTAAGTTGCGAACAACAGATAATTGCATTAAGCAAAGTGTGTAATGTAAACAAAGCATATACCCTCGAGCATATGAATGTTGTTTTTCCCCTAGTAGCAACAGCACATCTACAACCTTAGAGGTTTCTGTTACTCCCCCAGATTAAATAGAGGCATGAACCTACTATCGAGCATAAATACCCCCTCTTGGAGTCACTAGCAACTACTCGGCCAAGATAGCTACTAACAATGGAGAGCATGCAAGATCATAAATAACATAGAGATAACATAAGATAAATTTCAGTACTTCAACTCAAGCATAACACCAATATTCATCGGATCCCAACAAACCAAATATGTAGAATTACATAACAGTGATCTCAATCATGTAAGGCATCTCATGAGATCTAAACATGAAGCACATGGTGGAGAAGATAACCATCTAGCTACTGCTATGGACCCATAGTCCAAGATAGACTACTCACTCATCACGCCGGAGGCAAGCATGGCGATGAAGAAGACCTCCGGTGGTGATTCCCCTCTCCGGCAGGGTGCCGGGAAGAGCTTCTGGACCCTCCCGATCTTTGGGTCGACAGCGGCGGCGGATCGCGATGTGTTCTGGAAAAGTGATCGGGTGTTTAGGTTTTTCCCGTCGGGGGGTCTTTATAGGCGAAGGGGCATCATCAGGAGTGGACCGAGGCGATCTCACACATAGGGTGCGCGGCCAGGGGCCAGGCCACGCCACCCTGTTGTGTGGAGCCCTCGTGGCCCCACTCCGTCTCCTCTTCGGTTCTCTGGAAGCTTCGGTAAAATTTTGGGCGACTGGCTTTGGTTTTGTCTAATTCCGAGAATATTTCCTGTCTAACTTTTTTGAAACACAAAAACAGCAAAAAACAGGGAACTGGCACTGTGGCGACTTGTTAATAGGTTAGTTCCGGAAAATGCATAAAAGTGCCACGAAGTGTAACGAAACATTAGGCAAATGGTGTACAAACAAGCATGGAGCATCAAAAATTATGGATACGTTTGAGACGTATCAGCATCCCCAAGCTTAACTCCTGCTCGTCCTCGAGTAGGTAAGTGATAACAAAAGAAATAATTTTTGAGGTGACATGCACCTACACAATCTTGATCATATATGTAAGCGTTGTGAGCTGGGATCAAAAGAACTTAAAACATGGGCATGAAAGACATAATCTTGATAAAAGAAACTTGGCAACCATGTTATAACATGAAAATGAACACAAACAAAAGATCATGAAAATGAAACAATGAAAGTCAAACGTGTGTTCAAATCATAAGAAAAAACATACAAATGGTTTTCAGCGTGTCCTTAATGAGAGAGCAAAACATAAATGCATAGGACACCTTCAAGTTTAAGAGGGCGACTAGATACAAATAATTTCAGAACAAGTGAAACCATAATCTTGAATCAATCAATGAAAACTTTGGGACAATGCATATTATACTAAGAATGACAACTATGCTCTCTTCATGGTGCATAAAGGTAGAAGGTGGTGACTCAACATAAAAGTAAAAGAAAGGCCCTTCGCGGAGGGAAGCAGTGATTGCAAGTTTTATAACCTTCAAAAATTATGGTACTTACCGGCTTTGAGCTCTCATTGCCCCCATCATAAGCATCTTGAATGGTTAAACTTAATGCGAGAACACTTACGCTGCATATGCTTGACAAATCATAAGTTGAAAACCTCGTGTCCCGTGAATACGAGTACCCAAACCTCATGCTACTTTACTTAGAGTCCCAAGCAAGCTCTTGTAATTGTAAGTATACACGTATCATCGAGAACCGCCAATGGGGTACCTCCATGCCCGATGATATGGAACAAGCCCACATCAAAATGACAGGACAAGCAGACAATGAACACCTCGACATCTCTTTTATTTACCATTTGTATAGCTTTTTATTTTAAGATGCGTCGTCGAATGTCCACTATGGGCATGCTGCAAATTTCCACCATGAATTATGCATGGCTTAGATTGGCGGCCCAGGCGTTTCTCTAATACATATACAAACTCCATGATCCCGCAGGATTCCCAATTCATTTCACACCGCGAGTATCCATAAACAAAAGATCACGATATCAACTCAAATAAGAAGTACAATGTTGAAAGCTTGCCCCATGACGGCATGGCTGGGCTAATTCCCAAATTACAACTTGCAAGCATAACAACTCAACATAAGAGACCACAATGTCAAATTTTTAAGAACGAGAAAAAGTAAAGTGTGCCTTCCGGTTCATGAGAGCTTTACTGACCAATTTTCGCATAACATTGGTAAGAGTTTAATTTGAAGAGTAGATAAAAGCAAGTCAAATTTACTTTAGAATAGCAAATTGCTAATAGGTATGTATGGTGGACACTTTGATAAAACTTGGTTTTTAGGAGTTGGATGCATGAGTAGAGCTCATAGTCAGTACAAGGCGAGGGCTAGCAAAAGACTGGGAGCGACCAACTAAGAGAGCAATAACGGCCATAATCATGCAAAGCGACAAAGTGACATTAAAAGAAGCATAAGATGGCATCAAAAGTCAAAAACTAAATGATCATAGAGGCTATTGGCAACTTTTCATGAGTCTAACATGTGTGAGCATGCGCCAAGTCAACCCAAATAAAGCATCAAGGAGAAAACCAAAATAATGCTTCCAAATAATTAAAACAACGCATGATTCTTTCAAAGGCTCATTAAGCAATGTCAGTTATTTGAGACAAGTCATGCTACAGCAAAACCACTAAGCATACTATCAAAAAGACATCAAGCACTACATGCAAAAGCCTAGGCCACAGTCTACACAAGCTCCTTCTTATACTACTTTTTTGCATAAAGCTTTTTCTCTTTTCCAACACCATTCAAACTTTTTATAAACACCTCTTTTGATGAAAACCAATATAGATCAGAGGCAAAAAATACACCTTGATGAAAAGATATAACAAGATCTGAACACAAATCAAGGCGAAAGTCGAAAGCTAAACGCAGTTCTAGAAAAAGAGAACACTCGTTGAAACGAATAGAGAGAAAAACGGAGTGTTCTTGGCAAATGAAAAGCAAGGCAACTTCTCCAAAAGAAATTTGTTGGGGTCCAACCATTTATTGCAGCAAACAAAACTAAACTAAACTGAAAACTAAAAACAACTGACGCTCCAAGAAAAACGCATAATGCATGAAGAAATAAAAATATAGCGTATTGAAAGGTGACCTGATTTTTGCCGATGAAGAAGGGGTGCCTCGGGGGCATCCCCAAGCTTTGATGCTTGTACTTCTTGAATATTTCTTGGGGTGATGCATGGGCATCCCCAAGCTTGAGCTTTTGTCCATTCTTCAACTCATCTCATAACTCTCCGATCCCTACAGTTGAAAACTTCCTTCATACAAAACTAAACACAAATCTATTAGCAACATTAGTGTAAGCATAACATAGAATCAACCCTTTTTGCTTCAGGTTTCAACCTAAAACCACCACATATAAAGCATATACTACTGTAGCAACTTCCCCAAAAGTTCCGTGATCAAGAGAACTCAAAAAGAAAGCGATAAAGCGGCAAACACAAATATTGGCAGAAATCTGTCAAAACAGAACAGCTGACAAAGGTCGAATTTTTAGAGGGTTTTCTGCTACTCAAATCAAAAAGTGTTCAACTAATGAAAGTTTGGATATAATCTGGGGCATATGCACAAGAAATATCAGGTCCAAAAGATATACATAGAATTTTCACGAATTTTTACGGTGCAGCACCGAAAACAGTTTCAGGACAGCAACATCCCCAAATCTTACCTCGCTCAAATTAGAGGCTTCTCTTGGCACAAAAACGAAATAAAAAGGATAAGGAGAGGTCATTACAGTAGTAATAACTTCCAAGACTCAAATAAAAGAAAAAGAACTGAATGTAAAATATTGGGTTATCTCCCAAGAGTGCTTTTCTTTAACGCCTTTGAGCTAGGCTCAGTAATTTGAGAAGATGCTCACATAAGAAATATGAATGGAAGCCAAAAGAGCATCAAGGGGAAAATATAAAACACATTTAAGCCTAACCAACTTCCTATGCATAGGAATCTTGTAAGAAAATAAATCAAAGAAGCACATAGTCACAAGTATGGGTAGATAAAACAAGAGCAACTTCAGAACTTTCAATATAAAGAGAGGTGTTTTAGTAACATGAGAATTCGAACAACCATATTTTCCTCTCTCATAATTATTTTCAGTAGCATCATGAACAAACTTAACAATATAAATATCACACTCGCCCTCCTTTGTTAAGCATGGAGGGTTATCAAATAAGGTATTAGTTAAAGAGTTACACTTATTGGGAGGTAGACATGGGTAGCTCCATTCTTCCTCCTCTTGATCATCACTCTCCTCCTCTTTTTTATCCAATGAGCTTCCAGTTTCAGCAATTTCTTCTTCCATAGGCTCCTTCAAGGCATTAGTCTCTTCCGTTGGAGAGCATCTATTAAGATATTTAAGAATATAGCCATTTTCTTCCTTGTAATTATCAAAGCAAAATGTAAGTATATCATAAATCTCATATTTATAAGGTGCGTCATCAATATTTTCAAGCAAATAAGCAAGTTCGAATGCACCCTTCCAAGCAATAAATTCTTCAATTTGTTCCACATCATAAAAATCATAGTTTCTATTAATATAAGAAGATATGGTAACATCATCATTATACTCACATTGAAAAGGGAGGTGTTTATACCTCCTACAGCAACAAGGTCTATCAAAGCAATAAGTAACATTATAAGTAGAGCACACATTTCTAGCAATGATATACAATCTATTGATTTGTTCCCATAAGTGTTTCCCTTTTTCTGACAAGCGGTGTTCCTCATAATATTTTTGTTGCTCTTCCGTGAACCCACCTTGCCAAAAAGATTTAGTTTCAAAGAAACCAACCATTGATAGAAAGCATGATAAAGCAAGACAATAACAGACCAACAAAAATAAAAACTATAGAAGGAACTAATTTTTTTTTGTATTTTTGATAAAACGATGTAAGTAAAAATAAAGTAAAGCAAAACTTAAAACAAAGTAAAGGATGTGCGTGCGAAAACTCCCCTCGCAGAAGTCTTCTTCTTCCTCCCCGGCAACGGCGCCAGAAAATTCTTTGATGGTGCCAAGTTGATGTGGGAGCTTCTTCTTCTTCAATCCCCGGCAACGGCGCCAGAAATTTTTTTGATGCTTGCGGTACGGTTAATGTTCACCGTCCAGTTGGGAACCCCAAGAGGAAGGTATGATGAATATAGCAGCAAGGTTTTCCCTCAGTAAGAAACCAAGGTATGTCGATCAGGAGAGGAAGGAGCCAAACGACTGAAGGTGATGCTTGCTAGTCTAGTGACACTCCAACAAGGGCGCCGTTAATGATGGATAACGAGTTAGCGCATCTTCAACTAGTAGCAATGTGGAACCTGCACACAACACAACCAAATACTTTGCTCCCAACTTACGATGAGGTTGTCAATCTCACCGGTTTGCTGTAAACAAAGGAATGAGCGTATCGAGTGGAAAATAGTAATAGTATGCGAGTAAAGTAAATAGGTGATAGCAATATAATGGAAATAGGACCGGGGTCCATAGTTCACTAGTGGTGTCTCTCCATAAGATAAAATAACACATGTTGGGTAAACAAATTATAGTTGGGCAATTGATAGAATAAAGACAACGTGCATATGATGAGAGGATCACTATGAGATTTACTCTGGGCATTATAACAAGGTACATAGACCGCCATCCAACTGCATCTATGAATAATAATCCACTTGTGGCGAATCAATCCGAGAACTCCAGAAGTATTAAGTTGCGAACAACAGATAATTGCATTAAGCAAAGTGTGTAATGTAAACAAAGCATATACCCTTGATACGTCTCAAACGTATCTATAATTTTTGATGCTTCATGCTTGTTTTTACACCATTTGCCTTGTGTTTCGTTACACTTCGTGGCGTTTTTATGCGATTTCCGGAACTAACCTATTGACAAGATGCCACAGTGCCAGTTCCCTGTTTTCTGCTGTTTTTGTGTTTCAGAAATGCTACACAGGAAATATTCTCGGAATTGGACGAAACAAGTTTCAGAACTCCTATTTTTCCCGGACGAAGGACGAGGACCGAAAGAGAGCCGGAGGGGGGCCAGGGGCCAGCCTCACACCAGGCCGGCGCGGCCCAGCCCCTGGCCACGCCCCCTATATGTGAGGAGTCCCTGGCAGCCCCCTGACGACGCCCCTTCGCCTATATGAAGCCTCAGGACGGAAAACCCTAGGAGAGTCGACAATTTTCCAGAAACAGTTCCGTAGCTCCGCCGCCGCCGACGACGAATTTCGGGGGACAGAAGTCTTTGTTCCGGCACCCTGCCGGGACGGGGAAGTGCCCCCGGAGCCATCTCCATCGGTCTCAATCGCTGTCTCCGCCGTCTCCATCGACCTCACCGCCATCTCCATCAATCTTGCTGTCTCCTATGATGAGGAGGGAGTAGTTCATCCCCGGGGCTGAGGGCTCTATGTGGTTTGATTGCCTAGTTGACAGTCAGTCCTTGTGCGTGGTGAATGACCAGCCCGTTGGGAACCCCAAGAGGAAGGTGTGATGAGTATAGCAGCTGGTTTTCCCTCAGTTAAGAAACCAAGGTATGTCGATCTTGGAGAGGAGAGACAAACGATTGAAGGTGATGCTTGCTAGTTTGCGACAGCTTCGGATAATTTATATATGGCGCCTCGTCCAAGCTTTGCTTGCTAGCTGCAACGCGGAACCTGCATACACAACCAAGTACTTTGTTCCCAACTTACGATGAGGTTGTCAATCTCACCGGTTTGCTTGAAACAAAGGTTATGAGTGTATCGAGTGGAAAACAATAGAGTATGCGAGTAAAGTAAACAGTGCGAGTAAAGTAAACAGGTGATAGCAATATGATGGAAATAGGACCGGGGTCCACAGTTCACTAGTGGTGTCTCTCCATAAGATAAATAACACATGCTGGGTAAACAAATTATAGTTGGGCAATTGATAGAATAAAGATAAACGTGATATGTCAAGAAGATCACTATGAGATTTACTCTGGGCATTACAACAAAATACATAGACCGCCATCCAACTGCATCTATGACTAATAATCCACTTGTGGCGAATCAATCCGAGAACTCCACAAGTATTAAGTTGCGAACAACAGATAATTGCATTAAGCAAAGTGTGTAATGTAAACAAAGCATATGCCCTTGAGCATATGAATGTTGTTTTCTCCCTAGTAGCAACAGCATATCTACAACCTTAGAGGTTTCTGTCACTCCCCCAGGTTAAATAGAGGCATGAATCCACTATCGAGCATAAATACCCCCTCTTGGAGTCACTAGCAACTACTCGGCCAAGATAGCTACTAACAACGGAGAGCATGCAAGATCATAAACAACATAGAGATAACATAAGATAATATTCAGTACAGCAACTCAATCATAAACACCAATATTCATCGGATCCCAACAAACCAAACATGTAGAATTACATAATGGTGATCTCAATCATGTAGGGCAGCTCATGAGATCTAAACATGAAGCACATGGTGGAGAAGACAACCATCTAGCTACTGCTATGGACCCATAGTCCAAGGTAGACTACTCACTCATCGCTTCGGAGGCAAGCATGGCGATGAAGAAGACCTCCGGTGGCGATTCCCCTATCTACTAATAAAAGCATCCTTACACTTAGCCCATGAATCAATACTATTTTTAGTCAAAGACAGCAACCAATCCTTAGCTTTTCCTCTCAAAGAAAAAGGAAATAACTTAAGCTTAATAATATCACTTTCAATATCCTTATATTTCTGCATCTCACATAGCTCAACAAAATTGTTGAGATGAGCTGCAACATCTTCAGTACTAGCACCAGAAAATTGCTCTTTCATAACAAGGTTCAATAAAGCAGGCTTAATCTCATAAAAGTTTGCAGCAGGAGCAGGTGGCGCAATAGAAGTGAAGATAAAATCACTATTGTTCGTGCTAGTAAAGTCACACAACTTGGTGTTTTCAGGAGTAGCCATTTTAGCAAAACTAAAAGCAGACAAGTAAAAACAACTATCAAGGATTCTATTTTTTTTGGGTTTTTGATATAAAACGATGCAAGTAAAATAAATAAAGCAAAGCAAAACAAATAACAAAGTAAAGGATGTGCGCGCGAAAATATCTTGTTGCTGTTTGATGGCGCCCAGTTGACGAGGGAGATTATTCTTCTGCGTTCCCCGGCAACGGCGCCAGAAAATATTGCTTGATGCCTGGTAAATGACCAGCCCGTTGGGAACCCCAAGAGGAAGGTGTGATGAATATAGCAGCAAGATTTTCCCTTAGTACGAAACCAAGGTTTATCGTTCAAGAGAGGAGCAGACAAACGACTGAAGGTGATGCTTGCTAGCTTGCGACAGCTCTGAACAATTTATAAGGCGCCTCGTCCAAGCTTTGCTTTGCTAGCTGCAACGCGGAACCTGCACACAACACAACAAAATACTTTGTTCCCAACTTACGATGAGGTTGTCAATCTTACCGGTTTGCTTGAAACAAAGGGTATGAGCGTATCGAGTGGAAAGTGATAATAGTATGCGAGTAAAGTAAACAGTGCGAGTAAAGTAAACAGGTGATAGCAATATAAAGGAAATAGGACCGGGGTCCACAGTTCACTAGCGGTGTCTCTCCATAAGATAAAATAATGCAAGCTAGGTAAACAAATTACAGTTGGGCAATTGATAGAATAAAGACAACGTGCATATGATGAGAGGATCACTATGAGATTTACTCTGGGCATTACAACAAAATACATAGACCGCCATCCAACTGCATCTATGACTAATAATCCACTCACGGGGATATCGTCCGAACATCCCATGAGTATTAAGTTGCGAACAACAGATAATTGCATTAAGCAAAGTGTGTAATGTAAACAAAGCATATACCCTCGAGCATATGAATGTTATTTTCCCTCTAGTAGCAACAGCACATCTACAACCTTAGAGGTTTCTGTCACTCCCCCAGATTAAATAGAGGCATGAACCCACTATCGAGCATAAATACCCCCTCTTGGAGTCACTAGCAACTACTCGGCCAAGATAGCTACTAACAATGGAGAGCATGCAAGATCATAAACAACATAGAGATAACATAAGATAAATTTCAGTACATCAACTCAAGCATAACACCAATATTCATCGGATCCCAACAAACCAAACATGTAGAATTACATAACGGTGATCTCAATCATATAGGGCAGCTCATGAGATCTAAACATGAAGCACATGGTGGAGAAGACAACCATCTAGCTACTGCTATGGACCCATAGTCCAAGGTAGACTACTCATTCATCGCTCCGGAGGCAAGCATGGCGATGAAGAAGACCTCCGGTGGCGATTCCCCTCTCCGGTAGGGTGCCGGGAAGAGCTTCTGGACCCTCCCGATCTCGGGTCGACGACGGCGGCGGATCGCGATGTGTTTTTGGAAAATTGATCGGGTACTTAGGTTTTTTCCGTCGGGGGGTCTTTATAGGCGAAGGGGCGATGTCAGAGGTGGAGCCAGGTGGCCTCACGCCAGGGTGGCGCGGCCTAGGCCTTGGCCGCGCCAGCCCTGTGTGTGGGGCCCTAGTGGCCCCTCTCCTTCTCTCCTTCGGATCTCTGGAAGCTTCCAGGTAAAATAAGACTTCAGGAACTTGTTTTGTCCAATTCCGAGAATATTTCCTGTGTATCACTTCTGAAACACAAAAACAGCAGAAAATAGGGAACTGGCACTGTGGCAACTTGTTAATAGGTTAGTTCCGGAAAATGCATAAAAATGCCACGAAGTGTAACGAAACACAAGGCAAATGGTGTAAAAACAAGCATGGAGCATCAAAAATTATAGATACGTTGGAGACGTATCAAGCATCCCCAAGCTTAACTCCTGCTCGTCCTCGAGTAGGTAAGTGATAACAAAAGAATAATTTTTCAGGTGACATGCACCTACACAATCTTGATCATATATGTAAGCATTTGTGAGCTGGGATCATAAGAACTTAAAACATGGGCATGAAGATATAATCTTGACAATAAGAAACTTAGCAACCATGTTGTAAACATGCAAATGAACACAAATAAAAGATCATGAAAATGAAACAATGAAAGTCAAACGTGTGTTCAAATCATAAGGAAAAACATACAAATGGTTTTCAGCTTGTCCTTCAAAGAGAGCAAAACATAAATGCATAGGACACCTTCAAGTTTAAGAGGGCGACTAGATACAAATAATTTAAGAACAAGTGAAACCAACAATATGAATCAATCAATGAAAACTTTGGGACAATGCACATTATACTAAGAATGACAACTATGCTCTCTTATGGTGCATAAAGATAGAAGGTGGTGACTCAACATAAAAGTAGAAGAAAGGCCCTTCGCAGAGGGAAGCAGTGATTGCAAGTTTTATAACCTTCAAAAATTATGGTACTTACCGGCTTTGAGCTCTCATTGCCCCCATCATAAGCATCTTGAATGGTTAAAGTTAATGCGAGAACAATTATGATGCATATGCTTGCAAATCATAAGTTGAAAACCTCGTTCCCCGTGAATACGAGTACCCAAACCTCATGCTACTTTACTTAGAGTCCCAAGCAAGTCTCTTGTCATTGTAAATATATGCATATCATTGAGAACCGCCAATGGGGTACCTCCTTGCCCGTTGACATGGAACAAGCCCACACCAAAATGACAGGACAAGCAGACAATGAACACCTCGACATCTCTTTTATTTGCCTTTTGTTTAGCTTTTTATTGTGAGATGCGTCGTCGAATGTTCACCATGGGTATGCTGCAAATTTCCACCATGAATTATGCATGGCTTAGATTAGCGGCCCGGCGTTTCCCTAACACATATAAAAACTCCATGATCCCCACAAGATTCCCAATTCATTTCACACCGCGGGCATCCATAAACAAAAGATCACGATATCAACTCAAATAAGAAGTGCAATGTTGAAAGCTTGCCCATGACTGCATGGCTGGGCTAGTCTCCAACTTACAACTTGCAAGCATAACAACTCAACATAAGAGACCACAATGTCAAATTTTTAAGAACAGGAAAAGTAAAGTGTGCCTTCCGGTTCGTGAGAGCTTTACTGACCGAATTTCGCATAACACTGGTAAGAGTTTAATTTGAAGAGAAAATAAAAGCAAGTCAAATTTACTTGGAATAGCAAATTGCTAGTAGGTATGTATGGTGGACACTTTGGAAAACTTTGGCTTTTAGGAGTTGGATGCACGAGTAGAGCTCATACTCAGTACAAGGCGAGGGCTAGCAAAAGACTGGGAGCGACCAACTAAGAGAGCAATAATGGCCATAATCATGCAAAGCGAGAAAGCGACATTAAAAGAAGCATAAGATGGCATCAAAAGTCAAAAACTAAATGATCATGAAGGCTATTGGCGACTTTGTAAGAGTCTAACATGTGTGAGCATGCGCCAAGTCAACCCAAATAAAGCATCAAGGAGAAAACCAAAATAATGCTTCCATACAATAAAAACAACGCATGATTTTTTCAAAGGCTCATTAAGCAATCTCAGTTATTTGAGACAAGTCATGCTACAGCAAAACCACTAAGCATACCATCAAAAAGACATCAAGCATGACATGAAAAAGCCTAAGCCGCAGTCTACACAAGCTCCTTCTTGTACCACTATTTTGCATAAAGCTTTTTCTCTTTTCCAACACCATTTGAAATTTTTATAAACACCTCTTTTGATGAAAACCAATAAATATCAGAGGCAAAAACACACCTTGATGAAAAGATATGACAAGGTCTGAACGCAAATCAAGGCGAAAATGAAAACCAAAAGCAGTAGCGGAAAAAGAAGAACACTCGTTTTTTGATAAGAGTGAAAACTAGAGCGTTCTTGGAAAATGAAAAGCAAGGCAACTTCTCCAAAAGAAATTTGTTGGGGTCCAACCATTTATTGCAGCAAACAAAACAAACTAACTAAGAAAACTAAAACAACTGACGCTCCAAGAAAAACACATAGTGCATGAAGCAATAAAAATATAGTGTCTTGAAAGGTGACCTGATTTTTGCCGATGAAGAAGGGGTGCCTCGGGGGCATCCCCAAGCTTTGACGCTTGTACTTCTTGGATATTTCTTGGGGTGATGCATGGGCATCCCCAAGCTTGATCTTTTGTCAATTCTTCAACTCATCTCATCATTCTCCAATCCCTACACTTGAAAACTTCCTTCATACAAAACTAAACACAATTCTATTAGCAACATTAGTGCAAGCATAATATATAATCAACCTCTTTTTACTTCAGGTTTCAACTCAAAACCACCACATATATAGCAAATACTACTGTAGAAACCTCCCAAAAAGTTCCGTGATCAAAAGAACTCAAAAGAAAGCGATAAAGTGGCAAACACAAATATTGGCAGAAATCTGTCAAAACTGAACAGCTGACAAAGGTCGAATTTTTGAGGGGTTTTCTGTTGCTCAAATCAAAAAGTGTTCAACTAACGAAAGTTTGGATATAACCTGGGGCATATGCACAAGAAATGGCAGGTCCAAAAGATATACAGAGAATTTTACGAATTTTTACGGTGCAGCACCGAAAACAGTTTCAGGACAGCAACATCCCCAAATCTTTACCTCACTCAAATTAGAGGCTTCTCTTGGCACAAAAACAAAATAAACAAGATAAGGAGCAGTCATTACAGTAGTAATGACTTCCAAGACTCAAATAAAAGAAAAAGTACTGAAAATAAACATTGGGTTATCTCCCAAGAGTGCTTTTCTTTAACGCCTTTGAGCTAGGCGCAGAAAATTGCGAATCAAGTAACATCAAGTGATGAAGCATCAAGATCAACTGCAGAGGTCTTGTCAATAAGGCATTGTATTTCATCCACATAAGTTTTTGAAGACCCTTTGTGATCACGCTTTGGCTCACTATTTTCATCAAAAAGATTTTTAGGACAAATCCATTCAAAATTATTTTCGAAAGCTTCACACAATCCCAAAAGCTTGCAAGGTATAGGTATTTCGGCCCCTTCATCGTTTGTACTAATAACCTTTATAGGTGAACCGAGTTTATTAAAACGTTAAAGAACTTTCCTAGCTTCAATAACGATATCTTTAAATTCTAAGCGCAAAGCTTCCAAAATAAAAGCTTTCTTTTCAGGATCTTCAATTTCATGAAGCTTAAGGAACATATATTGCATAAAATGATTAAGACTAGCAAACCTAGTTTCCAACATGTGAATAAAATAAGCAGAAGCAACTTCAATACTAGGAGCTAGCTCAACCAAAGATTTTTCCTCAACTTCCTCATGCATACTAATGTGATTAAAGAACTCCTTAATGTTACTTTTGCCAATAATCGAACCACTACCTACTGAGAGGTCCTCCAGAACGTACTTAGGGATCAACATGATGAACTAAAGTAAAGAAATAACAACTACCAAGGATTCTAATTTTTTTGGGTTTTTGATATTAAATGATGCAGGTAAAATAAATAAAGTAAAGCAAAACAATAACAAAGTAAAGGATGTGCGTGCGAAAAACTCCCCTCGCAGAAGACTTCTACTTCCTCCCCGGCAACAGCGTCAGAAAAACAGCTGATTGCCTAGTTGACAGTCAGTCCTTGTGCGTGGTGAATGACCAGCCCGTTGGGAACCCCAAGAGGAAGGTGTGATGAGTATAGCAGCTGGTTTTCCCTCAGTTAAGAAACCAAGGTATGTCGATCTTGGAGAGGAGAGACAAATGATTGAAGGTGATGTTTGCTAGTTTGCGACAGCTTCGGACAATTTATATATGGCGCCTCGTCCAAGCTTTGCTTGCTAGCTGCAACGCGGAACCTGCACACACACAACCAAGTACTTTGTTCCCAACTTACGATGAGGTTGTCAATCTCACCGGTTTGCTTGAAACAAAGGTTATGAGTGTATCGAGTGGAAAACAATAGAGTATGCGAGTAAAGTAAACAGTGCGAGTAAAGTAAACAGGTGATAGCAATATGATGGAAATAGGACCGGGGTCCACAGTTCACTAGTGGTGTCTCTCCATAAGATAAATAACACATGCTGGGTAAACAAATTACAGTTGGGAAATTGATAGAATAAAGATAAACGTGATATGTCAAGAAGATCACTATGATATTTACTCTGGGCATTACAACAAAATACATAGGCCGCCATCCAACTGCATCTATGACTAATAATCCACTTGTGGCGAATCAAACCGAGAACTCCACAAGTATTAAGTTGCGAACAACAGATAATTGCATTAAGCAAAGTGTGTAATGTAAACAAAGCATATGCCCTTGAGCATATGAATGTTGTTTTTTCCCTAGTAGCAACAACACATCTACAACCTTAGAGGTTTCTGTCACTCCCCCAGGTTAAATAGAGGCATGAACCCACTATCGAGCATAAATACCCCCTCTTGGAGTCACTAGCAACTACTCGGCCAAGATAGCTACTAACAACGGAGAGCATGCAAGATCATAAACAACATAGAGATAACATAAGATAATATTCAGTACAGCAACTCAATCATAAACACCAATATTCATCGGATCCCAACAAACCAAACATGTAGAATTACATAACGGTGATCTCAATCATGTAGGGCAGCTCATGAGATCTAAACATGAAGCACATGGTGGAGAAGACAACCATCTAGCTACTACTATGGACCCATAGTCCAAGGTAGACTACTCACTCATTGCTCCGGAGGCAAGCATGGCGATGAAGAAGACCTCCGGTGGCGATTCCCCTCTCTGGCAGGGTGCCGGGAAGAGCTTCTGGACCCTCCCGATCTCGGGTCGACGACGGCGGCGGATCGCGATGTGTTTCTGGAAAATTGATCAGGTACTTAGGTTTTTTCCGTCGGGGGGTCTTTATAGGCGAAGGGGCGATGTCAGAGGTGGAGCCAGGTGGCCTCACACCAGGGTGGCGCGGCCCAGGCCCTGGCCGCGCCAGCCCTGCATGTGGGGCCCTGGTGGCCCCTCTCCTTCTCTCCTTCGAAGCTTCCGGGTAAAATAAGACTTCAGGAACTTGTTTCGTCCAATTCCGAGAATATTTCCTGTGTATCACTTCTGAAACACAAAAACAGCAGAAAACAGGGAACTGGCACTGTGGCAACTTGTTAATAGGTTAGTTCCGAAAAATGCATAAAAATGCCACGAAGTGTAACGAAACAGTAGGCAAATGGTGTAAAAACAAGCATGGAGCATCAAAAATTATAGATACGTTGGAGACGTATCATGGTTCACCTCTCTCTCCCATGATGTGATCTTTATGTGATCGTGAGCTTTGTATCATGTTGAATAAGCAGATGCTACTCTTCATCATTATGTGTACTCTAGTGGTGTTATTAAAGTAATCTATTCCTCATGCCATGGTGTAACGGTGACAGTGTGTGCATCGTGGTGGTACTTGGTCTAGGCTACGATTGTGATCTCTTATGGATTATGAGAATAATTATCACTATGATAGTATTGAAGTGATCTATTCCTCCTTTCATGGTGTAATGTTGACAGTGTGTGCACCGTGTTAGTACTTGGTCTAAGTTGCAATAATATTTATCTTGAGTTTTGATTTGATTTGGATATCTCTATGAGTGGTGTTTGTCAAGTAGTTGATGAACTTTAAGGGGTGCTTCTGTAGCCACTATGCAATGATTAGTGTTATTCAATAGGAGAGTAATTCAGAGTAGCATAGTGAAGAGAAGTTATTTATTTGTTCAATTATGTTATATTTGTTGGGAGTGTGTCCATGATACGTCTCCAACGTATCTATAATTTTTGATGCTCCATGCTTGTTTTTACACCATTTGCCTACTGTTTCGTTACACTTCGTGGCACTTTTGTGCATTTTCTGGAACTAACCTATTAACAAGTCGCCACAGTGCCAGTTCCCTGTTTTTGTGTTTCAGAAGTGATACACACGAAATATTGTCGGAATTGGACGAAACAAGTTCCTAAAGTCTTATTTTTTCCGGAAGCTTCCAGAGATCCGAAGAGGAGACGGAGTGGGGCCACGAGGGGGCCACACACCAGGGCGGCACGGCCCAGGCCCTGGCCACGCCCCCTACGTGTGAGACCGCCTCGGTCCACTTCTGACAATGCCCCTTCGCCTATAAAGACCCCCCGACGGAAAAAACCTAAGTACCCGATCAACTTTCCAGAACACATCGCGATCCGCCGCCGCCGTCGACCCGAAGATCGGGAGGGTCCAGAAGCTCTTCCCGGCACCCTGCCGGAGAGGGGAATCGCCACCGGAGGTCTTCTTCATCGCCATGCTTGCCTCCGGAGCGATGAGTGAGTAGTCTACCTTGGACTATGGGTCCATAGCAGTAGCTAGATGGTTGTCTTCTCCACCATGTGCTTCATGTTTAGATCTCATGAGCTGCCCTACATGATTGAGATCACCGTTATGTAATTCTACATGTTTGGTTTGTTGGGATCCGATGAATATTGGTGTTATGATTGAGTTGCTATACTGAAATATATCTTATGTTATCTCTATGTTATTTATGATCTTGCATGCTCTCCATTGTTAGTAGCTATCTTGGCTGAGTAGTTGCTAGTGACTCCAAGAGGGGGTATTTATGCTCGATAGTGGGTTCATGCCTCTATTTAATCTGGGGGAGTGACAAAAACCTCTAAGGTTGTAGATGTGCTGTTGCTACTAGGGAGAAAACAACATTCATATGCTCAAGGGCATATGCTTTGTTTACATTACACACTTTGCTTAATGCAATTATCTGTTGTTCGCAACTTAATACTTGTGGAGTTCTCGGATTAATTCACCACAAGTGGATTATTAGTCATAGATGCAGTTGGATGGCGGTCTATGTATTTTGTTGTAATGCCCAGAGTAAATTGCATAGTGATCTTCTTGATATATCACGTTTATCTTTATTCTATCAATTGCCCAACTATAATTTGTTTACCCAGCATGTGTTATTTATCTTATGGAGAGATACCACTAGTGAACTGTGGACCCCAGTCCTATTTCCATCATATTGCTATCACTTGTTTACTTTACTCGCACTGTTTACTTTGCTCGCATTCTTCTACTGTTTTCCACTCGATACGTTCATACCCTTTGTTTCAAGCAAACCGGTGAGATTGACAACCTCATCGCAAGTTGGGAGCAAAGTACTTGGTTGTGTTGTGTGCAGGTTCCGCGTTGCAGCTAGCAAGCAAACTTGGACGAGGCACCATATATAAATTGTCCGAAGCTATCGCAAACTAGCAAGCATCACCTACAGTCGTATTGTCCGCTCTTCTCCTGATTGATAAACCTTGGTTTCTTAACTGAGGGAAAATCTTGCTGCTATACTCATCACACCTTCCTCTTGGGGTTCCCAACGGGCTGGTCATTCACCACGCATCCAGCACAATTTTCTGGCGCCGTTGCCGGGGAAGAAGTGGAAGACCTCTGCAAGGGGAGTTTTTCGCACACACATCCTTTACTTTGTTTAATAGTTTTGCTTTACTTTATTTATTTTACTTGCATCATTTTATATCAAAAAACCCAAAAAAAATTAGAATCCTTGGTAGTTGTTATTTCTTTACTTTTAGTTCATCATGCTGTTCCCTAAGTACGTTATGGAGGACCTCTCAGTAGGTAGTGGTTCAATTATTGGAAAAAGTAACATTGAGGAGTTCTTTAATCACATTAGTATGCATAAGGAAGTTGAGGAAAAGTCTTTGGTTGAGCTAGCTCGTAGTATTGAAGTTGCTTCTGCTTATTTAATTCACATGTTGGAAACTAGGTTTGCTAGCCTTAATCCTTTTATGCAATACATGTTCCTTAAGCTTCATGAAATTAAGGATCCCGAAAAGAAAGCTTTTATCTTGGAAACTTTGCGCATAGAATTTAGAGATGTTGCAATTGAGGCTAGGAAAGTTTTTAAGAAGTTTAATAAGCTTGGCCCGCCTGTTGAAATTGTTGGTACACCCAACGAAGATTCTAGAATGCCAATACCTTGTAAACTCGTAGGAATTCATAATGCCTTGGTAACTAATTTTAGTTGGATTTGTCCTGAAAATCTTTTTGATGAAAATAGTGTACCAAAGCGTGACTACAAGGGATACTCAAAACCTCAATTGGATAGATTACTTGATTCGCAATTTTCTGCGCCTAGCTCAAAGGCGTTAAAGAAAAGCACTCTTGGGAGATAACCCAATGTTTTATTTCCAGTACTTTTTATTTTATTTGAGTCTTGGAAGTCATTACTACTGTAATTACCGCTCCTTATCCTTTTTATTTCATTGTTGTGCCAAGAGAAGCCTCTGATTTGAGTGAGGTAAAAATTTGGGGATGTTGCTGTCCTGAAACAGTTTTCGGTGCTGCACCGTAAAAATTCGTGAAAATTCTCTGTATATATTTTGGACCTATGATTTCTTGTGCATATGCCCCAGGTTATATCCAAACTTTCGTTAGTTGAACACTTTTTGATTTGAGCAACAGAAAACCCCTCAAAAATTCGGCCTTTGTCAGCTGTTCTGTTTAGACAGATTTCTGCCAATATTTGTGTTTGCCGCTTTATCGCTTTATTTTGAGTTCTTTTGATCATGGAACTTTTGGGGAAGTTGCCACAGTAGTATATGATATATATGTGGAGGTTTTGGGTTGAAACCTGAAGCAAAAAGAGGTTGATTATATGTTATGCTACACTAATGTTGCTAATAGATTTGTGTTTAGTTTTGTATGAAGGAAGTTTTCAAGTGTAGGGATTGGAGAATGATGAGATGAGTTGAAGAATGGACAAAAGCTCAAGCTTGGGGATGCCCATGCATCACCCCAAGAAATAACCAAGAAGTACAAGCGTTAAAGCTTGGGGATGCCCCCGAGGTACCCCTTCTTCATTGGCAAAAATCAGGTCACCTTTCAAAACACTATATTTTTATTGCTTCATGCACTATGTGTTTTTCTTGGAGCGTCAATTGTTTTAGTTTTCAGTATTAGTTTAGTTTGTTTGCTGTAATAAATTGTTGGACCCCAACAAATTTCCTTTGGAGGAGATGTACTCGTTTTCATTTGCCAAGAACACTCAGTTTTTCACTCTTATCGTTCACCGAGTGTTTTTCTTTTTCTGCTAGTGCTTTTGGTTTTCGTTTTCGCCTTGATTTGCGTTCAGACCTTGTCATATCTTTTCATCAAGGTGTATTTTTTCCTCTGATATTTATTGGTTTTCATCAAAAGTGGTGTCTTAAAAAATTTCAAATGGTGTTGGAAAAGAGTAAAAGCTTTGTGCAAAAAAGTGGTACAAGAAGGAGCTTGTGTAGACTGCGGCTTAGGCTTTTTCATGTCGTGCTTGATGTCTTTTTGATAGTATGCTTAGTGGTTTTGTTGTAGCATGACTTGTCTCAAATAACTGAGATTGCTTAATGAGCCTTTGAAAAAATCATGCGTTGTTTTTATTGTTTGGAAGCATTATTTTGGTTTTCTCCTTGATGCTTTATTTGGGTTGACTTGGCGCATGCTCACACATGTTAGACTCTTACAAAGTCGCCAATAGCCTCTATAATCATTTAGTTTTTGACTTTTGATGCCATCTTATGCTTCTTTTAATGTCGCTTTGTCGCTTTGCATGATTATGGCCATTATTGCTCTCTTAGTTGGTCGCTCCCAGTCTTTTGCTAGCCCTCGCATTGTACTGAGTATGAGCTCTACTCGTGCATCCAACTCCTAAAAACTAAGTTTGCCAAAGTGTCCACCATACATACCTATTAGCAATTTGCTATTCCAAAGTACATTTGACTTGCTTTTATCTTCTCTTCAAATTAAACTCTTACCAGTGTTATGCGAAAATTGGTTAGTAAAGCTCTCACGAACCGGAAGGCACACTTTAGTTTTTCCTGTTCTTAAAAATTTGACATTGTGGTCTTTTATGTTGAGTTGTTATGCTTGCAAGTTGTAAGTTGGATTCTAGCTCATCCATGCTGTCATGGGGCAAGCTTTCAACATTGCGCTTCTTATTAGAGTTGATATCGTGATCTTTTGTTTATGTATGCCCGCGGTGTGAAATGAATTGGGAATCTTGTGGGGATCATGGAGTTTGTATATGTGTTAGGGAAATGCCTGGGCCGCCAATCTAAGTCATGCATAATTCATGGTGGAAATTTGCAGCATACCCATGGTGGACATTCGACGACGCATCTCACAATAAAAAGCTAAACAAATGGCAAATAAAAGAGATGTCGAGGTGTCCATTGTCTGCTTGTCCTGTCATTTTGATGTGGGCTTGTTCCATGTCATTGGGCACGGAGGTACCCCATTGGCGGTTTTCGATGATACATATATACTTACGATGACAAGAGCCTTGCTTGGGACTCTAAGTTGAGTAGCATGAGGTTTGGGTACTCGTATTCACGGGACACGAGGTTTTCAACTTATGATTTGTCAAGCATATGCATCATAATTGTTCTCGCATTAACTCTAACCATTCAAGATGCCTATGATGGGGGAAATGAGAGCTCAAAGTCGGCAAGTAACATAATTTTTGAAGGTCTATAAAACTTGCAATCACTGCTTCCCTCTGCGAAGGGTCTTTCTTCTACTTTTTATGTTGAGTCACCACCTTCTTTATTTATGCACCATAAGAGAGCAAAGTTGTCATTCTTAGTATAATGTGCATTGTCTCAAAGTTTTCATTGATTGATTCATATTGTTGGTTTCACTTGTTATTAAATTATTTGTATCTAGTCGCCTGATACGTCTCAAACGTATCTATAATTTTTGATGCTCCATGCTTGTTTTTACACCATTTGCCCAATGTTTCGTTACACTTCATGGCACTTTTATGCATTTTCCGGAACTAACCTATTAACAAGTCGCCACAGTGCCAGTTCCCTGTTTTCTGCTGTTTTTGTGTTTCAGAAGTGATACACAGGAAATATTCTCGGAATTGGGCGAAACAAGTTCCTGAAGTCTTATTTTGCCCGGAAGCTTCCAGAGATCCGAAGAGGCGAAGGAGAGGGGCCACAGGCCAACCTCACACTAGGCCGGCGTGGCCCAGGCCCTGGCCGCGCCGCCTAGGTGTGAGGAGGCCTGGGGCCACTCCTGACGACGCCCCTTCGCCAATATAAAGCCTCGGGACGAAAAACCCTAAGAGAGTCGGCAATTTTCTAGAAACAGTTCAGCAGCTCCGTCGTCGCCGTCGACGAATTTTGGGGGACAGAAGTCTCTATTCCGGCACCCTGCCGGGATGGGGACGTGCCCCCGGAGCCATCTCCATCGGTCTCCATCGCCGTCTCCGCCGTCTCCATCGACCTCACCGCCATCTCCATCAACCTTGTTGTCTCCTATGATGAGGAGGGAGTAGTTCATCCCCGGGGCTGAGGGCTCTACCGGTAGCTATGTGGTTCACCTCTCTCTCCCATGATGTGATCTTTATGTGATCGTGAGATTTGTATCATGTTGAATAAGTAGATGTTACTCTTCTTCATTATGTGTACTCTAGTGTGTTATTAAAGTAATCTATTCCTCCTGCCATGGTGTAACGGTGACAGTGCGTGCATCGTGGTGGTACTTGGTCTAGGCTACGATTGTGATCTCTTATGGATTATGAGAATAATTATCACTATGATAGTATTGAAGTGATCTATTCCTCCTTTCATGGTGTAATGTTGACAGTGTGTGCACCGTGTTAGTACTTGGTCTAAGTTGCAATAATATCTATCTTGAGTTGTGATTTGATTTGGATATCTCTATGAGTGGTGTTTGTCAAGTACTTGATGAACTTTAAGGAGTGCTTCGTAGCCCTACGCAATGATTAGTGTTATTCAATAGGAGAGTAATTCAGAGTACCATAGTGAAGAGAAGTTATTTATTTGTTCAATTATGTTATATTTATTGGGAGTGTGTCCACTAGTGAAAGTATGATCCCTAGGCCTTGTTTCCAAGCTTTGGGCACCGTTTACTTGTTGTTTTGTTACTTGTTTGCTTGCTGCCATTTTTATTCCAGATTGCATTTACTACTTATAATCATCACTACTACTTGTATTTCACTATCTCTTCACCGAACTAGTGCACCTATACATCTGACAAGTGTATTGGGTGTGTTGGGGACACAAGAGACTTTATGTATCGTAATTGCAGGGTTGTTTGAGAGGGATAGCTTTGACCTCTTCCTCCCTGAGTTCGATAAACCTTGGGTGATCCACTTAAGGGAAACTTGCTGTTGTTCTACAAACCTCTGCACTTGGAGGCCCAACACTGTCTACAAGAACAGACGCGTGCGTAGACATCATCGCCCTCTTAAACTTGAAGGTGTCCTATGCATTTATGTTTTGCTCTCTTTGAAGGACAAGCTGAAAACCATTTGTATGTTTTTCCATATGATTTGAACACATGTTTGACTTTCATTGTTTCATTTTCATGATCTTTTGTTTGTGTTCATTTTCATGTTTACAACATGGTTGCTAAGTTCCTATTGTCAAGATTATATCTTCATGTCCATGTTTTAAGTTCTTATGATCCTAGCTCACAAATGCTTACATATATGATCAAGATTGTGTAGGTGCATGTCACCTCAAAAATTATTCTTTTGTTATCACTTACCTACTCAAGGACGAGTAGGAGTTAAGCTTGGGGATGCTTGATACGTCTCCAACGTATCTATAACTTTTCATGCTCCATGCTTGTTTTTACACCATTTGCCTACTGTTTCGTTACACTTCGTGGCACTTTTGTGCATTTTTCGGAACTAACCTATTAACAAGTCGCCATAGTGCCAGTTCCCTGTTTTCTGCTGTTTTTGTGTTTCAGAAGTGATACACACGAAATATTCTCGGAATTGGACGAAACAAGTTCCTGAAGTCTTATTTTCCCCGGAAGCTTCCAGAGATCCGAAGAGGAGACGGAGTGGGGCCACAAGGGGGACACACACCAGGGCGGTGCGGCCCAGGCCCTGGCCGCGCCCCCTACGTGTGAGATCGCCTCGGTCCACTTCTGACGATGCCCCTTCGCCTATAAAGACCCCCCGATGGAAAAAACCTAAGTACCCGATCAACTTTCCAGAACACATCATGATCCGCCGCCGCCGTCGACCCGAAGATCGGGAGGGTCCAGAAGCTCTTCCCGGCACCCTGCCGGAGAGGGGAATCATCACCGGAGGTCTTCTTCATCGCCATGCTTGCCTCCGGAGCGATGAATGAGTAGTCTACCTTGGACTATGGGTCCATAGCAGTAGCTAGATGGTTGTCTTCTCCACCATGTGCTTCATGTTTAGATCTCATGAGCTGCCCTACATGATTGAGATCACCGTTATGTAATTCTACATGTTTGGTTTGTTGGGATCCGATGAATATTGGTGTTATGATTGAGTTGCTATACTGAAATATATCTTATGTTATCTCTATGTTGTTTATGATCTTTCATGCTCTCCGTTGTTAGTAGCTATCTTGGCCGAGTAGTTGCTAGTGACTCCAAGAGGGGGTATTTATGCTCGATAGTGGGTTCATGCCTCTATTTAATCTGGGGGAGTGACAGAAACCTCTAAGGTTGTAGATGTGCTGTTGCTACTAGGGAGAAAACAACATTCATATGCTCAAGGGCATATGCTTTGTTTACATTACACACTTTGCTTAATGCAATTATCTGTTGTTCGCAACTTAATACTTGTGGAGTTCTCGGATTGATTCGCCACAAGTGGATTATTAGTCATAGATGCAGTTGGATGGCGGTCTATGTATTTTGTTGTAATGCCTAGAGTAAATCGCATAGTGATCTTCTTGACATATCACATTTATCTTTATTCTATCAATTGCCCAACTGTAATTTGTTTACCCAGCATGTGTTATTTATCTTATGGAGAGACACCACTAGTGAACTGTGGACCACGGTCCTATTTCCATCATATTGCTATCACCTGTTTACTTTACTCGCACTGTTTACTTTGCTCGCATTCTTCTACTGTTTTCCACTCGATACGCTCATACCCTTTGTTTCAAGCAAACCGGTGAGATTGACAACCTCATCGCAAGTTGGGAGCAAAGTACTTGGTTGTGTTGTGTGCAGGTTCCGCGTTGCAGCTAGCAATCAAAGCTTGGACGAGGCGCCATATATAAATTGTCCGAAGCTGTCGCAAACTAACAAGCATCACCTACAGCCGTATTGCCCGCTCTTCTCCTGATCGACAAACCTTGGTTTCTTAACTGAGGGAAAATCTTGCTGCTATACTCATCACACCTTCCTCTTGGGGTTCCCAACGGGCTGGTCATTCACCACGCATCAGTCCACTAGTGAAAGTATGATCCCTAGGCCTTGTTTCCAAGCTTTGCACACCATTTACTTGCTGTTTTGTTACTTGTTTGCTTGCTGCCATTTTTCTTCCAGATTGCATTTACTACTTATAATCATCTGTACCACTTGTATTTCACTATCTCTTCGCCGAACTAGTGCACCTATACATCTGACAAGTGTATTGGGTGTGTTGGGGACACAAGAGACTTTCTGTATCGTAATTGCAGGGTTGTTTGAGAGGGATAGCTTTGACCTCTTCCTCCCTGAGTTCGATAAACCTTGGGTGATTCACTTAAGGGAAACTTGCTGCTGCTCTACAAACCTCTGCACTTGGAGGCCCAACACTGTCTACAAGAACAGACGTGTGCGTAGACATCAAGCTCTTTTCTGGCGCCGTTGCCGGGGAGGTAAGGTAAAAGGTACTCGCATCCTCCTGTGTGAGTGCTCGGAGTTATTTCCTTTAGATTCTGCAATTATATCTTTTTGTTTATTGTTTTTATTTTCACTAGTTAGGCTTAATGGAAAATAAAGAGTTCTTTAGTCTTTTTCCTGAGTTTAGATATGAAGTGTTTGAAGAGAAAATTGAAAAACCTTTGGAGCTTAATTTGCATGCTAATAGTGTTATTAGTACGAATGCTTTGAATCCCGTTATTGCTAATGCTATGGAAAAGTCTAAGCTTGGGGAAGCTGGTTTTGTTAAGCATGATATTTTTAGTTCCCCAGCTTTAGTGGAGAAAGTTTGTTCTGATAATATTTTATCTCCCATATGTGATGTTTCTAATGATGCTTGTGCTCCTCATCCTTTTAAAATACCTACGAAGATTGTTGAACGTGTCAGGGATAACTGCTATTTAGGAGATGGAACTGTCCATCCCGGTGATCATTTGCTCTTTATACATGAATTATGCGAGTTGTTCCCGTGTGCAGATATTTCAATGAACCAAGTTAAGAAGAAGCTATTCTCTTTTTCACTGAAAGACGGAGCTGAGGAATGGTATAAAACACTGAAGGATGGTCGATCTATTGACTGGGAGGAAATTGAACCTCTCTTTTATTCTAAATTCTATCCTTCTAGTCAGGTTTATAAAGATAGAAACTACATTTATAATTTTCATCCGCATGAGAGAGAAAGCATTGCCCAAGCGTGGGGAAGATTGAAGTTACTAATGCACAAATGTCCTATTCATGATCTTCCCCGTAATATTGTTATTAATAATTTTTATGCAAGGCTTTCAGGATATTACAAGGACTATCTAGATGCATGTTTCGATGGGTCTTTCACAAGCAAGGATGTTGACACCAAGTGGGATCTGCTTGAAACAATTCAAAATAATATTGAAGGTTGGAATAGCGATAAAGGTAAAGGATCAAGTATGAATTACGAGTTTGATTGCATTAAGTCCTTCGCTGAAACTGCTGATTTTCAAGAGCTTAGTGCTAAATATGGTCTTGATCCTCAAATTATGGTTGATTGCTTTAAAGCCTTTGCTTCCCATATGAATGTTCCTAAAGGAAATGGGGACGTGTATCATGAACCTTTTAAGGACACTTGCATAGAAAGTGATATTGTTATTGATGATTGCAATAAACATGCTCAAACTTCTAAAAGTCCTATTTCTTATAAGCGTGTTAATTTTTGTGGAATACATAGCCCTTTGAACAGAGTTACAACAAGGAAGATTATTGCATCACCCACGCAAATGAAGAAACTAGTATGTGGCTCAAGGATCTAGATGTGCTTGGTGAAAGGGTTTGTGAGCTTTATCCTTTTCTTTGTGAATTTTGCGGTAAAAAGGGTCACTTTAATTTTCAATGCCCAATTAATCGAACGAGTACAACAGATTTTTATTGTGATGATAAGATTACTTTCAATCAGTATGATGAGCTTACTTTGTTTTTGAATTGTGAAGAGATATCTAGAAAGATTTCTTTGGTTGATATGAGAGATGTTGATATTAATAGCACCCTTTGTGGTTGTCGTATCTATTGTGCTAAAGATTGCCTCACAAATACTTACTTACAAGATCTTATAAAACATGATGTTTTGCCAAGCTATGACAGGACTAATAGATGTTTCGATCTTATTAATAGAGAGGAGGAATCCTCCAAAGTTTCTTCTGTTGTTTCTGTCAGCAAACCAGATTATGTGGAGAAGATGTCTTTCCCTCCTAAAGGATATGTGGAAAAGATGCCCTTCAAGTCTCTCCCTCCTAAAGGAGAGAGTAAGAAGAGTATGAAGAAGAAGAAGAGGAGCAAAAGGCGAGAGGACACGGTACCTTCCCCTAAGCGTTATGATCCTGCTATAGATTATGATAATTCTGATTGGGATGATGTTCCTATGCCTGTTACCTATGTTAGTGATCATGATTGGGAAAAGCACTCTACTTTTGATATTGAAAATCTTTTTGGTGCAAATTCTAAGGTTAATAATTGTTGTAACATTAGTACTATCCATGTTCCTTCTTATGATGATATGTTTGATGAATATGCTTTGAGAAATAGTTGTTCTCTAGCTTGTGATGATACTAAACCTCTAGTTTATGATGGTTATGATGATGGGTATAATATTTTCAGTTCACCTACTTTTGAGGAGAAAACTAGTTACAATTACAGTATGCCCCCTATTTTTGATGATTATGGTGATGAGAATAATTATTCTGTTGAATCTGCTCCTACTACGATTGTTCATGTGGGGAGTATTAATTCTTTTATGCATGTGGCTCATGATAGAGATCCTTTATGTGATAGTTATATTGTTAATTCTATTCATGATGCTACTAAAAGTTACTATGAGAGAGGGAAACATGGTTTGATGGATCTCAACAATATTGAGTTTCCCCTCTTTATGTTGCAATTCTTGAAGTTGTACTTGTTTTGCCTTCCTATGCTTTTTGCTTTGCGCTTTCATGACTTGTTTCTTTATAAGACTATTTTTCATAGGAAGTGGTTCAGATTTAAATGTCTTTCACATTTGCTTTTTGATGCTCTCTATTGCTTTAAGTTCCTATATGGCGTCTTTGCCTCAAGCTCATATATGGCGCCCACATGAGCATCTTTGCAATTTTCTGCGCCTAGCTCAAAGGCGTTAAAGAAAAGCACTCTTGGGAGATAACCCATGTTTTATTTTCAGTACTTTTTCTTTTATTTGAGTCTTGGAAGTTATTACTACTGTAATGACCTCTCTTTATCATTTTTATTTCGTTTTTGTGCCAAGAGAAGCCTCTAATTTGAGCGAGGTAAGATTTGGGGATGTTGCTGTCCTGAAACTGTTTTCGGTGCTGCACCGTACAAATTCGTGAAAATTCTCTGTATATCTTTTGGACCTGCGATTTCTTGTGCATATGCCCCAGGTTATATCCAAACTTTCATTAGTTTAACACTTTTTTATTTGAGCAACAGAAAACACCTCAAAAATTCGACCTTTATCAGCTGTTCTATTTTGACAGATTTCTGCCAATATTTGTGTTTGCCGCTTTATCTCTTTCTTTTTGAGTTCTTTTGATCACGGAACTTTTGGGGAACTTGCTACAGTAGTATATTCTTTATATGTGGTGGTTTTAGGTTGAAACCTGAAGCAAAAAGGGTTGATTATATGTTATGCTTACACTAATGTTGCTAATAGATTTGTGTTTAGTTTTGTATGAAGGAAGTTTTCAAGTGTAGGGATCGGAGAGTGATGAGATGAGTTGAAGAATGGACAAAAGCTCAAGCTTGGGGATGCCCATGCATCACCCCAAGAAATATCCAAGAAGTATAAGCGTCAAAGTTTGGGGATGCCCCCGAGGCACCCCTTCTTCATCGGTAAAAATTAGGTCACCTTTCAAGACACTATATTTTTATTGCTTCATGCACTATGCGTTTTTCTTGGAGCGTCAGTTGTTTTTGTTTTCAGTTTTCTTTTGCTTTGTTTGCTGCAATAAATGTTTGGATCACATCATGTGTTTGGAGAGAGACATGCTCCTTTTTCATTTGCCAAGAACACTCCGTTTTCACTCTTATCGGTTCAACGAGTGTTCTCTTTTTCTGCTACTGCATTTAGTTTTCGCTTTTCGCCTTGATTTGTATTCAGATATTGTTTTATCTTTGCATCAAGGTGTATTTTGCCTCTGATCTATATTGGTTTTCATCAAAAGAGTTATTTATAAAAAGTTCGAATGGTGTTGGAAAAGAAAAAAAGCTTTATGCAAAAAGTGGTACCAGAAGGAGCTTTTGTAGACTGCGGCTTAGGCTTTTGCATGTCGTGCTTGATGTCTTTTTGATAGTATGCTTAGTGGTTTTGCTGTAGCATGACTTGTCTCAAATAACTGAGATTGCTTAATGAGCCTTTGAAAAAAATCATGCCTTGTTTTTATCGCTTGGAAGCATTATTTTGGTTTTCTCCTTGATGCTTTATTTGGGTTGACTTGGCGCATGCTCACACATGTTAGACTCATACAAAGTCGCCAATAGCCTCTATGATCATTTAGTTTTTGACTTTTGATGCCATCTTATGCTTCTTTTAATGTCGCTTTGCATGATTATGGCCATTATTGATCTCTTAGTTGGTCGCTCCCAGTCTTTTGCTAGCCCTCGCCTTGTACTGAGTATGAGCTCTACTCGTGCATCCAACTCCTAAAAACCAAGTTATTCCAAAGTGTCCACCATACATACCTACTAGCAATTTGCTATTCCAAGTAAATTTGACTTGCTTTTATTTTCTCTTCAAATTAAACTCATACCAGTGTTATGCGAAAATTGGTCAGTAAAGCTCTCACGAACCGGAAGGCACACTTTACTTTTTCTCGTTCTTAAAAATTTGACATTGTGGTCTCTTATGTTGAGTTGTTATGCTTGCAAGTTGTAAGTTGGAGACTAGCCCAGCCATGCCGTCACGGGGCAAGCTTTCAATATTGCACTTCTTATTTGAGTTGATATCGTGATCTTTTGTTTATGGATACTCGCGGTGTGAAATGAATTGGGAATCTTGCGGGATCATGGAGTTTGTATATGTGTTAGAGAAACGCCTAGGCCGCAATCTAAGCCATGCATAATTCATGATGGAAATTTGCAGCATGCCCATAGTGGACATTCGACGATGCATCTCAAAATAAAAAGCTATACAAATGGTAAATAAAAGAGATGTCGAGGTGTTCATTGTCTGCTTGTCCTGTCATTTTGATGTGGGCTTGTTCCATGTCATCGGGCACGGAGGTACCCCGTTGGCGGTTCTCGATGATACGTGTATACTTACAAAGACAAGAGCTTGCTTGGGACTCTAAGTAAAGTAGCATGAGGTTTGGGTACTCGTATTCACGGGACACGAGGTTTTCAACTTATGATTTGTCATGCATATGCAGCGTAAGTGTTCTCGCATTAACTTTAACCATTCAAGATGCTTATGATGGGGGCAATGAGAGCTCAAAGCCGGTAAGTACCATAATTTTTGAAGGTTTATAAAACTTGCAATCACTGCTTCCCTCCGCGAAGGGCCTTTCTTTTACTTTTATGTTGAGTCACCACCTTCTATCTTTATGCACCATTAAGAGAGCATAGTTGTCATTCTGAGTATAATGTGCATTGTCCCAAAGTTTTCATTGATCGATTCATATTGTTGGTTTCCCTTGTTCTCAAATTATTTGTATCTAGTCGCCCTCTTAAACTTGAAGGTGTCCTATGCATTTATGTTTTGCTCTCCATGAAGGACAAGATGAAAACCATTTGTATGTTTTTCCTTATGATGTGAACACATGTTTGACTTTCATTGTTTCATTATTCATGATCTTTTGTTTGTGTTTCTTTTCATGTTATAACATGGTTGCTAAGTTTCTATTATCAAGATTATGTCTTTCATGCCCATGTTTTAAGTTCTTTTGATCCCAGCGCACAACGCTTACATATATGATCAAGATTGTGTAGGTGCATGTCACCTCAAAAATTATTGTTTTGTTATCACTTACCTACTCGAGGACGAGCATGAGTTAAGCTTGGGGATGCTGATACGTCTCAAACGTATCTATAATTTTTGATGCTCCATGCTTGTTTTTACACCATTTGCCTTGTGTTTCGTTACACTTCGTGGCATTTTTATGCGATTTCCGGAACTAACCTATTGACAAGATGCCACAGTGCCAGTTCCCTATTTTCTGCTGTTTTTGTGTTTCAGAAATGCTACACAGGAAATATTCTCGGAATTGGACGAAACAAGTTTTAGAACTCCTATTTTTCCCGGACGAAGGACGAGGACCGAAAGAGAGCCGGAGGGGGGCCAGGGGCTAGCCTCACACCAGGGCGGCGCGGCCCAGCCCCTGGCCGTGCCCCCTATGTGTGAGGAGTCCCTGGCAGCCCCCTGACGACGCCCCTTCGCCTATATAAAGCCTCGGGACGGAAAACCCTAGGAGAGTCGACAATTTTCCAGAAACTGTTCCGTAGCTCCGCCGCCGTCGATGAATTTCGGGGGACAGAAGTCTCTGTTCAGGCACCCTGCCGGGACGGGGAAGTGCCCTCGGAGCCATCTCCATCGGTCTCCATCGCCGTCTCCGCCGTCTCCATCGACCTCACCGCCATCTCCATCAATCTTGTTGTCTCCTATGATGAGGAGGGAGTAGTTCATCCTCGGGGCTGAGGGCTCTACCGGTAGCTATGTGGTTCACCTATCTCTCCCATGATGTGATCTTTATGTGATCGTGAGCTTTGTATCATGTTGAATAAGTAGATGCTACTCTTCATCATTATGTGTACTCTAGTGGTGTTATTAAAGTAATCTATTCCTCATTCCATGGTGTAACGGTGACAGTGTGTGCATCGTGGTGGTACTTGATCTAGGCTACGATTGTGATCTCTTATGGATTATGAGAATAATTATCACTATGATAGTATTGAAGTGATCTATTCCTCCTTTCATAGTGTAATGTTGACAGTGTGTGCACCGTGTTAGTACTTGGTCTAAGTTGCAATAATATTTATCTTGAGTTGTGATTTGATTTGGATATCTCTATGAGTGGCGTTTGTCAAGTACTTGATGAACTTTAAGGGGTGCTTCTGTAGCCACTACGCAATGATTAGTGTTATTCAATAGGAGAGTAATTCAGAGTAGCATAGTGAAGATAAGTTATTTATTTGTTCAATTATGTTATATTTGTTGGGAGTGTGTCCACTAGTGAAAGTATGATCCCTAGGCCTTGTTTCCAAGCTTTGCACACCGTTTACTTGCTGTTTTGTTACTTGTTTGCTTGCTGCCATTTTTATTCCAGATTGCATTTACTACTTACAATCATCTGTACCACTTGTATTTCACCATCTCTTCGCCGAACTAGTGCACCTATACATCTGACAAGTGTATTGGGTGTGTTGGGGCCACAAGAGACTTTCTGTATCGTAATTGCAGGGTTGTTTGAGAGGGATAGCTTTGACCTCTTCCTCCCTGAGTTCGATAAACCCTGGGTGATCCACTTAAGGGAAACTTGCTGCTGCTCTACAAACCTCTGCACTTGGAGGCCCAACACTGTCTACAAGAATAGACGCGTGCGTAGACATCAACCCTCGAGCATATGAATGTTGTTTTCCCCCTAGTAGCAACAGCACATCTACAACCTTAGAGGTTTCTGTCACTCCCCCAGATTAAATAGAGGCATGAACCCACTATCTAGCATAAATACCCCCTCTTGGAGTCACTAGCAACTACTCGGCCAAGATAGCTACTAACAACGGAGAGCATGCAAGATCATAAACAACATAGAGATAACATAAGATAAATTTCAGTACTTCAACTCAAGCATAACACTAATATTCATCGGATCCCAACAAACCAAACATGTAGAATTATATAACGGTGATCTCAATCATGTAAGACAGCTCATGAGATCTAAACATGAAACACATGGTGGAGAAGACAACCATCTAGCTACTGCTATGGACCCATAGTCCAAGGTAGACTACTCACTCATCGAGCCGGAGGCAAGCATGGCGATGAAGAAGACCTCCGATGGCGATTCCCCTCTCCGGCAGGATGCCGGGAAGAGCTTCTGGACCCTCCCGATCTTCGGGTCGATGGCGGCGGTGGATCGCGATGTGTTCTGGAAAAGTGATCGGGTGTTTAGGTTTTTCCCGTCGGGGGGTCTTTATAGGCGAAGGGGCATCGTCAGGAGTGGACCGAGGCGATCTCACACATAGGGGGCGCGGCCAGGGGCCAGGCCGCGCCGCCCTATTGTGTGGGGCCCTCGTGGCCCCACTCCATCTCCTCTTCGGTTCTCTGGAAGCTTCGGTGAAATTCTGGGCGACTGGCTTTGGTTTCGTCCAATTCCAAGAATATTTCCTGTGTAACTTTTCTGAAACACAAAAACAGCAGAAAATAGGGAACTGGCATTGTGGCGACTTGTTAATAGGTTAGTTCCGGAAAATGCATAAAAGTGCCACAAAGTGTAACGAAACATTAGGCAAATGGTGTAAAAACAAGCATAGAGCATCAAAAATTATGGATACGTTTGAGACGTATCATCCGCCGGCGCTACATGTTTCTCCCGGGGCTGCCGGGGGTCTTCCGACCTCCGCCGATGTCGCGAAGATGGTGGCAGCCACGAGCGTGAACAAGAGGAAGAGGGCGGGTACGCACCTCATCCAGACAACGTCGACGACCGCCCCTGCCCCAGCGCCGCTTGCCGCCCAAGCGCCGCCTGCCGCCCCTGCGCCGCCAAAGAGGGTTCCCTGCACAAAAGTTCTTTCCGGTGGAGGCAAGGCGTTGAAGGTGAAGAGGCCGGTTTCCCGCACCGGCCACCCGCCGGCGACTCCCTCTCTGCCTCCCATCGAGTCCCCCGCCGCCTCCCCCGCCCCGAACCTGTTCGAGCCGATGCCCGAAAGGTATGTCTAATTTTTTTCCCCACCGCCGCATCTCAGCACGCATAATCTCATCCCCAAATTTAGGTCCACTGCGCACGGTATGTTCATGGAGATGTTGAACACCTCCTTTGTCAACACCGATTTTCCACCACTTGCTCCTTTTGGGGAAGAGGTGACCGAGGTCGAGACGGACGACGAGGAGACGGACGCCGACTGCGAGATGGAAGAGGTGACCGAGGTCGAGATGGGTAAAGTGAAGATGAGGAAGAAGAGAGCCATGAACTATACGGAGGTGGAGGATACAACTTTGTGCCGTGCTTGGGCACAAGTTGGATTGGACGCGGCGTCGGGCACGGATCAAACCGGCAAACGGTATTGGTAGCGCATCGAGGACAGGTTTTGCCAGCTAATGCCGCGAGTGAAGACTAGTGTGTACCGTTCTTTCCGATCACTTCAAGGGCGTTGGGAGGTGATCAAGCCGGCTTGTAGCCGCTGGAGTGCTGCTATGGATGTGGTGACAATGAATCCTCCTAGTGGTTCCACTATTGATCAATATGTGAGTTTGTTGAACCCCACATCTTTAGCAATTATGATCATTCGTTTGTTATATAACTGATGCCTGGTAAATGACCAGCCCGTTGAGAACCCCAAGAGGAAGGTGTGATGAATATAGCAGCAAGATTTTCCCTCAGTACGAAACCAAGGTTTATCGTTCAGGAGAGGAGCAGACAAACGACTGAAGGTGATGCTTGCTAGCTTGCGACAACTCTGGACAATTTATAAGGCGCCTCGTCCAAGCTTTGCTTTGCTAGCTGCAACGCGGAACCTGCACACAACACAACCAAATACTTTGTTCCCAACTTACGATGAGGTTGTCAATCTCACCGGTTTGCTTGAAACAAAGGGTATGAGCGTATCGAGTGGAAAGTGATAATAATATGCGAGTAAACTAAACAGTGCGAGTAAAGTAAATAGGTGATAGCAATATAAAGGAAATAGGACCGGGGTCCACAGTTCACTAGCGGTGTCTCTCCATAAGATAAAATAATACAAGCTGGGTAAACAAATTACAGTTGGGCAATTGATAGAATAAAGACAACGTGCATATGATGAGAGGATCACTATGCGATTTACTCTGGGCATTACAACAAAATACATAGACCGCCATCCAACTGCATCTATGACTAATAATCCACTCACGGGGATATCGTTCGAACAACCCATGAGTATTAAGTTGCGAACAACAGATAATTGCATTAAGCAAAGTGTGTAATGTAAACAAAGCATATACCCTCGAGCATATGAATGTTGTTTTCCCCTAGTAGCAACAACACATCTACAACCTTAGAGGTTTCTGTCACTCCCCCAGATTAAATAGAGGCATGAACCCACTATCGAGCATAAATACCCCCTCTTGGAGTCACTAGCAACTACTCGGCCAAGATAGCTACTAACAACGGAGAGCATGCAAGATCATAAACAACATAGAGATAACATAAGATAAATTTCAGTACATCAACTCAAGCATAACACCAATATTCATCGGATCCCAACAAACCAAACATGTAGAATTACATAACGGTGATCTCAATCATGTAGGGCAGCTCATGAGATCTAAACATGAAGCACATGGTGGAGAAGACAACCATCTAGCTACTGCTATGGACCCATAGTCCAAGGTAGACTACTCACTCATCGCTCCGGAGGCAAGCATGGCGATGAAGAAGACCTCCGGTGGCGATTCCCCTCTCCGGCAGGGTGCCGGGAAGAGCTTCTAGACCCTCCCGATCTTCGGGTCGACGGCGGCGGCGGATCGCGATGTGTTCTGAAAAAATGATCGGGGCTTTAGGTTTTTCCTGTCGGGGGGTCTTTATAGGCGAAGGGGCATCGTCAGAAGTGGACCGAGGTGGTCTCACACATAGGGGGCGCGGCCCAGCCCCTCGCCGCGCCGCCCTGGTGTGTGGGCCCCTCGTGGCCCCACTCCAACTCCTCTTCGGTTCTCTGGAAGCTTCGGTGAAATTCTGGGCGACTGGCTTTGGTTTCGTCCAATTCTGAGAATATTTCCTGTGTAGCTTTTCTAAAACACAAAAACAACAGAAAACAGGGAACTGACACTGTAGCGACTTGTTAATAGGCTAGTTCCGGAAAATGCATAAAAGTGCCACGAAGTGTAACGAAACACTAAGCAAATGGTGTAAAAACAAGCATGGAGCATCAAAAATTATGGATACGTTGGAGACGTATCAGCATCCCCAAGCTTAACTCCTGCTCGTCCTCGAGTAGGTAAGTGATAACAAAAGAAATAATTTTTTAGGTGACATGCACCTACACAATCTTGATCATGTATGTAAGCGTTGTGAGCTGGGATCAAAAGAACTTAAAACATGGGCATGAAAGACATAATCTTGATAGAAGAACCTTAGCAACCATGTTATAACATGAAATTGAACACAAACAAAAGATCATAAAAATGAAACAATGAAAATCAAACGTGTGTTCAAATCATAAGGAAAAACATACAAATGGTTTTCATCTTGTCCTTCATGGAGAGCAAAACATAAATGCGTAGGACACCTTCAAGTTTAAGAGGGCGACTAGATACAAATAATTTGAGAACAAGTGAAACCAACAATATGAATCAATCAATGAAAACTTTGGGACAATGCACATTATACTAAGAATGACAACTATGCTCTCTTAATGGTGCATAAAGATAGAAGGTGGTGACTCAACATAAAAGTAAAAGAAAGGCCCTTCGCGGAGGGAAGCAGTGATTAAACATGTGCTAGAGCTTTTCATTTGTAAAACAGAGAGATAAAAATTGGGTTTTGAGAGGTGGTTGCTTTTGTCAACGACTGGCAATGGGGTTCTTACTATCTTCCATACAAAAATGAAGCAAGTTTTTGAGAGAGATTGGCACTTTTTGTGCTCTTTTTATAAAACTTGGCACTCCTCCCCACCTTTTTTCGTTTCTCAAACCATGGCTAACCGATTCCATCGGGTGCCCACCAACATTCACATTCCATGGAGGAGTGCTTTTTTTTTTCTTTTTTTTCTTCTTTTTCTTTTTGGAATAAGCAATATGGAAGATAGCAAATCCGACCACTACGTCCCCATGAGCTGAAAACAGTGTCACAAAACGAGAAGTGTTTTGAAGGTTTTTTTTCAAAGGTAGCACATGAAAATTTACTTGGAATGGCTTACAAATACCATGCATAGGAATTTTTGGTGGACACAGTGGCAAACTTGGTTTTTAGGAGTTGGATGCATGAGTAGAGCTCATACTCAGTACAAGACGAGGGCTAGCAAAAGACTGGGAGAGACCAACTAAGAGAGCAATAACGGCCATAATCATGCAAAGCGACAAAGCGACATTAAAAGAAGCATAAGATGCCATCAAAAGTCAAAAACTAAATGATCATAGAGGCTATTGGCGACTTTGTAAGAGTCTAACATGTGTGAGCATGCGCCAAGTCAACCCAAATAAAGCATCAAGGAGAAAACCAAAATAATGCTTCCAAACGATAAAAACAACGCATGATTCTTTCAAAGGCTCATTAAGCAATCTCAGTTATTTGAGACAAGTCATGCTACAGCAAAACCACTAAGCATACTATCAAAAATACATCAAGCACGACTTGCAAAAGCCTAAGCCGCAGTCTACACAAGCTCCTTCTTGTACCACTTTTTTTTTGCATAAAGTTTTTTCTCTTTTCCAACACCATTCAAACTTTTTATAAACACCTCTTTTGATGAAAACTAATATAGATCAGAGGCAAAAATACACCTTGATGAAAAGATATAACAAGATTTGAACACATATCAAGGCGAAAATCGAAAGCTAAACGCAGTTCTAGAAAAAGGAGAACACTCGTTGAAACGCTAAGAATGAAAAACGGAGTGTTCTTGGCAAATGAAAAGCAAGGCAACTTCTCCAAAAGAAATTTGTTGGGGTCCAACCATTTATTGCAGAAAACAAAACAAAACTAAACTGAAAACTAAAAACAACTGACGCTCCAAGAAAAACGCATAATGCATGAAGCAATAAAAATATAGTGTCTTGAAAGGTGACCTGATTTTTGCCGATGAAGAAGGGGTGCCTCGGGGGCATCCCCAAGCTTTGACGCTTGTACTTCTTGGATATTTATTGGGTTGATGCATGGGCATCCCCAAGCTTGAGCTTTTGTCCATTCGTCAACTCATCTCATCACTCTCCGATCCCTACATTTGAAAACTTCCTTCATACAAAACTAAACACAAATCTATTAGCAACATTAGTGTAAGCATAACATTTAATCAACCCTTTTTTGCTTCAGGTTTCAACCTAAAATCACCACATATAAAGCATATACTACTGTAGCAACTTCCCCAAAAGTTCCGTGATCAAAAGAACTCAAAAAGAAAGCGATAAAGCGGCAAACACAAATATTGGCAGAAATCTGTCAAAACAGAACGACTGATAAAGGTAGAATTTTTGAGGGATTTTCTGTTGCTCAAATAAAAAAGTGTTCAACTAATGAAAGTTTGTATATAACCTGGGGCATATGCACAAGAAATCTCAGGTCCAAAAGATATACTGAGAATTTTCACGAATTTTTACGGTGCAGCACCGAAAACAGTTTCAGGACAGCAACATCCCCAAATCTTACCTCACTCAAATTAGAGGCTTCTCTTGGCACAAAAATGAAATAAAAAGGATAAGGAGAGGTCATTATAGTAGTAATAACTTCCAAGACTCAAATAAAAGAAAAAGAACTGAATGTAAAAAACATTGGGTTATCTCCCAAGAGTGCTTTTCTTTAACGCCTTTGAGCTAGGCGCAAAAAATTGCGAATCAAGTAATATCAAGTGATGAAGCATCAAGCTCATAATTTGCTCTAAGAATAGAGTCAAACACTAATTTATTTCTTTTCCTAGGAAAGTGTTCCATACCTTTCTTGAGTGGGAATTGATATTTGATGGTGCCTTCCCTCATATCAATGATGGCACCTACAGTTCGAAGAAAGGGTCTTCCCAAAATAATAGGACATGAAGCATTGCATTCAACATCCATGACAAGAAAATCAACGGGAACAAGGTTATTGTTAACCACAATAAGAACATCATTAATCCTTCCCAAAGGTTTCTTCTTAGCAACATCAGCAATATGAACATCATAATAACACTTTTCAAGTGGTGGTAAATCAAGCATGTCATAAATTTTCCTAGGCATAATAGAAATACTAGCACCTAGATCACATAAAGCATGGCAATCAAAACTGGTAACATGCATATCAATGATGGGTTCCCAACCATCTTCTAACTTCTTGGGAACAGAAGCTTTTTGCTTCAACTTTTCATCCCTAATTTTCATAAGAGCATTGGTAATATGCTTAGTAAAAGCAACATTTAAAGAACTAGCATTGGGAGTCAAAGCAAGCTTTTGCAAGAACAAAATAACTTCAGATATATTGCAGCCATCAACATCAAAATCATTAAAGGAAATAGAGCTATCATCTCCTACACTCCGAAAAATTTCAGCACTCTTTTGAGAAAAAGTTTTGGCAGTTTTAGGCTTTTTAACACAAGGAGTGGGAGTTTTCTCTACACCAATCAAAGTAAGAGGATTGCTAGCATTAGGAACAACATCATTAGAGGTAGTAATAGTACAAACTTTCATATTCCTAGCAATCTCATCCTCTCTTTTCCATCTAGCATGCAATTCTGCTAACAATCTAACATTTTCATCAATTCTAACTTGGATAGCATTAGCAGTAGCAAAAACATTATTCTCTTTCACATCATTAGGCAACACTTTTAATTTCAGAAGTTCAACATGATGAGCAAGGCTATCAACTTTAGAAGCAAAAATATCAATTTTGCCTAACTTCTCCTCAATAGACTTGTTAAAAGCAGTTTGTTTAACCATGAAGTCTTTGAGCATGACTTTAAGTTCAGAGGGCGCGGCCCTAGTGTTGTTGGAGGAATTACCATAAGAGTTACCATAACCATTACCATTAGTAGAAGGATACGGCCTATAATTGTTACTAGCAAAATTGTTCCTATAAGCATTGTTGTTAAAATAATTGTTTCTAATGAAGTTCACATCAACATGCTCTTCTTGGGCAACCAAAGAGGCTAAAGGAACATTATTAGGATCAACATGAGTCCTATCATTAGCAAGCATAGCCATAATGGTATCAATCTTATTACTCAAGGAAGAGGTTTCCTCAACAGAATTTACCTTCTTACCTTGTGGAGCTCTCTCGGTGTGCCATTCAGAGTAATTTACCATCATATTATCGAGTAGTTTGGTTGCGGCGCCCAAGGTAAGGGACATAAAAGTGCCTCCAGCAGCTGAATCAAGTAGGTTCCTCGAAGAAAAATTCAGTCCTGCGTAAAAAGTTTGGACAATCATCCAAGTAGTCAGTCCATGAGTGGGACAATTCTTTATCATAGATTTCATTCTTTCCCAAGCTTGAGCAACATGTTCATTATCAAACTGACTAAACTTCATAATATTGCTACGCAAAGCTATAATTTTAGCAGGAGGATAGTATCTACTAATAAAAGCATCCTTACACTTAGCCCATGAATCAATACTATTTTTAGTCAAAGACAGCAACCAATCCTTAGCTTTTCCTCTCAAAGAAAAAGGAAATAACTTAAGCTTAATAATATCACTTTCAATATCCTTATATTTCTGCATCTCACATAGCTCAACAAAATTGTTGAGATGAGCTGCAACATCTTCAGTACTAGCACCAGAAAATTGCTCTTTCATAACAAGGTTCAATAAAGCAGGCTTAATCTCATAAAAGTTTGCAGCAGGAGCAGGTGGCGCAATAGGAGTGAAGATAAAATCACTATTGTTCGTGCTAGTAAAGTCACACAACTTGGTGTTTTCAGGAGTAGCCATTTTAGCAAAACTAAAAGCAGACAAGTAAAAACAACTATCAAGGATTCTAATTTTTTTGGGTTTTTGATATAAAACGATGCAAGTAAAATAAATAAAGCAAAGCAAATCAAAAAACAAAGTAAAGGATGTGCGCGCGAAAATATCTTGTTGCTGTTTGATGGCGCCCAATTGACGAGGGAGATTATTCTTCTGCGTTCCCCGGCAATGGCGCCAGAAAATATTGCTTGATGCCTGGTAAATGACCAGCTCGTTGGGAACCCCAAGAGGAAGGTGTGATGAATATAGCAGCAAGATTTTCCCTCAGTACGAAACCAAGGTTTATCGTTCAAGAGAGGAGCAGACAAACGACTGAAGGTGATGCTTGCTAGCTTGCGACAGCTCTAAACAATTTATAAGGCGCCTCGTCCAAGCTTTGCTTTGCTAGCTGCAACGCGGAACCTGCACACAACACAACAAAATACTTTGTTCCCAACTTACGATGAGGTTGTCAATCTTACCGGTTTGCTTGAAACAAAGGGTATGAGCGTATCGAGTGGAAAGTGATAATAGTATGCGAGTAAAGTAAACAGTGCGAGTAAAGTAAACAGGTGATAGCAATATAAAGGAAATAGGACCGGGGTCCACAGTTCACTAGCGGTGTCTCTCCATAAGATAAAATAATGCAAGCTAGGTAAACAAATTACAGTTGGGCAATTGATAGAATAAAGACAACGTGCATATGATGAGAGGATCACTATGAGATTTACTCTGGGCATTACAACAAAATACATAGACCGCCATCCAACTGCATCTATGACTAATAATCCACTCACGGGGATATCGTCCGAACATCCCATGAGTATTAAGTTGCGAACAACAGATAATTGCATTAAGCAAAGTGTGTAATGTAAACAAAGCATATACCCTCGAGCATATGAATGTTATTTTCCCTCTAGTAGCAACAGCACATCTACAACCTTAGAGGTTTCTGTCACTCCCCCAGATTAAATAGAGGCATGAACCCACTATCGAGCATAAATACCCCCTCTTGGAGTCACTAGCAACTACTCGGCCAAGATAGCTACTAACAATGGAGAGCATGCAAGATCATAAACAACATAGAGATAACATAAGATAAATTTCAGTACATCAACTCAAGCATAACACCAATATTCATCGGATCCCAACAAACCAAACATGTAGAATTACATAACGGTGATCTCAATCATATAGGGCAGCTCATGAGATCTAAACATGAAGCACATGGTGGAGAAGACAACCATCTAGCTACTGCTATGGACCCATAGTCCAAGGTAGACTACTCATTCATCGCTCCGGAGGCAAGCATGGCGATGAAGAAGACCTCCGGTGGCGATTCCCCTCTCCGGTAGGGTGCCGGGAAGAGCTTCTGGACCCTCCCGATCTCGGGTCGACGACGGCGGCGGATCGCGATGTGTTTTTGGAAAATTGATCGGGTACTTAGGTTTTTCCCGTCGGGGGGTCTTTATAGGCGAAGGGGCATCGTCAGAAGTGGACCGAGGTGGTCTCACACATAGGGGGCACGACCCAAGCTCTGGCCGCGCCGCCCTGGTGTGTGGGCCCCTCGTGGCCCCACTCCAACTCCTCTTCGGTTCTCTGGAAGCTTCGGTGAAATTCTGGGCGACTGGCTTTGGTTTCCTCCAATTCTGAGAATATTTCATGTGTAGCTTTTCTGAAACACAAAAACTGCAGAAAACAGGGAACTGGCACTGTGGCGACTTGTTAATAGGTTAGTTCCGAAAAATGCATAAAAGTGCCACGAAGTGTAACGAAACACTAAGCAAATGGTGTAAAAACAAGCATGGAGCATCAAAAATTATGGATACGTTGGAGATGTATCAATAACCTTCGTGATGCATTCGTAGGAGGCCTTTGCGCAAGAACGATACAAAAAGACATGGCTGGCAGCAAGGGCAGGAAGTTTCCCTTCAAGCATTGCCATGACGTTCTCAAGCATCTTCCCAAGTGGCAATTGAGGGACCAAGAAGGTTGCGAATAAGGGCGCTGATCTCCGCCGGCGATTTTGACCCCGTATAAAGCGAGTTCGGGAGCTTGTACTCGGGTTTTAAGGGCCGGGCGAATAAGGGTCCTGTTAGTCATGCTCTTAGCTGGCACCCGGACTTTCCACAACTTCTGCCAACCTTTCTCCTCCTGCTTGATATTTGAAGAACCCGATCTATTCTTGAGATAATTCACTTGTTGTCGCTTGGTCTCCATTATCATTTTGTATGCAAAGCGGACAGAAGATGCCCCCTCTTATCATAGTGCCATGCCCAAAAATCAGACTACAGGGGTAACTAATTGGTATTTGACGGATGGCTTCAACATCCATTGGGAGCAGATATTCTTCAAGTACTTGTCTGAGTTGGGATATTAATAAACTCCGAGACAAGTTGAGGTGGAGGCGGATCTTCCTTCTTGCAACATATCAGTTTCATTAAATGTCCCCGTAATTTTTTTAGTCCCTCGTGCGAACTGTCTTGCCTCCTCTCCCAATAGGCGGCGACGCTCGGTCCTTCCCATCTTCTCCAGCTAGGGCATTGGTCCTGGTCCCCTCTCCCTCCGCTTGCCGCTTCGGCGGCACCAAGAGGGAGGGAGGCCTTGTTACTCCATTCCGGTCTAGTAGTTAGGGTTAGGTTTTGTCTTTCTTTGCATGTTGTTGGGATGTGGGGGCGGCGTCCAAGCGAATAAATCCGCCTCAATTCTACTTTCACATTGGCGATGACCTTCAGAACGACGTCTCGAAGTTGATGGCAACTTGTGCTGATTGGTCCTTCAGATCGGCAGCTTGGTCTTCTACCCGGATCTGGTGAGATCTGGTGTGTCGCTGGCGTTTGTGGTTATCCGCGACGGTGCTGGTGGCCGGGTCGAGATGGTTAATCTGGAGTGAGGATGCTGATCCTGGAGGTGGTGGATTTGTTGTTCTTCTCCGACTTCATCGATGGGAGGCGACAAATCTTGGTCCAAGACAGCACGAGACGTTCCCCAGTCGACATGCCATAGCGGCAGGTGCCTCACTGCATGCAGCAGGCCTATTCATCGACTCACACAGCCTCTTTGGCAATGGTGCTTTCTCATATCTTGCAATGGTGGAGGCTCCACGTCTATTACAGCGTTCATCTTGGCGGCGCTGGAGTTGGCGGCGGCCGCTCGCTACGGTGGTTGCAGGAAACACTAGTGGTCATTTTGTATTTCTCGATCTCTTAGGATTTTATCTGCAAATTCAGGATAATTATTTTATTCCGATCTGTCTATTAGTTTCCACATGTGTTAATTATTATAACTGGATTTTCAATTAATAAAATATATATGGTTGCTAAAAAAACATATTAGTTTCATTTGGTGATCTCAAGGAATCCAACTTTGAGCCGTTAAAAAAAAAACTTTGAGACCATGGATTCATTTCCGTACCGTCGGTCTGTCGCCGATGCGATGAGTGAGTCCCTATTTGAAGATACCCCTCAGCTCGCATAAAGACCTCCAAATCTGCGAGACCCAAGCTCACCGACATGTCATCTATTTTTTTTTTGGAAATAAACTGATTGAAGCATCCAAGCAGTCAAAGAGTTCACTTCCTTTAATATGCGTCATTCAATTTCTCTAAAACCCATGCCGCCCATATAGTTTGGCATCGTCATTGTGTCCTAAGCAGGGCTGGTCTTGAGATTTCAGGGCCGAGGCGAAACTAAAATTTTGAACCTTTTATTATAATTTTTTATGCATATATAAGATGATAAAAAATAAATAATTTAAGTATACCTAACTACGATATTTATATAAAAATAACAATGTTAACATGATACCTAAAAATCTTCTTCAAAAGTTCCTAAAAGCAAAGTTTGTGACGATGGAATCAATACCAATCTCGTCCACTAACTTCTTCTCAATGCATAGAGTTACCAAACCATATAACCTCTCATGAGACATTACAAATTTTAAATAGTTCTTCAATAATTCAACTTTGAAAAGGTTCTTTCAGCTCATGCAATAGTCATGGGCATAGTAAATAAGATCCGATAAGTGTTATAATTAATCTCGCTCGCTACAAATAAGAACAATAATTACTAATCAGAATTCGAAACAAGATTTAGGACGTAACATAAACTTGAATTCACATAGAATTGAAAACATGCGTTGTTACCTTGGTACTTCTATGCAGATTGAGGCATGGATGGGGGCGGGCCAGCAGGCAACAGCCGTGAGAGTCTAAGCGTGTGTTTGGTTAGTGGCCTGATAGGGATGAGATAGACCATCCCTATTTTTGTGGATGGGATGGGACCATTCCAGTTTCTGTTTCGTTTGAAGATCTGAGGTGGATGGGATTGACTATATTTAGATTAACATTCAGAACATTTTTATCAGGTCATTAACAAGCAGTTAATAGGTCATTAATTGGCCTCATTCCCCTTTTTCTCTCCATAGTTGATGTCGATGAACATCCCAACCTCACAGGACCTCACCGGCGATCCCCCTCGACCTAGCCAGCGTTATGATCATGGGGAGGTGGCGAACGGTAGGGCCTCACCGGAAATCGTCCCAAACGGCGACGAACGGGGCCAGTGGACCTCGGTATCGATGAGGAAGACGAGTCCCTAGAGGATGGCGGATTTTCACAGTATAAGCGGCGAACGGTACGGGGCCTCGTCGGGAACCGTAACAAAGGGAATGGGGCCAATCGTCCTCTATATCAACGAGGGAGACGAGTGGCTCGGGAGGTTGCGGTGGCTCGAGATCTATGGGGAGGCGGCAGATTTCCATGAGACAGGCGGCGATCGCTTTGATAGTTCGATGATTAGGGGTGATCCACTTTTTTAAGGAAGGGTGGACGAGAGGGCCGACCAACTTCAGCGAATCAGTCAACCCCTCTTTTGGAGGAATGTTCCCAATCCTTGGACCATTCCATCCCCCTCTTTAACAACCAAACACATTCATATTAGGGATGATCCCATCCCATCCACCCTTTGGTCCTCAACCAAACGGACCCTAAAACGACTGTCGATGGAAAGGGCGGACTGATCGGCTTCCGATCCGATCGAGAATTCGAGATGAGGCGACGGGCGACTCAGAGGCGCCGAGGCGGTCGATGGCCTGGCTGTCTCGCGGTCGGCGGTCACAGAAATGATGATCACGCGTGGTCTCATGGTCAGGGAAAGTAACGCTGATCATGCTGATCACGTTTGGCGTCGCGCTGTATCGATCGACTCAGAGTCAGAGGCGATGGCGGACGAAAAGGCCCAACTAAGCAACCAGTCCAATTAAAAAACTATTTTTTTACTATATATACCAGGCCTATAGAGCATATATCTAGAAGGGCGCCCAGATATTTTGGGCCCGGGGCGGCTGCCCCCCAGCCCCCAGGGCCGGCCCTAGTCCTAAGACACTCATACAGTCTTTCTTTCTTCCTTCTTGCTACCCCACAAATACGAACCAAACATAGAAGTGATGCTCACAGAATCCTCTAGGCAATTTGAACAAAGCCATAGAATAAGTAGTTTTTTTAGAATAATAATGGAATAAGTAGGTAAAGAACGAAAAATCGCATCGAAGTCGAACGAACCGAACCAAATAAACAGGCTGGCCCACGAATGAAAATCAAAACAGAGAGTCACGCGCCCTAGGGAGTTATTTCCCCGCGCCGTGTATATGACTGGCGGAGCTCCTCTCTAGTGCCCGCGCGTCAAACATTGAAGTAGTCAATCATCATCGACAAAAATACCAACACTAGTATGTTAGGAATAGTAACCGAAAGATGACCACCCAAAATCTTAACCTAAACTACTGTAAAACACTACTTTTATAAAAAATCTTCACACATAGATTAGATTGTCCATCCCTCCTAACATCATCAGTGAGATCGACTAGAGAATGGAGAACCAATCTAGGCGGTGGCAGTTGTCTCTCAGGCGACGGCTTTAGGGTTTTACGTGTGGCTGGCTAGGTGTGGACAATCAGTATCAGCCAAATCCTCACTTGATATCTCCGCCGTAGCGAAACTAGGTGTATGTGCTTTCTTAAAGCAGGCTTTTGACACAAAATAACTTTTTTTGAATTTATTTCAAATTGACATTTTGAAGTTTTAAATTTTTGGCAAAAAATCCTAGATGTTGACAATGACGTACTCTACGTTCTTGCAAAATCTCAATATGAAATAGGTTGTATTTTTATCTACACAAAAAATAATAAATACTGATTAGCTAGGAGGTTTTAAAATTTTTGCACGGTTCACCATCTCATATAATGAGATTTGTCTTTTTTACACAGCTCAGAATACATAATATTTCGCGTTGTTTTTTTGCACAAAGGTAGAATTCATATTTATCAACATGTAAGATTTTTATCTGAATTGTTTGAAACTTTATGATGCCCGATTTAAAAAAAAATCAAAACCCGGGGCCCCGGAGACAAAACGACGCTTTTGAGCATTTCCTCTAAAATATCTCCCCCGCAGCACACAGGCAAACCCTAACTAAACCTTTTCCATCCCCGCCGCCTCCGATGCCTCTCCCAGTGCGCCGCCTCGCCACTGCGCCCCTCCGAGCTGTACACCCACACGACTCTGCCGCGCCGCCCTCTGTTCGACTTCGGCGACAACATGGGCGGGTGGCAGTGGAGAGGACGTCGATGGCGACGGCCCGAGGTATTGCGCCCCGCGGCTTGCGGAAACTGGTCTTATCTCTTGTTTGTTACCTGAGGCCTGTGGCGATTACTCTTGAAAAATTTATCCCAATGCGTGCAATGTACACCTTGTATCAGCAGTATTCTTCTGCGCTACTAGAATATTTTGCCATCAATCGATTATCTCATCTGTGAAGCAGTATTTACTTGTTCGAATTGATTTTAGTTTGGTAATAAAATTTCCTGTAATCCCTCGTTTCTCGAAGGAATTATCCTCCTACTGTAAAACAGTCTTGAACATAAAAATATCGAAAGGGTGGCTCTTGACTCCGAAGTATTTGTTCACTGAAATAGTTAATTTATGACCTGTGATGTTGTTCAATCTGGTTTTCCACATTCCTTGATGAAACCTGGGATGGTACTGCCCTATTTTTCATTGGCTGACCATTTTAGATCACAGGGGATTTCCAACGGGAAACTCGAATGACTTATTTTTGTGTTGCATATGGAGGGGGTGGCATTTGTTTTTGTTATGATGATAATCATTTGTCCTTGTATTCTTCGTGAAAATCTGCAGGTGTTAGTTGTGTAATGGCAAGCGGAAAAGAGCATGCAGCAACATCTATTGGTGATGAAAAGAAAGGTGGACTGCGTGGCAAGCTTAAAAAAGTTGTTCTAGCTTACAGCGGTGGCCTGGATACATCAGTAATTGTTCCGTGGCTTAGGTACAAATGTGGCTTATTTCAGTAGGGATTTAAAAAAAATAAGTGATGAGTTATTCTGATTTGTCTGAACTATGTCTTCTTGTTTTGACTTTTGTTGAAGGGAGAACTATGGCTGTGAAGTAGTCTGTTTCACTGCTGATGTTGGCCAGGTGTGTTAACAACACTGAGTAATTCTCAATTGTACAGAACTGAATGATTCTATGGTCCTCTTTTAATCTGGAATGTTACGCTAAATTGATAACTGTGTCCTGCTTCATCATTAGCTTAATCCTGGACAAGTGTCTCAGCTTTCTCTCGCTCTTCCCTGTATGTACATTGTATAAGCTTACTTATTCTTCTGATGGTTATAGTGTTGCCATGAATGGCAAATTCAGTATTCTCTTCACCTCTTATCTTTTTGAGAAAATTCCTTATTTGACACTGGTTTAAAATTTGGTTCCTTATTTGACATCGGACAACATTTTCTTCCTTATATGATATCTTCTTAAATTTTCTTTCCCTATATGACACTTTAGTTCATTTTCTCCACTAACAGTGTTAAGGAGAGACACAAAAAGACCTTTTTACCCCTAGTATAATGTGACCAAAATCTGTACGAGACAATTGTACATGTTGTTCTGTCGCTCGGAGATACTGTTGGGGCCTGAATTCTATCAAGACCGTGCTGGTCGTGCGTGCCTGATTTGCTGTATGTGGTCGTGCCGCGCGCACGATGCTGGCCACCCCAAAGCCGCGGTCGGCGTCGTCGGTACCCAGTCCCAGAGAACCTGATTTGGCATGACGTGTCCGTGGTGACCAGCTCCGGCGATTCGTCGATGACGAGGTCCTTGCTCGCAGCATGAACACGCCGCAGGACATCCGGTCCTAGCACTCGCTGACGGCCACTCTGTGCACTCGCCCGTTGCTCCAAGCATACATGTATGCAGCACAAAACTCCAAAGTGATTAAGAGTTGCAATCTGAAGAACTAAATCCCTCTAGTAATAGTGTGCCAGCTAGCTCCAACATTTAAGTGCAGCAATTTGAAGTGCCAAAACGCGGTAGTATTGATGTGCTAGCTCCCAGGTGATCAAGAGTTGCAATCTGAAGTGCCAAATCAATTGGGCTCTTTTCTATCCAATGGAGGGTATTTTGGTCCACTCAGCCAATTTTTGACGGAACAATGTAACGGAAGTAACGTTAGTGTCATATAGGGAAAGAAATTTTAAGAAGATGTCAAATAGGGAAGAAAAAATTGTCCAGTGTCAAATAAGGAATCAAGTTTTAAACCGGTGTCAAATAAGGAATTTTCTCTATCTTTTTATGGCTTTCTGTTGTACCAAATTTCATAATTTTTAGTTATTTTTCCACCATGTCCTTGAACCGAGTAGTTTGTGTTCTGCCAGTAAAAAATGAACTAGCATTGAAGTTTGGAACGATCTTTCTGATCAACCATCAGTTAAGTTCATATTGTAAATCCTTGTAGGGTGACATTGAAATGGAAGGATTGGAGAAAAAGGCTAAAGCTAGCGGTGCAAGCCAGCTTGTTGTAAAGAACTTACAAGAAGAATTTGTTGGTGAATATATATACCCCTGCCTGCGTGCTGGTGCAGTTTACGAAAGGAAGTATCTGCTTGGGACTTCAATGGCTAGGCCTGTTATTGCCAAGGTGAATTTTGACACAACAGTTGTATTTTGTATTCGTATGACTTCTATAACATAATTGTCTTACAAGAATATATTGAAATGAATCTTTCGTTTATCTTCAATTGACAATATTATCTGGTGTGCGTTTCATAAATTGGCACTTTCTCATACTGGAATAAACGCTGCTTAAGTATTTATAAAAGATTGATGCCACTTTTGACATTTACCCTGGTAGAATTTGAGATTTGCTTACATGAAGCATGATTAGTTCTCTTGCTAAGTTATACGTGCAAGTTTTCCTTGATTTTTATTTGTTCCATAAAAGTCTCACCTGCCAGAGTTACATGTGCCATGTATGTTCAGTTGTTCACTTTCTAGTTCAATACAGATTGGATATTTAATGTGATATTTTTTCACCAAATATATAACATGATATAAGTCGTGATCAATTGACCTATTTTGAGTCTTATTGGCAATCATTTAGTACATACACGGGTGGAACTAGAATCTAACAAGGGGATTTTTCCGGGATGCCTGTGAGAATTATAATTTCTTGCGATTTCTTGTGTTCTAAACATGTTCTTAAATGGAGAAGAACAATAACATTTTGAATGAACTGTAAGCTTTGTATGATGTTATCTTAAATATATAATTCTAGTAGGTAGTGAGATGAATGAAATATTGCAATGAAGTAGTTGCAGGCTAGCAGTTATAATACACACATTTCATATATCCTTTTATTCAATTGGGGACACCAGCTAATATGATTGAACAGAGGAGAAATAAAGCAATTTATATCTCTGTTGTAGGCAATGGTTGATGTTGCCAAGGAAGTTGGCGCAGATGCAGTTGCTCATGGCTGCACTGGAAAGGGCAACGATCAGGTAGATACTGCTGCTCATGCAAGTGTTAATATGGGCAGTCATCTGATGCTATTGTTTCTGCAGGTTCGCTTTGAGCTTACTTTTTATGCCTTAAATCCGGAACTTAAAGTGGTGGCACCCTGGAGGGAATGGGATATCACAGGACGTGAAGATGCAATTGAGTATGCGAAGAAACACAATGTGCCAGTTCCAGTTTCAAAGAAATCAATATACAGCCGAGACAGAAATTTGTGGCACCTTAGTCATGAGGTATGTACTACATAGTAGCACAATACACGTGCTTTGCTACATATGGACTAAGTGTTTGACACATCTTTTCGGCAAAACAATTAGATTTTGTTTATTTGGACACAAATTACAAAAACAGGTCATTCTTACACATTTAAATTAAAATGTTTGTACCTAGCTATTCAGTTTACCATGGTCAAACACTCAGTTTTTAGTAGAAAACAATGTGTCGATTCTTCATAAGAGAGAACACAGAGGAATTTGTTTCACCATGTACATGCTGTCACCAAATATATCTAACAGAAAATTGTTGCGGTGTCTTACTAACAAATGGAAAAGAAGAAAAATGGTATCTATATATTGTTTACATTGCTGTAGGTCTGATGCCTAATTATAACCCTATAATCCCTGATAAAAAATATATCAAAGAACCTGTTGCCTGTGATGTAAGGATCGGTTAGTTCTTCTTGCTAAGGATGTTGGCCCTCATGGCTTCCGGGTCAGCCATGTTGGCCTCGACGGCACCGGAACGACGGCTCTGGGCTACGACAACCTGATTGTTAAAAGTTAATCTAGTCAATGTGTAAATTCATTAGTTGTTGATCCTGCTCATCTGATATATGTTTGACTTGTGCCAAGTGAACCTGATGTAACATTGCATACATAGTGCATATGTGTGTGTGGACATGCCACAGCGCAGTATAGTTATCCATGCTTATTCAGGTGTTGTGCATTGTGAGTTAATATGCTGCAGTTGGTCGAGTAACGAGTGTGTCTCTGCTCGTGTAATAAGCTGAACCGTGCATATGTTGCAAAGTGCAGACCAATTCGTTGCTGAAAATAGAAAAAAGCAAAAAAAAAAAAGAAGCGGAAATCCACTTTGGCTCATGGGTGTAGATGCACCCATTGTCTAAAACCATTTTTCAAAATGTCTAAAAATTCTGGAAAAAATTTATTTATATACATCTAGACATTTTATGTTCACTCATTAAGTTTTGTATGAAAAAATAATTTTTGTGGCCTATGTAATAAGACAATCTTTTGTTGCTACAAAATTGCTATTTACGTGATATATTTTTGTCTTTTTTACACAAAAAATACTCATTTTTCTCCACAAAACTTTGGTGAATGAACATAGATTGTTTAGACGTACACCCATGATTTTTTGCATCGAATTTTTTGACATTTTGTAATTTATTTAAATTGCATGTTTTATAATGGGTGCATTTGCTCCTATGAGCCAAAACACCTTGTCCAAAAAGAAGGGCATTCGTTTCTTGGAAACAAACCTGTGTGTACTCTGTTTTCTTCTCTACTTTCCTTTGATTGGCTCGAACACTTCGCATGTTTGGTTCACCATAGAGTAGTCAGAATGAGGGACCTGCAGGCAACACTGATGAGGGAGGCAACATTGATGAGGCTCCTGCAGGCGAGTACCGCGCGCACATCCATGGTCTCCATGGCCCTCAGGTAGAGTCCTCTGCTCGCCAGAGTTGGCTGGGCCCAGTTCCCGCTAACCCGAAGCGCCACCTAGAACAAACCACATGGCGCAACATCTTGCACCACTTCTAGATGTCCTCGCCAGTAGCGCTGATTCTCTGGCCATAGGTTTCTCTTTGTGGTCCTATTTCAATGCCGCCGCCGCTCCCCGACCGCGCCCTATGCTCCTCCGCGCGTGAGCTCAGCTGTGCCTGCAATTGTTCCTCAAGCTTCAGCTCCGCCTATCGCCAAGCTTGCACCGATGTGGAGCTCCTCCTTTTGTTCAGTTCTGGCTTCAGCCGCTTCGTCGCTGCTGTCCTAGCCAAGTATGACAAACTTGATGCCGCCACGAGTTTTCTCCTCCGGCTCCTCCTTGTGTTGTCTATGGCTCTTTGACCTCCCCTATTTTGGTGCGAGTTGTGGTGCGAGCTTCAGGTTGCAAATCCTTGCACGCTTCACCTCCAGAGAGGTGCCTGCCGGCTCGGTATTGGGGAAAATATGGAGGTAGGGGATAAGGGGAGACAGGGAAGGGCGGAAGCTTGGAAGGACATACTGGTGATTGGGAGAGGGGAGGGACGGCGAGCAGCGTAGCCGTGGTGGAGAGAGACGGAGGTGGCTGACTTGGTAGCGTGGGGGGAGTCGCTGGCGTGGAGTCTTTCGAACACTCGAATGCACGCAGCCGTGGTGGTGAGGGCCGGAGGTGGGCGACATGGTAGTGTGGGGGGAGTCGCCGACGACGAGTCACTTTGGAACGCCCGAGCGGGTGTCGAAGCAAATCATGGTAATCAAGGTCTGGTGGACTGTGGGTACAACAACAACAACAGCAACAACAAAGCCTTTAATCCCAAACAAGTTGGGGTAGGCTACAAGTGAAACCCATAAAATCTCGCAACCAACTCATGGTTCTGGCACATGGATAGCAAGCTTCCATGCAGCCGTGTCCATGGCTAGTTCTTTGATGATACTCCGGTCCTTTAGATCTCTCTTTACAGACTCCTCCCATATCAAGTTTGGTCTACCCCGACCTCTCTTGACATTATCAACACGCTTTCGCCGTTTGCTATGCACTGGAGCACCTACGCTGAATATGCCCAAACCATCTTAAACGATGTTGGACAAGCTTGGCGCCACTTCATCCATCCGGCTTTGATTCAATATTTCACATCTTCATCGATGTCCCCATCCTTTTGCAGCATTGGCCCCAAATATCGAAAGGTGTCCTTCCGAGGCACTACCTGCCCATCAAGGCTAACCTCCTACTCTTCCTCGCGCGTCATAGTACTGAAGCCGGACTTCATGTACTCGGTTTTAGTTCTACCAAGTCTAAAACCTTTCGATTACAAGGTTTGCCTGCAAAATACCACGACGTACCAACCATCCCCAACAGTTAGTATAGATTGTCCTTTTGGATCTCTCTTAGGTTTTTTGGAGTTGTATTTTATCTTTCCGTTTTTAAGGATACGTGTCTTGGTTGAGGGAGTGGATGTACAAACCCAACACCTGGGCTCAAGGGTTTCTATTTGGGTTCCTATTTATCTTGACGACCAGGTTTCTTCTTTATCCAAGATTAAAAATCTTGGTACTCATGCTTAATGGATGTGTGAATCCTTAGTTGGTGCACAGGCTGGGGAAGTGAAAATTCTCCTCCCCATTTTAAGAGCTAGGTACGGGAAGGCAGCGGAGAAAATAATAGACTCGATCTCCTCCGCGTCGCTCCCAAGAGGGGTGGCTCAGGCAGAACCCTAGAGCCCCGCCTCCCCCTTCCCCTTCGCCCTCGCCCTGCCCACCACCGTCGAAGGATGCCGCAGGTCAAAGGCCGCGTGTCCTACATCGGTTGCGGGCTCTCATCCCTAAGCACGACTAGTAGTGGCGGGGGCCTCTTCCTCCTCGCGTGGCGGGATCTCCGGTTAGAGTTTCACGGCGGCCCTATACGGTGAGATTGTTCGGCAGAGATGGATGCCGGAGTGGCGGCCCCAGACTTCTTCGGCGACCTTGGTGACCACTGTGGTTGCGAGGGTGGCACGACGTTCAGGGGGCTCGGTGCGGCTTAGCCCCTCATCTCCACGTGGTGCGGGTGGTGCCCGCTGAGATTTTTGGCCTGCTGTTTGGAGCCGATGGGCGGCTGCGTGGGGGCCTACCAATCTGCCTAATAAAGTAGTCGGTCATAGGGTTCTTCTCACGCCAAGACGGTGTTCTGCTTGATGCCTGGCCTCATTAATATGGCAGGTGACGAGTTTTGGAAGGCTCCGTTGGGGGTCTTCATTGAGCGCTTGATGCCTGTAGATTGCTGGATTGGATGGGATTCGGCCGTGTGCACCCCTATTTTTGGCCAAGAGACTGTAGGAGGGAGTGACGCGAAGCTTCACTATCTGTTGTCATCATGGGACATGTCGGTTCCATGGTGAAGACAGTGGCGAGTCTTTGAGGCGAGGAGGACTTTGCTTGGTGATTCTTGACTTGTAGCAGCACATCAGCAAGCGGGGGCAGCAGCACAGGAGGAGTACAGAGTCATATCTTTCAAGGTGAAAAATCCCAAGGTCTCATCTTAATTGGTTGTGCCTAGCATGGCCTTCTTGAAGGCATTGTTTTGAGAGAGCAGGCTTTCTCCACGGTGAAAACCTAAGATCTATGATCAGCCAGCGACGGTGCCTATGCACTTTTCCTTCTTGGAGGCATCGCTTTTGGAGAACTTGGACTTCGTGTGGTAGTGGTTTGTGTTGCAGATACAAGGTTTTGATCACTATAGTGGGAATTTTTGTTTTTTCTTCTTTTTGTTTTAGGGATGTCTGCATTTGTAATGTCTTTAGGACATTACGTTGTTGTAGAGGTTGGGTGCAATTGGTATCTCCGTGATACTAACATATTGCCTTTGTTGAAAAAATGTGTCTTACAATTCTTCTCGTGCATAATGCGTAACTACAAAAGTTTCTAATCAGTGGAGTGCATCCTCATACTAGTGCCATTGATTAATTTTTGAATTGAAAACTGTAATGCTTGTCAGATGATACGAGTTATTCTCTTAATATTTCAGGGTGATATTTTGGAAGATCCAGCAAATGAGCCAAAAGAAGATATGTATATGATGTCTGTTTCTCCAGAAAATGCACCTTCAAAACCTGAGTATGTGATCATTCTTTATATTTTCGTGGGTCACAGCTCTTGTCCTGAATAAGTATTTCTTTATACTCTTTCTTTCCATCTTCCTGCAGCTAGCCTAATTTACTAAATTTTGTGTGCTGGTTCACACTCCCGCATGTGCATGTAATTCTGTAGAAAACCATCCAAATGATTTCAAACCTTGATACTATTATTATAAAGTAGGGATGCTCATCTGATGACCTTGAGTTTAGCATTTGAAGTTCAAAGTTTTTAAATTACTAAGTTTATCATGTTTTCATTTACATAGCAACTTCATGTTAAGTGAGACTGTCAAACGTAGTGAAAGGAATGATCATGTTGATGTAGCCACCATCTGTAGGGTAGGACTTGGATTATGATTGATGAAATCAGCATCTATAACAATATGCTTACTAGCATATTTTTGTAGTTGCTCAGATGGTACACACAGAAGTCATCGATCACATTACCACAAGTCCGTTTGTGTTGTAGACACTATGTATTTTTTGAACTTTCTTACACTAAAATCATCTGAATCTATAACACTGCAATCAGTCCACTTGTATTGTTGACACTTCGGCTGCACAAAAAAAATCATTCAAGTGCATGCTTGACTGCAGGACAGTGCTTTAAAAAAATGTTTCACCATAATGTACATATGTATACATTCTGTTAGCATGTTGTATATAAACTAAGCTTCATACAGGTACCTGGAGATTGGTATAGTTGCTGGTGTTCCTACTTCTATCAACGGAAAGGACCTCTCACCAGCATCTCTTCTTGCCAAGCTCAATGAAATCGGTGGAAAGCACGGTATAGGGCGCATCGATATGGTGGAGAATCGCCTGGTGGGGATGAAGTCTCGTGGCATCTATGAGACCCCCGGTGGCACCATCATGGCAGCTGCGGTCCGTGAGCTCGAGTCACTAACACTGGACAGGGAAACGATGCAGTGGAAGGATATGCTTGCCCTCAAGTACGCTGAGCTCGTCTATGCCGGACGCTGGTTTGACCCGCTCCGACAGTCCATGGATGCCTTCATGGAGACCATCACCGCGACAACGACTGGCTCCGTGACCCTGAAGCTGTACAAGGGCTCGGTGAACGTCGCGTCCCGGAAGAGCCCCTACAGCCTCTACAGGGAAGACATCTCTTCGTTTGAGAATGGGGAGATCTACAACCAGGCTGATGCTGAAGGGTTCATCAGGCTGTATGGTCTTCCTACCCGTGTCCGTGCAATGCTGGAGAAGGGTATCTAAGGCCCTTTCGCGTCTTGAATAAGATTCTCTCTTTGAAAATTGCTGGGTGTATTCTGGTAATTGTGGACAAATCCAAGATGTTCTGGTGTTTTTTAGACTTTTAGTACATTTGTCTGTTTGATTGAAGAGTTGCTCCAGTCTTGGAGTGGTAACTTTGAGTAATATACCGTTTGGTGCTGTGGTTCACTCCTTGTGTCGTTACATTTCATATGAAATTGGACTACCGAAAAAGGCCTCTGAGAAAAAAAATATTTGGGGAGTATGTGGCTGAAGCTTTTGCGGATCATATGCAAGACTAAAGTTCCAGCTAAATTTCCGAAAGACTAGCTTTTTGGTTTTATTTTCTCTTCACCGGCTGCTCATGAAAATAGTTGCGCAGTTGCAATTTTTAGACCGTATTTTTTGCATCATCGTCTTTCCAAACACAACCAAATTCTGCATAAGACCGGTCTGGCTCAATAAGGAGAAAGAAGATACGCGATGGATGCCCTGACACGTATACGTATTATCTTGGCGGCAGCCTCCTTCACCTTACTCGTCGGCTCGTTGCCCATATCCTCCTGACTGCTGGGCTGCAGCGCCAGCGCCGTCCAACGTGCCTTCCGATGAACCCTCTTCGACCACTCCGTTAGGTCGCAACTGGCCGTAGGGTTGAAAACGGATGGAAACAGGTTTTATCATTTTTGTTTCCGCATGTCTCATCGGAACCGAAAATGAAAACTCTGGAAACGAATGCGGAAGCGGCAATCATCGGAGACGGATACGAAGCGGATACGTGATGAATACATTACGAAAACATAACGGACATTTGTCAAAACACAATAGCGGTTTAATACCTTGAATTGTACATAAAAACACACACATAATTTGACAAAAAATAGTTCACAACTTCGACGAGTAACAAATAAACGTAAAGCAACACACACATACTTCAACACTTCCACAAGCACATAAGTTCACAAAAATAGTTTTCACGTAGACACTAAGACACTCATAATCCTGAAATAAATAATTTTGGAAAGCAAGTGTGCTTCAACAGCAGTAAAGCGACACATAGGCTTCATTTCTCATCAATTCTCCTCCATGTCGTCTTCATCAAAGTCCTCCCCGTCACTACTATCACCGGCACTCTCTTGGTCATCCGAGTGCTGGTGATAGTAGTGACGGGGAGGACTTTGATGAAGACGACATGGAGGAGAATTGATGAGAAATGAAGCCTATATGTCGCTTTACTGCCGTTGAAGCATACTTGCTTTCTAAAATTATTTATTTCAGGATTATGAATGCCTTAGTGTCGACGCTGAAACTATTTTTGTGAACTTATGTGCTTGTGGAAGTGTTGAACTATGTGTGTGTTGCTTTATGTTTATCTGTTACTCGTCAAAGTTGTGAACTATTTTTTGTCAAATTATTTGTTTGTTTTTATGTACAATTCAAGGTATTAAAACGCTATTGTGTTCTGACAAATGTCCGTTTTTGTAATGTATCCGTCACGTATCCACTTCGTATCCGTCTCCGGTGATTGCCGCTTCCGTATTCGTTTCTGAAGTTTTCGTTCTTGTTTTCGATTTCGGTGAGACATGCAGAAACAAAAACGATAAAGCCTTGTTTCCGTTCCGTTTTCAACCCTAGCTTTGCTCAACTCATACTCAGGTGCCCGGAGGTTGCTCTCGCCACTACCGTCTACGGCCAGCTTGAAGTCCTACAGGGCTACACCTGTGTACACGGTGTCACCCTCGCCTGCCGCCAGTCGAACTCGACCGTTGCGCGGCCGTCGTCTCCAGCAGCCGTGCACGCCGGACCTGGTCTTTTTTCTGAAGCTGCACGCCGCCGTCTCTTGGAGCTAGCTGCTTGCGTGCTGAAGAACGGCACGTAGTACTAGGTGGCCGCTGCAGAGTATGAGCCGAAGGCTTCTGCAGACTGCAAGTGAACACGCATAGCTATGCTTCTTTTGCCGAACTGCCACGAAACCCACATAAATCAGTTAAGTGGCGGCCACAATAAATTTACATGGACATTGCGGACAAGAGCCCCCAGGCCAGCGGTGGTGCCACTTACATCCTGATACGTGGTAAGTGTGTGCATGCAAGCAAACCATCTGCTTCAGGCTTGTACAGTTTCATTTCAACTATAACAGTCCAGAAGTCACCGAGAGTACACTGTTTGAGCTTCTGCTTGTATCCTAGTATTTCATGATGTATATACATGGACGGCGTAAACTTACAAAGCACTGTACAATCAGGATTGTTTATCTTCAACTGCTACTTTGCAACCTCTTTGAGAGGATTCAGATCATTTGACTGCGAGTTCACAATCATCTGACTGGTTACAAAATCTTGGTATAGCCACCCTAAAAGAACACACTATCCTACTACCCTCCAGAAAATGTTTGATCGTCAGTGCGGTGGTAATGGCGAGAAATTATTGCCCGGAAGAAATCTACAGTTAAATGAAATATAATTATGAGAGGTCCAATGGAAATGAGAAATCCTTAGCAATAAGGAGTCCCTCGGTAAAACTTAACATGGAACTTACTGGTAAGTCAACCCTGCATAGTTTAGCAAGTTCTGTGGAACTGCTCCGGTCAGATTATTGTATTGCAAGGATCTGGATAAATGAAGAAAAATATTAAACAGGTTTGCAAGCAAATTGCTAAAAATTGGTGCAGAGGCATATAGAGTGCATTTCTGGAAATGAAAACAAGTGGATTGTACAGATATTAGGACCTTGCACCAAATATTAACTGTACAAGTAGGAACCTCAACAATATTGACAGTTTAAAACTTTAACAATTGCACTCCCTCTGATCCATATAAAGTGCCGCTGACTTAGTACAGTTTGTACTAACTTTATACAAAATCAGCGGCACTTTTTATGGATCAGAGGGTCTACATTTTTTTTAAACATTGTACGAACTCCATGCAAGTATATTTACAACCTAGCTATCCTTTTATCAAAGTGGTCTAACCAATGGTTACATTTCTTTGGATCAACCATTGTTTACATTTTTTAAAAATTCGAAAGCTCACAGAATGCACCAAGAGAAATGCAATTGCCTACTCAAGGGTGGGGGTTAACCAAAATACAAACCATGAGTAAATTGCCAACAACAGAAAGTAAAGACACCATGCAGACACCGAATATTACCCAAGGAGTAGTGAGTTTATGGCTTGGATCAAAAGATAAGAAAGGTACGTCTGAAATGTAACAGAAAGGGGATGCCTGTCATAGGATATCGCAGCAAGAAGCCTACATGGAGATGTAACCATGTAAGTGTACCAGAGCAAGGTGTACTACATGACCTTAATTAGGGCACTCTTAAACTATCAGCTCTATTATCATGGACTGACATCAATCTAGAGCACTTATCAGTAAACATAAAGTAGTTCTGCCATGTTGAGGTGCCTCGCTTATGGAAAAATATGGTGGATCAGGGATCAGCTTCACTTATGGCCAAAGAGCCGAACACCGAGTGCCAGATCACCAATCAAGCAAAGCAGCCGGCGGACCACACTACCAGATCTGAACGCCGCACGCGCCGAGGGAACCATCCTGCTCCAAGACTATAGGCAATAGACAAGCGGGAAGAAACACTACTACAACCACTACCCCTAACATCAAGTCCTGCCCGTGGGGGCAACCAGGAAGGGGATACAGAAACTTGGACAAAAACTGTGCAACAACAGTTTCAGGTAAACTATATTGTGAAATAAAGAGAGTACGTTAGTAGATCCTATTGCATCTCAAGCCTTAACATACATGCCACTTTTCAATTCGCATGTCTTGCCAAATTGGAGTGAGTCATAAATAAAGCTGGCAAATGTTCAATTCTAAAATATTCGTGTCGCAGCATGTTTACAACAATATAGCTCCTGCAAAGTGTGTTTACTCTTGGTGTTTATTTGAATACTCCGACAGAACTGACATGACAAGTATGCAATAGCGAAGTGCCGAACCTAGAATAATAAGCCATAAGCAAGAAGTGAGATAAATCAACTCACAGTTCACGCAAGGTCTGAAGTCTCCCCAACGTCTGAGGTACTGTCCCATTCAGCTTGTTATCATGCAGGTGCCTAAAGATAAATCATTTTCAAATAATGTATAAGTAATATAGTTATAATAATTTTCCGAAGTAAAAAGCACTTAAGGGTTAGCTTACAGTCGTTGGAGTTTGCTCAGTTTGGTGAGATCGGGAATAGATCCAGACAAGTTATTGTTTGCAAAAGATCTGCCCATGGTAATAGTATTAGTTGTGCTATCTTATATTTTCTGTTTACTCTGATCCAATTTAAATAGAACTTACATATCAGTAAGCGCAGTCAGGTTTGCAATGTCAGGTGATAGAGATCCAGAGATGCCCATACTTGAAAAGTTCCTGGTATTAGCAAATACAATGAATTATTACTGCAAAGGAGAAAATAATATCATATAGATGGAAAAATCATGAGTTGAACTCACAATGATATGACACGTATATTCCGTCCTTCATGACATGTAACTCCACTCCAAGCATATCCATGAGGCATACATGGATCTCCAATCCAATCATCAGGTATATTTTGAAGGCTTCTCTTTACACTTTCCAGAGCAAGTGCTGAAAGAAATGTAATTAGTAGGTCAATTTCATAAAAAGAGATAGTCGCAAGTTAGAGCAACTTGCTCGCCACAAGATGCAGTATGCCCATGGCAATATTTATAGGATTCTCACTACCACCTAGAATTCAGTGTGCACACTTGCTAAATAACCTAAACAATTAGAGTATAGCACGAGACTAGGTGTAGCTAAATCGGGGGAGATGCCTACTGGTTCATGTAAAGGCGAATTTTTCCTCAAAGCACGTGTTGTATCGTAGTGCATAACTACATGCAATGTCAAACAAATAACTGAATAAAAGTCTACCAGAATCATGACATGGAATATAATTACATACATAATATGCATTGCATCATGCTGGCCAGGAAATGTTTCATTACTTGTGTTCATGCATTACCAAATCGGGAGAAAACAATTGATAAAACAGGAAGAGATGCAGCAATTGATTTACCATCCCGTGTAATTGTCAGTCTTCCTATGGAAAAAAGACCAAAGACTTCACCAGCATTTATAATTGCCGGAAGAACAGACTTGGAAGTCAATATAACTCTGGTTACGCCTGAGAGAATCCATTGTGTTGCAAAGACAGAAACGCCAGCTGATGTTACTGTCAGATTTTCGGAAAAGCGGTAATCATTTATATTCACATCAAAGGTCCTCGAACTATCTTCTAATGTATCAGCAAAATAAAGAGCAACATAATAGCTATCATTCTGGAGAGGTATCTGAGGCCACTGCAACACCAAGGGTGCATTTTGTTCAGCTACCAATGCTGTATTGAACACATCAGGAGGCGGAAGATTCCAGAAATCAGCCGATGTAACGTTGTGGGTACTACTGACTGCATGTTTGCTGTCTGGAAATGGCTGCCAATAGCGGTCAAAAGTGTCATCAGGGTACCTAAGATTGAATACAACAAAGAAAATGGAGTCAGAGATCTACACAAAGCTTGTGCTGTAGTTTTTTACCAATAAGAAAGAAATAGACATAATATGGGTTGACTCTCTTCTGCTTTCTTTTTGCGCTTCATTCCATGAGAATCTAATTTGCAAGTACATATTTTCCAAATACACACCTAAAGAAGTAAAATCACTAGTGCATGCACATGTTTCCTCAAAGTAAGTAATGAGAAAGAGGTTTAGAACTTTTGGTGATTCCCCTGCTTAAGAACTAGGAAGTTGATATGACAAATTCCACCTGTTTGATATTTGAGCATCATTTTCATTGGTCCATATGCTATAGAAGCTGAAGCAGCACTAGCACCAGCACGCGGTATGACTATTGAAAACGGATATAATTCAAGGGCAATCTGCCAATTACTAAGTGAAATTCTATTATTACACAGATGACCCCTTATGCATTGCAGTGTCTTGCCAAGAAGAGATCGACACTGAGGAGACCATGCTAGCAAGGTCTAGAAGAACAGAAGCGACCAGCCACAGACATGTATCGTACAAATGTTGTCAAGCACAATGTGCGGATACTTTACATGATACTAACCTCGGATCATAACAGTTCAAAGACAGAACCATGCAGTCATTAAAAAACTGACCAAATTGGTACTACCTAGTAGTATCTACGATAAAAATCCGCACATGGCTGACAGTTAGAGATCGACAGCAATCTCCACCTTATCACATTTGAGTCAGTTTGCAGCTAATTCCTAAACATACTCAAATTATGGGACAACAGGGATCATCTAGCATTTCATTACTGAAGGGCACTGTAAGCAAGGGAAGTGGGTAGTCACCTCTCAACTTGGCCAGTGGAGCCAAACTTGGTCCGCGCGATGAGCCCCATGGCGCTGTTGCGGAAATCCGTGGCGTTGTAGACGGGATCATCAAGCTGAATCACCTGCAGCGCGTTGATGAAGGGGCCGGACTCGGTGTAGTTGCGGTTGACGCCGAGGCAGAAGGTCATGGCCCTGCCCTGGGCCGGGAACACGCCCTCGTAGTGCGAGGCGCTGCCGGCCAGGTAGTCATCGGCGGTGTCGACGGCGGTCCAGAAGGTGCCGTCGACGACCAGGTCGAACACGGGCGGCGGCGGCGAGGAGGAGCCGTAGAAGAAGGTGGGGCGGAGGAGGTAGCGGCGGTTCGGGTCGACGGGGACCGCGTAGCAGTACTTGGCGCCAGGGCGGTGCGGGAAGTCGCGGAGCGTGGCGAGGGTCGGGTCGAGGAGGCGGCCCTGGAGCGGGAGCGTGCGGGGCGTGCCGGCGGAGACGAAGGGGCCGTCGGGGTCCCAGACGAGGCCGCGGGCGTCGGTGGTGGCGGATGGGGCGCCGCAGGAGAGGAGGTAGGAGAAGCCGCGGAACCGCTGGGCGGCGGCGAGGGGGAGGAGGAGGATGAGGAGGGGGAGGAGGGCGGCGGCGGTGGTGGGGAGGGGCGGCATTCTGGTTGTTGGTGGGGCTGCGCTCGTTGCTGGAATTTTTCCGGTGGAAAATGGAGGGGAATTTGGGATGGTTTCGTGCTGGAGGAGGTGGGTTGACTCGGCCGGCGGTGGGCGCGGTCAGCGGAGAAGAGGCGGCGGATGCGCGTGCCGGCGGCGGGTGTCGGAGGTTGGATCGGGCGAGGCTTGCGTCTCCCGTGCCAGGTCAGTTTCCTTGTCACGCTCTCTCGTCTCGCACGCTCCAAAGTACTCCCTCCGTTCCAAATCATTTGATTTTTATGAAGTGTGATGTTTTGATTTTTTTTTTCTAAAAAAACTCCAAAAAATATCATTTAATGAACACCACTAAACAGTCGACGTGAGTTGGCACTTAGCCGACTATGCATACCATCCATCAACTTTTTCTATTTGCTCTACACCCAAGGTAATCCAGCAAAACGCAATTAAAAATTCTAGAGCTCTCTATGAAAAATATTTAAGAATATAAAATAGACATAAGAGCAAGCAATAGTAATGCATCCAATTGGCACTAGTAGAGAAATGTCATTGTACTTTTTTTCACTCATGCATGGACTAACAAATGTTTTTACAATGACATAATTTTATAGAAGAAACAACTATAATTTTCCTTGGGAATTAATTACTAGTAAAGTTAGTTGTATGTGTTTGCAATGATGAACAACAAAACTTTGTGAAGAATTCAATATCAAAATATATAGTTAGCAGAACTAAGATCAATCATGACCATTTATTGATATCATGAGTTATAAATAAGTTAATAAGTTTAGTATAAATATGTTATATCTGTCTCGTGATATATATTTGAAGCACTACTCTTAAACAAAAACCATGGCACAAAATCAAACCAAATGGGATATCTTCCAAGCACATTGCAATTATAATTATTGACAAAAAGTGCGACATGCCAACGTGACGTACTAAGCATACAATTATAATTAATGCGACATACATATTTCAATTAAAAATACATTAAAAATTTAGTAAGAAAAGGTAGTTTACAAGTGTGACCATTTTGTTTTGGAGCACGACAATATACTAAGTAAACACATACTAACTCAAAAGATGAAAATAAGTCAAAAGGTAAAGATGGACAACTAGCAGGATGAGGAGCCAGAAGGAATGAAATAAATTGTGTCTTGAGTAAGGCTGGGTAATTTTCATGCATATTTATCGGACCTGATTTATCGGGTTGGGTGTCCAACAAATCATCTTGAGTTTTGTTTGATATTAGAGATAGAGTATGTTACCGTGATATGTATTTGCATGCAAGTAATCATTATCTTTAAGGAAGAGGCTAAGTAATTTATGATTTCAAACGTATTGTGGTTGTTGGCAATAACATAAATTTTACAAATAATTTTTACATATACTAAAATTATCTTCTAAGGGTATATTTAACATTATTATTTATTTAACGGATCATCCGGATGGAGAGGTAGGTGAAAAGAGGGGGCAAGACGACGCTCGAGGTGTCGGGGGCCCACCATGGCGTGGCCATCCTTAAAGGCCACGCCATGGGCCCTCCCTAGATCCTCGCGTAGCTCATCTCATGGGCCTCCGGTGCTGGTAGTCTTCGTCGTGATAAAATACTACCGTGAGATTTTTTGTAAGGTCCCTGAAATAGCAAAACAAGCAAAGCATTTTTTTCCTTAAAAGATTAAATACTAAGACAAGGGAACTTTGGAAGAAAATCACATAAATATAAATAACAATATTAACCATATCCATATTATGATATAATAATGATGATATAAAATACACGTATCAACATGCCATGGTCAAACAAAATCCACCCCACAACCTCCAGTTGGCCAAGCTAGCACTAGATCCAGACTACGGCGCCACCTCGAACTCCCTTGTGTAGGCCATCCCAAACCGACAACGCAAGGCGAGGTGAAGTAGATAAGTCGGCGTCAACCCACCGAAATTCTTTGCAGCGCATACCACCTTCAGGTTGAAGTTGAAGGATCTTCTGTTATGGTTTATAGTCGTCAACCTTCGAGATAAAACCCCTTGCAAGCCGGTCCAACTTATTTCAAGCCCATTTAGGAAGAAAAAGGATGCCCATAAGATTGGTAGATAAGTCTAAATTCGTTAGCACAACCCTTGTAGAACGTGCTAGATCTTCCTCTCTCTACACTTGCAGTCTCTCGGCCACTTTGTTAATTACGGCTGGAAATTAATTATGTAAGCCTCAGATATGTCTTGGGGAAAGCCATAAATTTCACCTGGATGATGAAGATTAGGTCCATCATGCATATCAATCTCTTCACAACAATTTGGTAAGATATCCTTCTTTTGTATGCTAATTGCGTCCCTAAAGGCCTGGCTTGCAAGGATGTCTACATCATCCACATAGAGGGATATCACAAGCCTTGGTGGTCTTGTGTCCATGGAAAAAATCATTCCTGTTTGGCATGCACACTGTAAAATTATTTGCATCTGGTCTATGGCGAGGATGATAGGCATTAGGATAAAGGGTCTCCCTGGCGTGTTGGATAAGGAATCAAGGATAATCCTCTCACATGCTAGAGAGGCAATCCCAAAGTCACATTGAGAGGAACCCTGGAGATGGCGGGAGGTAGCGTGAGAGAGATCTGGTTCCTCATGTTTTTGTGAAATGACGCCTTTCTAGGACCTCAAGAAGGTATTATCAACGGACCGAGAGGCTTTGGATCAGTGGAGTGATACGTTGCAAACGTATCTGTAATTTTTGGTGCTCCATACTTATTTTACACCAATTGCTTTATGTTTTGTTTACACTTTGTAGCATTCTTATGCATTTTTTGAAACTAACCTATTAACAAGATGCCACAGTGCCAGTTTCTGTTTTCTGCTATTTTTGTATTTCAGAAAAGTTATACAGGAAATATTCTCGGAATTGGACGAAACAAAAGCCAAAGTTCCTATTTATCTGACACGAAGACGGAGTCCAAAGGAGAGACGGAGCCGAGCCAGGAGGCGGTGATACGTCCAAACGTATCTACTTTCCTGAACACTTTTGCTGTTGTTTCTCCTCTAATTTGTGTATTTTGAATATAACTAACACGGACTAACGCTATTTTCAGCAGAATTGCCCTGGTGTCTTATTTTTGTGCAGAAATCCAACTTTCGGGAAAAATCCCGAAAAATACTGCAAAAATCCTATTTTACCAGAAGACCCACAGAGCCAGAATATGAGACGGAGAGGGGCCACGAGGGGCTCACACCCCCTGGTGGCACGAGCCAGGTCTGGCCGTGCCAGGGGGTGGTGAGGCCGCCTCGGCCATCGCCTCGACCCCTCCTTCTGCCTACATATACCTCCTGACCTGAAACTATCGGGGATTCGACGTTTTTCCCAGATAGAGTTCCGCTGCGCCGTTACCATCAGAAACCGCGATTCAGAACTAGAAACTCCGTTCTGGCACCCTGCCGGGACGGGGATTTGGAGGAGACCTTCATCATCATCATCACCGACATCTCTCCATCAACCATCCAAGATTTTCCCATTCATGTGTGAGTAATTCCCGCTGTAGGCGAAGGGGATGGTAGGGATTGGATGAGATTATTCATGTAATTGTTATGAGATTGTTAGGACATGGTGCCTAGTATCTACTGTTAGTGCTTATGACATTGTTGCAACTTGTTGTGCTTAATGCTTGTCACTTTGGGCCCGAGTGCCATGATCTCAGATCTGAACTTGTTATTGTTTTATGATGATAGTTGTTGTTTATGATCTTACCTGCAAGTTGTATATACATATCGTTGTCCGGAATCTGAGGCCCCAAAGTGACAGCAATTGGGATAACCGGAGGGGATGGCTGTGATGTGAGGATCACATGTGTTCACCAAGTATTAATGCTTTGCTCCGGTACTCTATTAAAAGGAGTACCTTAATTACTAGTAGATTCCCTTGAGGCCCCGCTGCAAACGGGCTGGTAGGATAGAATATGTCGTGCAAGTTTCTCATTGCGAGCACATACGACTATATACGAAACACATGCCTATGGTTGTTTAGTACTAGGATGCTTTATCATTATTTATCTGTAATTGCCCATGTCTTTATTATTACATGAATTATCTTATCCATGCAACGCCCGTTCATCCATCCCTATGCTTACAGTATTTAATCCTACTGTTTACTATTGCTACTGTTACCGTCTTTACTTTATTATTGTTGCTGCTACTTTGCTACTGTCACCACTATAAAACTGTTGCTACTTACAAATCGTTGCGAGCAAGTCTGTTTCCAGGTGCAGCTGAATTGACAACTTATCTGTTAAGGCTTATAAATATCCTTTGGCTCCCCTTGTGTCGAATCAATAAATTTGGATTTTACTTCCCTCGAAGACTGTTGCGATCCCCTATACTTGTGGGTCATCAAGACTATTTTCTGGCATCGTTGCCGAGGAGCATAGCTTTATTTGTAAGTTCACTTGGAATTCATATTGTTCGCTGCAATCCATTTATCATGGGTAAACCTCGTGATGGAAAAGTTCCTATATTACCATCCACTACAAGAAGAGGTACGACTCTGAACACCTCTATTGCTCTTGATTCGCCATCTGTGATGAGTAAGTTGCTTACACCACCGCATGCACATGCTACTTCTTCTGCTGAGTTTGAAAATGCTACTGATAGTTTTGATGATGCTTCTATTGTGCTTGATGATATTGGTTCGTTAGGTTCCTTTTTAGAAGCTACAATTGCTAGGACTAAGCAAATGGGGAATACCACTGTTACACCTGTTAGTTCACCTGAGTCTAGGGAACACCCTAGTGACGATCTTGATGATGCTTATATTGAGCTAGATGACAATTTTATTGATGAATTTCATGCTACTAGTGATGCTGGTGCTATTAGAGACCTTCTTGCAAGATGTGCTGTTAGATATAAGTTATCTCATGATGCTAAGTTTGCTGCTTCTTCCATAAGTATTAGTGATAAGGATTATGATTTCTCTTTGGATTTATCTTACATATCTATTGTTGAGAAAGAACCTTTTTGTGGTACTAAAAATGAAAGTGCTATGGAGCACATGAATGAGCTCTCTTCTTTGAGTAATTTGTTTTCTGATGATACTAAGCTGCGTACTTACTTTGTTGCTAAGATTTTCCCTTTTTCATTAAAAGGCGCAGCTAAAGCTTGGTTTAATAATTTGTCTCCTGGATCTATTGATAGCCCTATTGCTTTGGTTAACGATTTCTTTCAAAAATATTTTCCTGCTAGTGCTCAACATGCTGCTTTGCAGAAAATCTTTGACTTTGAGCAGGTAAAAGGAGAGAAACTGCCTGAATCATGGGGAAGGTTTTGTTCTTTAATTAGAGCATTGCCTGGAGAGCCATTGCCTAAAAATGAACTCCTTGATATATTTTATAATGGACTAACTGTTGAATCTAAGACATACTTGGATAGTTGTGTTGGTTGTGTTTTCAGGAAAAGGACTCCTACTGAAGCTAAAGAATTAATGGCTAAAATAAGCTGGAATTATGATGATTGGACTATGGTTGAGCCAACACCAGCACCGACACCAAAGAAGAGAGGAATAATTGAATTAAATGATGAAGTAATGAGAGAAGCCAAGAAATCTCTTAAGGAGAAGGGTATTAAATCTGAAGATGTGAAGAATCTACCGCCTATAGAAGAACTATGTAAGCCAATCCCTCGCTCATCTACTATTGAGGTACACTCTCTCCAACGCTTTGATAATAGAGATACTCCTTACTCTAAACCTCCTGATCAATGCTTAGATGAGTTTGATAATTTCATTGTTAAGCAAGGTAATTTTAATAAGAGAGTGCAGAATCATTTGTTGGAAAATTTTAGAGCTATTAACAAGTTGTAGGATATTGTGGAGAGAACCTACAATGATGTGAAGATGCTTGTTAAACATTTTCAAATGGTTCAGACTTAAATTGATCAGCTTACCAAGGTGCAAAAAGATTTGCGAGTTAATGCTTCAAGAGAAAAATAAGCGTGTGAAATACGCACTAGAGGTGGTGCTACTACTCAGGATCCCTTATATCCTGAAGGACATCCTAAGAGGATTGAGCAGGATTCTCAACGTGCTGCAGGTGATGACATTCCTTCCAATAAGAAGAAGAAGAAGCATAAAACAGTTGCAGAGTCTTCCGAAACAGGTAAAAATCCTAATAGTGTTTCTATTTCTGATGCTGAAATCGAAAGTGGTAATGCTTCTGATAAAGAAGAAGTTGAAGAGGAACCAGAAAAGCTTGCTAAGAATGCAGAGTACACTAAGGAAGACTTCATTGCCAACAAGCATGGTAATGAGAGAGAACCTTGGGTGCAAAAACCAATGCCTTTTCCTGGTAAGAAACACAAATCCAAGGAAGAAGAACACTACAACAGGTTTTGTGAATGGATGAGACCTTTATTTTTGCAAATTCCTTTAACTGATGCTATTAAAATGCCTCCTTATTCAAAGTATATGAAATATATTGTTACTAACAAAAGGAAGATTCCTAGTGAGGAAATTTCCACTTTACTTGCTAACTACTCTTTTGATGGTAAAGTTCCGGAGAAGCTTGGAGATCCAGGTATACCGACTATTCCTTACTCTATTAAAAATAATTATGTTAGAACTGCTTTGTGTGATTTGGGAGCCGGAGTTAGTGTAATGCTTTTTTCTCTCTATAAGAGACTTGATCTAGAAAAATTGATATCGACTGATATATTTTTGCAAATGGCCGATAAGTCTACTACTATTCCTATTGGTATATGTGAGAATGTTCCTGTTCAAGTTGCTAATAATTGTTTGATATTAACTGACTTTGTTGTGTTGGAAATGCCTGAAGATGACAATATGTCTATTATTCTTAGAAGACCTTTTCTAAACACTGCAGGTGTTGTTATTGATTGCAACCAAGGGAAAGTAACTTTTAATGTCAATAATAAAGAGCACAAGGTTTATTTTCCCAAGAAGATTGATAGAAAATATGCTCTAAACTCCATCAAGAATATTGAGACCATCAAAGTTGGTCAAATTTATTGTTCAGAGCCAAAGCCCAAAGAAGAATATCAAATTGTTATGGTTGGGACTATGCCTATTAAGGTCGAGGTAACATAATCATTTAGTGAAATGCAAAGTTTTGCTTCATAGAAAATTGGTTTGATAACAATACTTGATCAACCTTGTTAACAAAGCGGTTTTTGAATGAATGAAACTATGTTTTTACCGTATTTACTTTTCTTTATTCATGCTTCCACCTTGTTCACTTTTGTTTCCGCTGTTTAGTTTCATATTAGAGTATCTTAGAGTTATTGTATCCTTGGTTTGGATTTGCTTTCTATCGTTCATATTCGTTTTCCTGAGTTTTTAATCTCTTGTCAATTTCTGAAAAATCCTCGAAAATAAAGTTTCTTGAAAAATTCTGGAAAATTCTTTTTAAATTTCTATGTCAAAATTGGGGCAGAGAGGCACGTGGGACACCTCAGGGGGACCCACCATGCCACCACACCACATGTTGGCGCGGCCAGGGCCAGGCCGCGCCGTGGCATGGTGTTGTTCCCCCTGGCCCTCCACTTACCTCTCCACCAGCCACTTCACTCTCTCTCCCGAAATATCTTCACTCCATAGCTCAAACCCGTGTTCTTGCTGTTCTTGATCGCGATTTTTGATCTCCTTGCTCAGCCTATCTTTGCTGCTGAGATTTGGAGCATTTGTTCTCTGGTATGTGACTCCTTCGATTGTCCAAGTAGTATTTTGTTTAGTGGAGTATTTCTTGAGTATTTTAGCACTATAGGTGACAGGTTAAATGAGTTTGCATGCTTGTTCTATTGCTTAGATAAGTTATTTTGATGCATGTTAGCCCTCTTGCAACTCCCTATAGTAGTTTCCTTCATTAGTTTGTCTCAAAATAATTTTATATGAGGTTTGTTAAAAATTTGAGAGATCGAGGAGAATGAATACCAACTCGTCCAACATGAATTATAGGTGCATGAAGTCATGAAAGTCCACCGTGAAGAGGGAGTCTTCCCCTCTATCTATCCATGCTCGGAATTCATGAGCGATGCGGGGATTCTGCAGGACTTCCAAACTCTAATCTCTAATGCAGGGTTGGAACATTTTATTGATGGTGAACCTCACCAATATGCGAAACTAACCATGTCTATGGTGCAGGATTTTAGATTCAGTTGGTCTTTGCCTAACCCCATGGTTCATTATAAAATTTACAATAAAACTGTGGACTTGCCCTTTGATGTTTTTTGTGCAGCCATTAAGGTGCCACGGTGGGGATTGCTCAGAAAGATAAAGGAGCGACCTGGATTGTTGATGGACTTGTATGAAGAGATTTGCCAAGGAAGAAGCTTCTCAGAGGAGAGTGGTAAAATTCAGAGTATTCATTTCCCATCTATTTGATATTTTGCCTATTTTATTGCCAAGTGCGTTCTTGCTAGGAAGACTGCAAGCAAGTTATCCTCTTATGATTTAGCTTTTATTTCAGCTGCTTTGAGACAGGATAGGACTTATAATTTGGGGGCTTTGATAGCTTTCCGTCTTGCTGCTAACCGCGAGAAAGGGGGAGTTTGTGGAGGTCTTATTGCCTCTCGTTTATTAGCTTTGCATGGTGTAGTACCGCATGTTTTAGACATTCAGTTCCCCATAGAGAGGCTTGATCTTAATTCTATGATACAGCACAAGTTTGTTTCTTCTCAGGCTTGGTTGGGCAACTTGTCTTATGAGATAACCTTTTTCAAGAAATCAGGCTGGAAAGTAGTTAAGTCTGATCGATCAGTCCATTTTCCTATACCTCTTTTGTTTAACCTTGATGGCAGGAATGGATGGTCACTCATGGAGGATGAGCTTGACGTGTACATGGAGGAGCACCCTCAGCACGTGCACAATGATATAGAGGGGACCGAGGATAATTCTATCTAGCCCTCCAACACTTGGGAGTTCCCATACCAGCAGTCTTATTTTGATTATGGCCCTTCTGCTTCATCTTCACGAGAGTCTGATTACGATCATGCTAACGATGACCCACCAGCCTGGGGCAATTACCAGCGTTGGGATTGATCTCCACTTAGGCAAAAGCCTAAGCTTGGGGGAGGTATACCAACAACTCACTCATCTATACATCATATTCTGTCGGGAATTTATATATCCATGTTTCATTTTCTTTGTTGTTCTTGTTTTATTTCTGCTTTCCAAAACATAAAAAAGACCAAAAATATTTCTGTTATTTCTCTTTGTTTGCTTCTTTAGTTTTCTAGTATTGGATTGCTTTATCTACTAGTTTCGGTTTGGTATTCGAAAAATCCAAAAATATTTTGCTTTGATTGCCATTTCCTTCTTGTTTTAAAATTCAAAAATCCAAAAATATTTGTTGTTCTTTTCCGGTTTTGTAAAGTTTGCTACAGAGTTCAATCTTCCGTGACTCCATTGAAGCTTGGTTATCACTTCATATTATTCAAGCCACACAAGTGAAAGGCAATAATGACGACTATTGACAATTCGAGATGTGGTGAGAGGCTGGTATGAACTCTATTTGTTTTCATCTTTGTACATATACACATTTATTCCCCAATTCTCTCTCTCTTCATGTCCCAGGCTCCCAGCCGACATGAAGCAACTGCATGAGTTTCTTTTTATGATTGATTCAAGTATAATTGTGGCCAGGTGTATTGTTACACGATGATGTTAAATGATGACAACAATAACAATTTTCGTGTTGTGCATGACTAAGAGCCTGGCCGATTGTGCGACCACCTACCAGAGTATCTGGATCTGGCATTCCTGCATTCCTTTGTGGTTGTGGATTGGAAAGACAATAGTGTGGGTCACGGATGGGATGGATAGCAGCAAATGATGTCGGTCGACAGCAACAGTAGAAGATGGAAGGAAATGGTCAGAGAATGCATGATTTTGCAATTTGTATCAGAAGATGCCTAAATAAACCAATGGTCAAAGAATATTGTTTTAATTTTTTGAAATTTGCATAGGAAGATGCCTAAGTAATCCAACGGTCAGAGAACATTGTTTTAATTTTGTGAGAGATGTAGGAGAGATGTTGCGATTATTCTGTAGATATATAGATGGAGATTTCCCTAAAGAAAAAATTACTTCATGTGTGATTCAAGTGGGTTTTCTGATCATAGTGGGTTAAATTGTCTCACATGATAATTATTTGCCTAATGCTATAAAATAGTTCATAATCTTCCGTAGCAGGGTAGGTAACCAAATTTGGATTGCTCGTTGTAATATTTTTAGTACTCGACATGTCAACTGCGACTGGATTCATGTGTGAAGCCTTCATGCAAAATATCATATGAAATAAGATGATTTATATATTGGTTTTGATTTCCATGAGAAGGTAGCATTTCTGGCAGTGGCAGACAACATTGTGAGTGGCAGGTGATCCATGAGAAATTTTACATAGGCATAACAACCACTTTGTTTACTAACTGTCATCCAGTTTTTTCAAGTATACCATCACTAACTCAACACTTGTACAAACTCCTTGCAACAAATATGACGAAATATAGTCTCATATTTACTACATGCGGACTTGCTACCCTTCATTCTGCGTGAAATTGCGCTCTTCTGAAGGGCTCAAGGAAATTTATTTGTTGTATACATTGTGGTTTCCAGATTGTGATAAAAATGGACGGAGAATTCATGTGACAAGCCATCAGGAGTTGTGATATGATCTTCCTTTACAGACTGCACTCCTGAAGCTGTCATTTGATTGCACCAAAATGTAAGGCTATAGAATGTAATTTGTGGTCACCAAAATGTAAGGTTGTAGAATGTAATTTGTGGTGTTTGGTACGATAAATTCAAGTGGTATGATAACTTTTGTACATATTAACACGGGTATTTGGTACCACAAATTGATGGAAAACATTCCATCAATTTGGAATAGATCTCTACAAAATAAAAGGCACTCCTACAATCCATTGTCGTCCGCTTTTTTCTTCTCTATAGATTTGAATAAGTTGAATGGTTAATTATCCATATATATATATAGTTCTTTGGATGTTGTTTTGAGGGGGAAATGTGATGGTGGAGCAGGGTAGAGGAGGAAGACAACGTGCTATCTTGCGAGATAGGGGAAAAGGGAGTCTTAAAGTAAAAGCTCAACGCATTTGTGATATAACATGACAATCAATAGATTTATACATCCGTGACAACGCACAGGCATTCAACTAGTTGTTTGATATTAACTGACTTTGTTGTGTTGGAAATGCCTGAAGATGACAATATGTTTATTATTCTTGGGAGACCTTTTCTAAACACTGCAGGTGTTGTTATTGATTGCAACCAAGGGAAAGTAACTTTTAATGTCAATGATAAAGAGCACAAGGTTTATTTTCCCAAGAAGATTGATAGAAAATATGCTCTAAACTCCATCAAGAATATTGAGACCATCAAAGTTGGTCAAATTTATTGTTCAGAGCCAAAGCCCAAAGAAGAATATCAAATTGTTATGGTTGGGACTATGCCTATTAACGTCGAGGTAACATAATCATTTAGTGAAATGCAAAGTTTTGCTTCATAGAAAATTGGTTTGATAACAATACTTGATCAACCTTGTTAACAGAGCGGTTTTTGAATGAATGAAACTATGTTTTCACCGCATTTACTTTTCTTTATTCATGCTTCCACCTTGTTCACTTTTGTTTCCACTGTTTAGTTTCATATTAGAGTATCTTAGAGTTGTTGTAGCCTTAGTTTGGATTTGCTTTCTATCATTCATATTCATTTTCTCAAGTTTTTAATCTCTTGTCAATTTCTAAAAAATCCTCGAAAATAAAGTTTCTTGAAAAATTCTGGAAAATTGTTTTTAAATTTTTATGTCAAAATTGGGACAGAGAGGCACCTGGGACACCTAAGGGGGACCCACCATGCCACCACACCACATGGTGGCGCGGCCAGGGCCAGGCCGCGCTGTGGCATGGTGTTGTTCCCCCTGGCCCTCCACTTACCTCTCCACCAGCCACTTCACTCTCTCTCCCGAAATATCTTCACTCCATAGCTCAAACCCGTGTTCTTGCTATTCTTGCTCGCAATTTTTGATCTCCTTGCTTAGCCCATCTTTGCTGCTGAGATTTGGAGCATTTGTTCTCCGGTATATGACTCCTTCGATTGTCCAATTAGAATTTTGTTTAGTGGAGTATTTCTTGAGTATTTTAGCACTATAGGTGATAGGTTAAATGAGTTTGCATGCTTGTTCTATTTCTTAGATATGTTATTTTGATGCATGTTAACCCTCTTGCAACTCCCTATAGTAGTTCCCTACATTTGTTTGTCTCAAAATCATTTTTTATGAGGTTTGCTTAAAAATTTCAGAGATGGAGGAGAATGCATACCAACTCTTTCAACATGAACTATAGGTGCATGAGGTCATGAGAGTTCACCGTGAAGAGGGAGTCTTCCCCTCTATCTATCCATGCCCGGAATTCATGAGTTCTGCGGGTATTCTGCATGATTTCCAAACTCAAATCTCTAATGCAGGACTAGGGCATTTTATTGATGGTGAACCTCACCAATATGCTAAACTAACCATGTCTGTGGTGCGGGATTTTAGATTCAGTTGGTCTTCGCCTAACCCCATGGTTCATTATAAAATTTACAATAAAACTGTGGACTTGCCTTTTGATGTTTTCTGTGCAGCTATTAGAATACCACAGTGGGGATCGCGCGAAAAGATGAGGGAGCGACCCAGGCCATTGATGGACTTATATGAGGAGATTTGTCAAGGAAGAAGCTTCTCAGGAGAGAGTGGTAAAATTCAGAATATTCATTTCCCATCTATTCGATATTTTGCGTACTTTATTACCAAGTGTATTCTTGCTAGGAAGACTGCAAGCAAGTTATCCTCTTATGATCTAGCTTTATTTCTGCTGCTTTGAGACGTGATAGGACTTATAATTTAGGTGCTTTGATAGATTTCTGTCTTGCTGCCAACCGTGAGAAAGGGGGAGTTTGTGGGGGTCTTATTGCTTCTCGATTATTAGCTTTGCATGGTGTAGTGCCTCATGATTTAGACCTTCAATTCCCCATAGAGAGGCTTGATCTTAATTCTATGATACATCATAAGTTTGTTTCTTCTCATGCTTGTTTGGACAACTTGTCGTTTGAGATAACCCTTTTCAAGGAATCAGCCTGGAAAGTAGTTAAGACTAATCGATCAGTCCATTTGCCTGCACCTCTTTTGTTTAACCTTGATCGCATGAATGGATGGTCACTCACGGAGGATGGGCTTGACGCATACATAGAGGATCACACTCAGCACGTACACGAGGATGGAGAGGAGATCGAAGATAATTCGGTCCAGCCCTCCAACACTTGGGAGTTTCCATACCAGCAGTCCTATTTTGATTATGCACCATCTGCTTCATCTTCACGAGAGCCAGATTATGGTCATGCCAACGATGACCCACCAGCTTGGGGCGATTACCAGAGTTGGGATTGATTTCCACTTGGGCCAAAAGCCTAAGCTTGGGGGAGGTACGCCGACGATTCACTCATCTATATATCATATTTTGTCGGTACTTTGTATATGCATGTTTTGTTTTCTTTTCTTTTCTCTATTGTTCTTGTTCTTATTTCTGCTTTCCAAAACACAAAAAGACCAAAAGTATCTCCGTTGTTTCTCTTTTTTTGCCTTTTTAGTTCTCTAGCTTTGGTTTGCTTTGTTTATTATTTTCGGTTTGGTATTTGAAAAATCCAAAAAGATTTTGCTCTGTTTGCTGTTTCCTTCTGCTCTTGTTTCAAAATTCGAAAACCCAAAAATATTCGTTGTTCTTTTCTGGTTTTGTAAAGTTTGTTGCAGAGTTCAGTCTCCTGTGACTCCATTGTAGCTTGGTTATCACTTCGTATTATTCAAGCCACACAAGTGAAAGGCAATAATGACGACATATGACAATTCGAGATGTGGTAAGAGGCTGGTATGAACTCTATTTGTTTTCATTTTTATACATATACTCATCTATGTGGACGTGCTTAGCCTGTTCATGTAAGGTATATGTTATCCAATGGATGCTTTGTAATTCTTGCTCTCATATGATTAGTTCCAATTTACTAATAGTTTATAGCATGTCATGTAGATGTTTGCTTGCATTGTTTTACTCATAAAACGGTATGAATTTGTGGTATCCTCCTCTGAAAAGTTTCATTTGAATCGACTTGGCACATGCTCAAGCATGCATATGACTGAACAAAAATTCAATTAAGCCTCGATGATTTACTTTGCCTCAGAGCTCTTGTATCGTTTTTATGCCTATATTAATTTTGTTTTGTCGCAAGCATGATTATGACAGTTATTGCTCTCTCGATTGTCGCTTCCCAGTCTATTGCTAGCCTTCACTTGTACTGAGAGGGAATACTTCTCGTGCATCCAACTCCTGAAAACCAAGTAACCCCAAAGAGTCCACTATAAATTCCTATGCATGGTATTTCAAAGCCATTCCAAGTAAATTTTCATGTGCTACCTTTCAAAACTTTCAAATATTTCTCATTTTGTGCCACTGTTTTTAGCTCATGAGGACGTAGTGGTCAGAATTACTATCTTCCATATTAAATTAAGTACCCCTCGACTTGCATGCTTCATCTGCTCGTCATTAATTTTGCAAGGAAGCTGGTCAGACCATTGTAATCTAATCTAAAGAAAAAGAAAAAGAAAAAAGGCACTCCTCCATGGTATGTGAAAGTTGGTGGGCACCGGATGGAATCGGTTAGCCATGGTTTGAGAAAGGAAAAAGTGGGGAGGAGTGCCAAGCTTTATAAAAGAGCACCAATGTGCTAATTTTTCAAAAAACTCAGAACCGCTCTCACTTGTTTAGTACGGAAGATAGCAAGAACCTCATTGCCAGTCGTTGACAGGAAACAACCACCTCTCAAAACAAATTTTTTTATCTCTGTTTTACAAATAAAAAGCTCTAGCACATGTTAAATCACTGCTTCCCTCTGTGAAGGGACTTTCTTTTACTTTTATGTTGAGTCTTCATCTTCTAAACTTTAAGCACTTTCTTGAGAGCATGGCTATCGTTCTTAGTGTAATGTGCTTGTCCCAGAACATAGTTAATTGTGGTATAACTTTGATGCTTATATCTTTGATATTTCTACTTCTAGTCTTCTCTTGAACTTCAAAGGTGCCTTGGCATTTATGTTTTGCCGCACAAATAAAGGCAAGCGGGATACCACTCTTTCATATCTCATTATGAGCATTACAATCTTGTAGCTTCTTATGTTTTATGTTGATTGTTATTAATGCATTGGCACTCTTTCATAGCTTGCTTGACTATGAGATAACATTAGCTGCATATTTCTTATTATGAATTGCCTGAGTACTTGATCATATTGTGAGAATATATACATCTTATAAATAAAATGTGTTTGTGAAAGTTTCTTTTATCGCACTCAGTTGTTAACTGAATTGCTTGAGGACAAGCAATAAGCTAAGCTTGGGGGAGTTGATACGTCCAAAACATATCTACTTTCCTGAACACTTTTGCTATTGTTTCTCCTCTAATTTGTGTGTTTTGAATACAACTAACATGGACTAATGCTGTTTTCAGCACAATTGCCCTGGTGTCTTGTTTTTGTGCAGAAATCTAACTTTCAGGAAAAATCCCAAAAAATACTGCAAAAATCCTATTTTACTAGAAGACCCGTGGAGCCAAAATACGAGACGGAGAGGGGCCACGAGGGGCTCACACCCCCTGGTGGCACGGGACAGGTCTAGCCGCGCGAGGGGTGGTGAGGCCGCCTCGGCCATCGCCTCAACCCCTCCTTCCGCCTACATATACCTCCTGACTGAAACTATCAGGGGTTCAGTGTTTTTCCTAGATAGAGTTCCGCTGCGCCGCCACCATCAGAAACCATGATTCGGAACCAGAAACTCCGTTCTGGCACCCTGTCGGGATGGGGATTTGGAGGAGATCTTCATCATCATCATCACCGACGTCTCTCCATCAAACATCCATGATTCCCCCATCTATGTGTGAGTAATTCCCGCTGTAGGCGAAGGGGATGGTAGAGATTGGATGAGATTATTCATGTAATTGCTATGAGATTGTTAGGGCATGGTGCCTAGTATCTACTGTTAGTGCTTATGACATTGTTGCAACTTGTTGTGCTTAATGCTTGTTACTTTGGGCCCAAGTGCCATGATCTCAGATCTAAACTTGTTATTGTTTTATGATGATAGTTGTTGTTTATGATCTTACCTGCAAGTTGTATACACATATCGTTGTCCGGAACCCGAGGCCCCAAAGTGACAACAATTAGGATAACCGGAGGGGATGGCTGTGATGTGAGGATCACATATGTTCACCAAGTGTTAATGCTTTGCTTCGGTACTCTATTAAAAGGAGTACCTTAATTACCAGTAGATTCCCTTGAGGCCCCGCTGCAAACGGGCTGGTAGGACAGAAGATGTCGTGCAAGTTTCTCATTGCCCATGTCTTTATTATTACATGAATTATCTCATCCATGCAATGCCTGTTCATCCATCCCTATGCTTACAGTATTTAATCCTACTATTTACTATTGCTACTGTTACTGTCTTTACTTTATTATTGTTGCTACTACTTTGCTACTGTCACCACTATAAAATTGTTGCTACTGATAATTCGCTGCGAGCAAGTCTATTTCTAGGTGCAGCTAAATTGACAACTCATCTGTTAAGGCTTATAAATATCCTTTGGCTCCCCTTGTGTCGAATCAATAAATTTGGGTTTTACTTCCCTCGAAGACTGTTGTGATCCCCTATACTTGTGGGTCATTAGGCGGCTACACCATAGGGTGGCGCGGCCCCATCCCTGGCCACGCCAGGCCCTGGTGTGGGCCCCCTAGGTGCCCTCTGACATTGCCCTTCCGCCTATAAATTCACTTCATCGGGAAAACCCTAAGGGCCCGAACATCTATCCACGAAAAGTACTATAAGACGCCTCTGTCATAGACCCTAGTTCGGGAGGGTCCAGAAGCTCTTCCCGGCACACTGTCGGAGAGGGAAATCATCACCGGAGGCCTTCTTCATCGCCATGTCTGCCTCTGGAGTGATGCATGAGTAGTTCACCCTTGGACTATGGGTCCATAGCAGTAGCTAGATGGTTGTCTTCTCCAATTTGTGCCTCCATGTTAGATCTTGTGAGCTGCCTACATGATCAAGAACATCTTTATGTAATTCTACATGTTGTGTTTGTTGGGATCCGATGAATATTGAGTACTATGTCAAGTTGATTATTGATTTATCATATCTATGTTATTTGTGATCTTGCATGCTCTCCATTGCTAGTAGATACTTTGGCCAAGTAGATGCTTGTAACTCCAAGAGGGAGTATTTATGCTCGATAGTGGGTTCATGCCTCTAGTAATTTAGGAGAGTGACAATAACTTCTAAGGTTGTAGATGTGCTGTTGCTACTAGGGAGATAAGGCGCAAAGTTGGGGCAAAGTACTTTGGTTGTGTTGTGTGCAGGTTCCACGTTGCTGCTGGTGCAAAGCTACGCCCCAGATAAGGCGCCATATATAAATTGTCTGGAATAGTCGCCAAGCCAGCTAGCATCAACCTTCGGAAGTTGGTTCTTTCTCCTACTGGTTCGATTAAACCTTGGTTTCATACTGAGGGAAGACTTGCCGCTGTGCTCATCATACCTTCCTCTTGGGGTTCCCAACTGGTTGGCTAGCACCGCTATCAGCTTGCAAATACCATGCATAGGAATTTATAGTGGACTCTTTGAAATAACTTGGTTTTTGGTAGTTGGATGCACGAGAAGTATTCCCTCTCAGTACAGATGAAGGCTAGCAAAAGACTGGGAGCGACCAACTAAGAGAGCAATAACGGCCATAATCATGCATAGCGACAACACATTATTAACCAAAGCATAAAGTGGTATCACAAGTCAAAAATCAAATGATCATAGAGGCTTGAGCGACTGGTTTGTAGTCAAACATGGTGTAAGCATGCGCCAAGTCAACCCAAATAAAGTATCAAAGGAGAATACCACAATAATATGCTCCCATATAATAAAAACAATGCATGGTTCTTTCAAAGGCACATTAAGCAATCTCAGTCATTTGAGACAAGTCATGCTACAGCAAAAACTACTAAGCATATAATCAAAATAACATCAAGCATGACAACAAGCTCCCATTTGTACCACTATAGGCATGCATTTTTTTCTCTTTTCCAACACCAATCAACCTTTTTGAATCAACTCTTAAAGATGAAAACCAACATAGACCAGAGGTCTAAACACACCTTGCTACAAAGAAATAACAAATTCTGAACAGAAATCAAGGCAAAAAATAAAAGCTAAACGCAGTACTAGAAAAAGAGAACACTCGTTGAACGATAAGAGTGGAAACTAGAGTGTTCTTGGCAATGAAAAATGGAGTGCGTCTTCTCCAAGATAAATATGTTGGGGTCCAACCATTTATTGCAGCAAACAAAACAAAGGAAAACTGAAAGCGAAAATAAAGACGCTCCAAGAAAAAGCATAGAATACGAAGCAATAAAAATATAGTGTCTTGAAAGGTGACCTGATATTTGTTGATGAAGAAGGGGTGCCTCGGGGAATCCCCAAGCTTTGACGCTTATATTTCTTGGATATTTATTGGGGTGACATGGGCATCCCCAAGCTTGAGCTTTTGTCCATACTTCGTCTCATCATTCTCCTTTCCCTACACTTGAAAACTTCCTTCATACAAAACTTCACACAATTCTTATTAGCAACATTAGTGTAAGCACGATTGTAAATCTACTTTTTGGTTCAGTTTCAACTCAAGTATAACACCCATTAAAGCATAAGCTAATGTAGCAACTCTCTCAAAAGTTCCGTGATCAAAAGAACTCAAAAAGAAAGAGATCGAGAGGCAAACGCAAATAGTGGCAGAAATCTGTCAAAACAGAACAACTGGTAAAGATAGATTTTTTAAAAAAATCTTCTGTTGCTCAAATAGAAAAGTGCAAAACTAATTGAAGTTAGACAACAACCTGGGGCATGTGCACAAGAAATCGCAGATCAAAAAGACGTTTTGAGAATTTTTCACGAATTTTTACGGTACAACTGTTTCAGGACATCAACTTCCCCAAATCTTACCTTCCTCCAATTAGAGGTTCTTCTTAGCACAAAAACGAAATAAAAATGATAAGGATAGGTCATTACAGTAGTAATAACTTCCAAACTCAACAAAACGAAAAAGTACTGAAAAGAAAACATTGAGTTATCTCCCAAGAGTGCTTTTCTTTAACGCCTTTGAGCTAGGCGCAGAAAGTGGAAATCAAGTAGTTTCAAGCGATGAAGCATCAAGTTCATAATTTGCTCTAAGGATAGAGTCAAAAAGTAACTTATTTCTCTTTCTAGGGAAGTGTTCCATACCTTTCTTGAGTGGGAATTGATATTTAATGGTGCCTTCTTTCATATCAATAATAGCACCAACAGTTCTAAGAAAAGGTCTTCCCAAAATAATAGGACAAGAAGCTTTGCATTTAATATCCAAAACAAGGAAATCAAAGGGAACAAGGTTATTGTTAACCATAATAAGAACATCATTAATCCTTCCCAAAGGTTTCTTCTTAGCAACATTAGCAAGAGGAACATCAAAATAACAATTTTCAAGCGGTGGTAAACCAAGCATATCATAAATTTTTCTAGGCATAATAGAAATACTTGCACCAAGATGACATAAAGCATGACAATCAAAATCATTAACATTCATCTCAATGATGGGCTCCCAACCATCTCCTAACTTTTTGGGAATGGAAACCTTTTGTTTCAACTTTTCCTCTCTAATTTGCGTGAGAGCATTCATAATATGCTTTGTAAAAGCCACATTCATAGAACTAGCATTAGGACTTAAAGCAAGCTTTTGCAAGAACAATATTACTTCTGAGATATTACAACCATCAACATCAAAATCATTAAAGGTAGTAGAACTATTGTCTCCCATACTCCGAAAAATTTCAGCACTTTTATTAGAAAAAGTTTTTGCGGTTTTAGGCTTTTTCGCAGAAGGAGTAGGAATTTTCTCTACACCAATCAAAGTAAGAGGATTGCTAGCATTAGAAACAACATCACTAGTGGTGGTAATAGTACAAACCTTCATATTTCATCTTCTCTTTCCCACCTAGCATGCAATTCTGCTAACATCCTACTATTATCATCAATTCTAACTTGAATGGCATTCAAAGTCTTGCTTTCTTTCACATCATGAGGCAAAACTTTTAGTTTCAGAAGTTCAACATCAAGAGCAAGGTTATCAACTTTAGAAGCAAGAACATCAATTTTACTCAACTTTTCCTCAACAGACTTATTAAAAGCAGTTTGTTTACTAATGAAGTCCTTGAGCATGACTTCAAGATCAGAGGGCGCGCCCCTAGTGTTGTTGGAGGAATTACCATAAGAGTTGCCATAGCCATTACCTCATAAAAGGTTTGGATAATCATCCAAGTAGTCAGTCCATGAGTGGGACAATTCTTAATCAAAGATTTCATTCTTTCCCAAGCTTGAGCAACATGTTCATTATCAAACTGTTTAAACCTCATAATATCACTTCTCAAAGATATAATCTTAGCAGAAGGATAATATTTTCCAATAAAAGCATCCTTGCACTTAACCCAAGAATCAATACTATTTATAGGCAAAGCTAGCAACCAATCCTTAGTTCTTCCTCTTAAAGAGAAAGGAAACAACTTAAGCTTAATAATATCTCCATCTACATCCTTATACTTTTGCATCTCACATAGCTCAACAAAATTATTGAGATGAGCTGCAGCATCATCAGTACTAGCACCAGAAAATTGCTCTTTCATAACAGGATTCAACAAAGCAGGTTTAATCTCATAAAAAATTGCCTCAGGAGCAGGTGGCGCAATAAGAGTGCAGATAAAATCATTGTTGTTTGTGCTAGTAAAGTCACACAACTTGGTGTTCTCAGGAATACCCATTCTAGCAAGACTAAAAGTAGACAAGCAAAAAAACAACTATAAAGGAACTATTTTTTTGTATTTTCGATAAAAAGATGCAAGCAAAAATAAAGTAAAGAAAATAAGCAAAACAATAACAAAGTAAAAGATTGGAAGTGAGAGACTCCCCTTACAGAAATCCTATTTCTCCCCAGCAACCGCGCCAAAAAAATGCTGACGGCGCCTAGTTGGCGTGGGAGCTTATTCTTCTTCAATCCCCCACAACGGCGCCAGAAAAATGCTTGATAGGCGGCAAGTTTCCCTCAGTACGAAACCAAGGTTTAATCGAACCAGTAGGATAAAGAAACCACTTCTGAAGATTGATGCTAGCTGGCTTGGCAATGCTCCAGACAATTTGTTTATGGCGCCTATCTAGGCGAAGCTCTGCACCAGCGGCAACGTGGAACCTGCATACAACACAACCAAAGTACTTTGCCCCAACTAGCAGTGAGGTTGTCAATCTCACCGGTTTGCTGTAAACAAAGGATTAAACGTATCGTGTGGTAAAAGATAATTATTTGCAAGAAAGTAAAATAATGCTTGTAAATAGTAAATGGTAATATGAATGTAAAATATGGACCGGGGTCCATAGTTCACTAGAGGTGTCTCTCCATAAAGATAAATAACATGCTGGGTAAACAAATTATAGTTGGGCAATTGACAGAATAAAAAATGCAAGCAATGCATGTACATGTCATGAGGATCACTATGAGATTCACTTGGGCATTACAACATATTACATAGACCGTAATCCAACTGCATCTATGACTAATAATCCACCCACCGGATATCATCCGAACAACCGTTGGGTATTAAGTTGCAAGCAACATATTATCGCCTTAAGCAAAGTGTGTAAAGTAAACAATACAAATGTCCTTGAACACAAGATTATTGTTTTCTCCCTAGTAGCAACAAAACATCTATAACTTTAGAGGTTGTTGTCACTCCCCCAAGTTACCAGAGGCATGAACCCACTATCGAGTATAAATACTCCCTCTTGGAGTCACTAGCATCTACTCGGCCAAGATATCTACTAGCAACGGAGAGCATGCAAGATCATAAACAGCATAGAGATGATAAATCACAAATCAACTTGACATAGTACTCAATATTCATCGGATCCCAACAAACACAACATGTAAAATTACATAACGATGATCTTGATCATGATAGGCAGCTCACAAGATCTAAACATGAAGCACATGGAGGAGAAGACATCCATCTAGCTACTGCTATGGACCCATAGTCAAAGGTAGACTACTCACACATCGCTTCAGAGGTAGGAATGGTGATGAAGAAGGCCTCCGGTGGTGATTTCCCTCTCTGGCAGGGTGCCAGGAAGAGCTTCTGGACCCTCCCGATCTCGCATCGATGACGGCGACGGCTTGCAGTATGTTTTCTGGAAAAGAGTTTCGGCCCCTAGGGTTTTCTCGTCGAGGAGAATATATAGGCAGAAGGGCGATGTCAGGGGGTGGACCAGGCGGTCACACCCCCTGGTGGCGCGGCCAGGGGGCTCGCGCCACCCTAGGGTGTGGCTGGCCTCTGGTCCGCCTCCTCCTCTCATTTGGACTCCATCTTTGTGTCAGGTAATTAGGGACTTCGGCTTTTGTTTTATCTAATTCCGAGAATATTTCCTGTGTAACTTTTCTGAAACACAAAAACAGCAGAAACACAGGGAACTGGCACTGTGGCATCTTGTTAATAGGTTAGTTCCGAAAAATGCATAAAAATGCCACTGATACGTCTCAAACGTATCTATAATTTTTGATGCTCCATGCTTGTTCTTACACCATTTGCTTAGTGTTTTGTTACACTTCGTGGCATTTTTATGCATTTTCCGGAACTAACCTATTAACAAGATGCCACCGTGCCAGTTTCCTGTTTTCTGCTGTTTTTGTGCTTCAGAAAAGTTACACAGGAAATATTCTCGGAATTGGACAAAACAAAAGCCGAACCTCCTATTATTTAACAAAGCTTCCAGAAGTCCGAAGAGGAGACGGGGGGAGGGGGGCCACGGGCCGGCCACACAGTAGGGCGGCGCAGCCAGCCCTTGGCCTGCGCCCCCTATGTGTGAGACCGCCCTAGTCCACTTCTGACGCTGCCCCATCGCCTATAAAGACCCCCCGACGGGAAAAACCTAAAGACCCGATCAATTTTCCAGAAACACATCGCGATCCGCCGCCGTCATCGACCCAAGATCGGGAGGGTCCAGAAGCTCTCCCCGGCACCCTGCCGGAGAGGGGAATCGCCATCGGAGGTCTTCTTCATCGCCATGCTTGCCTCCGGCGCGATGAGTGAGTAGTCTACCTTGGACTATGGGTCCATAACAGTAGCTAGATGGTTGTCTTCTCCACCATGTGCTTCATGTTTAGATCTCGTGAGCTGCCTTACATGAACGAGATCACCGTTATGTAATTCTACATGTTGTGTTTGTTGGGATCCGATGAATATTGGTGTTATGATTAAGTTGATGTTCTGAATTTTATCTTATGTTATCTCTATGTTGTTTATGATCTTGCATGCTCTCCATTGTAAGTAGCTATCTTGGCCGAGTAGATACTAGTGACTCCAAGAGGGGGTATTTATGCTCGATAGTTGGGTTCATGCCTCTATTTAATCTGGGGGAGTGACAGAAACCTCTAAGGTTGTAGATGTGCTATTGCCACTAGGGAGAAAACAACATTCTTGTGTCCAAGGACATTCGTTTTGTTTACATTACACACTTTGCTTAATGCAGTTATCTGTTGTTCGCAACTTAATACTCGAGGGGTGTTCGGACGATATCCCCGCGAGTGGATTATTAGTCATAGATGCAGTTGGATGGCGGTCTATGTATTTTGTTGTAATGCCCAGAGTAAATCTCATAGTGACCCTCTTGACATATGCACATTATCTTTATTCTATCAATTGCCCCACTATAATTTGTTTACCCAGCATGTTGTTATTTATCTTATGGAGAGACACCACTAGTGAACTGTGGACCCCGGTCCAATTTCCTTTACATTGCTATCACCTATTTAATTTACTCGCACTATTTACTTTCTTGCATACTACTATTGCTTTCCACTTGATACGCTCATTCCTTTGTTTACAGCAAACCGGTGAGATTGACAACCTCATCGTAAGTTGGGAGCAAAGTTCTTGGTTGTGTTGTGTGCAGGTTCCACATTGCTACTAGTTGAAGATGCGCTAATAAGTATCGGTTAACGGTGCCCTTGTTGGACTGTCACTAAGCTAGCAAGCATCACCTTCTGGAGTTTGGCTTTTTCCTACTAGATCGATAAACCTTGGTTTCTTACCGAGGAAAAAATTGCTACTGTGCTCATCATACCTTCCTCTTGGGGTTCCCAACTGAACGGTGATCTACATCAACACCGTGCCGCATCAGCCACGAAGTGTAAACAAAACACAAAGCAAATGGTGCATAAACAAGCATGGAGCATCAAAAATTATAGATACGTTTGAGACGTATCAGTTTCCCATGAGTTCATCGAGTTCTTTGATTTTTTTCTTCTCGTTTTTCCAATGTTGCGAAGCTGACCAGCGAGTTTATCTCGCTGGAAGAGCCTACCGATGATTCTGACATTGCAATTGTCGCGGTTTTTTCTGCCAACGGATCCGATTTCATCGAATCTGAGAGGCGAGTCGAACCCAAAGAACCGACGCGGAAGTTTAGACTTCCGATCTTCAGGTCCATCTCCTGATCCAAGCTTGCGAAGACTGGAGTAAGGGTTGGTGGATGAAGTTGAAAATCTATGGTTGATACGTCTCAAACGTATCTATAATTTTTGATGCTCCATGCTTTTTTTACACCATTTGCCTTGTGTTTCGTTACACTTCGTGGCATTTTTATGCGATTTCCAGAACTAACCTATTAACAAGTCGCCACAGTGCCAGTTCCCTGTTTTCTGCTGTTTTTGTGTTTCAGAAAAGTTACACAGGAAATATTCTCGGAATTGGACGAAACAAAAGCCGAACGTCCAGAAATTCACCGAAGCTTCCAGAGAACCGAAGAGGAGACAGAGTGGGGCCACGAGGGCCCCACATAATTGAAGGAAATATGCCCTAGAGGCAATAATAATATTGTTATTATCATATTTCTTATTCATGATAATGTTTATACTCCATGCTATAATTGTATTAAGCGGAAACATTAATACTTGTGTGGTTTATGAACAACACCGTGTCCCTAGTACGCCTCTATGGACTAGCTCATTGATTAATGATGGTTAAGGTTTCCTAACCATAGACATGAGTTGTCAATTAATAATGAGATCATATCATCAGGAGAATGATATGATGGACAGACCCAAATAAAGCAGAGCAATTAGATCGTGTCATCGTGTTCATCTTTGCGAAGCTTTTCCTATGTCAAGTATTGTATTCCTTAGACCATGAGATAATACAACTCCCTAGTATCGGAAGAAAGCTTTGAAGTCATCAAACGTCATCCTATGTGAGGGTGATAATAAAGGTGTCTCTCAGGTGATCGGAAAGTACTTGTTGGGTTGTATGTATCGAGATGGAATTTGTCCCTCCCGAGTCGGAGAGATATACTTCGGGCCCACTCGGTAATCGATATCAATACCGCTTGCAAGCATGTGGTTAAGGAGTTAATCACGAAGTGATATCGGATTACGGAATGAGTAAAGTACTTGCTGTGAACGAGATTGAACTAGGTATGGTGATACCGACGATCAAATCTCGGGCAAGTAAAATATCGTGTGACGAAGGGAATACATATATGGGATTAATTGAATCCTGACATCGTGGTTCATTCGATATGATCATCGATGAATATGTGGGAGTCAATATGGGTTTCCAGATCCCGCTATTGATTATTGATAGAAGATCATGTCTACATATTCTCGAACCCGTAGGGTCACACACTTAACGTGTATCGATGCTAGGATAGAATGGATAATTGGTTTATGAGTTTTAGTTCGGAGTCTCGGATGAGATCCAGGACGTCACGAGAGGTTCCGGAATGGTCCGGAGAATAAGATTCATATAAAGGAAAGCAGTTTTTGGATTCCGGAAAGGTTTCGGAGTTTATCGGTATTGTACCGGAAGGTTCTAGAAGGTTCCGGAGTGGGACCAACGTGGGCCCACTTGACGGAGGCCTGCGTGGGCCTAAGGGGAAGTGCCCTGGCCGCCCTGGGCCAGGCGCACAAGGCCCCTAAGGCCCAGCCGGCCAGCCCAAGGGGAAACCCTAAGGGAGTCTTCAAAGAAGGAAAGGGGAAAACTTGCCCCCCACTCTTCCTACTCCAAGTCGGCGCCCTAGGGTTTGGGGAGAGGCCAAGCTGGCCGGCCACCCCTCTATATATAGGGGGGCAAGGGCGCAGCCCTCTCTACCCCTTAACCCAAACCCTAGCCGCCAACTGCTGCCCTCCCTCTCTCTCTCTCGCGACTGCGTGTAGGCGAAGCCCTGCCGCAGAAACTCTCCACCATAAGCACCACGCCGTCGTGCTGCTGATCCAATCTATCTCTCCACCATACTTGCTGGACCAAGGAAGGAGGAGATGTCGCTGCACCGCACGTGTGCAACTCTCGGAGGCGCCGCCACTTGCAGCGTAGGATCGGATCGGATCGCGAGGAGGAGACGGCAAGTACGACTACGTCAACCACGTTCTATTGAACGTTTCCGCTGTGCGAATCTTCAAGGGTATGAAGATCTCATCTACCTCTCTCGTTGATTACATCTCCTAGATTAGATCTTGGCTTTCTTGTTCGCTCCGTAAGAAATTTTTTGATTTACTATGCTGTGAAACCCTTCAGTGGTATCAGAGCTAGATCTATGCGTAGATGTGTTTCACGAGTAGAACGCAACATGCTTGTTGCGGGCGTTGATGTTTTCTGTTGCAAACCTCTTGTTGTGTATTTCTTATGGCGCGGTATAGTGAGATTGAAGCGGTCCAGGCCAACTTTACGCGACCGCGTTCGCGAGACCGGCTCCGCACTTGACGTGTGGCTTGTTCCACACATGCGGCTGGTGGATGCCAGTTTCTCTCACTATAGTAGTCATGGGACTTACATCGGATGTTAGCAACCATAATATCACCGTTGTGGCTTTTCGTAGGTAAGAATCGTTCTTAGCTTGCTACTCCCATAAGCCACGTAAAACATGCAACAACAAAGTAGAGGCGTCTAACTTGTTTTTGCAGGGAGTGTTTTGTGATATGGTATGGCCCAAGACATGATGAGTATGAATTGAGTTGTATGCAATGATCATGTTTTGTAATCTTTCACGACTTGCATGTCGATGAGTTCACAACCGGCAGGAGCCATATGGTTGTCTTTATAATTATGTATGACCTGCGTGTCAACTTCTTATACGCCATGTAATAGCTTTACTTTATCGCTAAGTAGTTAGCAATAGTTGTAGTTGCTATTCGTGGTGGAGGCAATCATGGTGGAGTGATGGAGATCATGCCGGCGCGCACAAGATGGAGATCATGGCGCGGAGATTGGCTATACCATGTCACATAAAATTATATGCATGTGATGTTTATCCTTTTATGTATCTTATTATGCTTAGATCGCGACGGTAGCATTATAAGATGATTCCTCATTTAAAGATCAAGATAAAATTGTGTTCTCCCCTCGTATGCGCCGTTGCGAAAGATCATCGTTTTCAAGCACCTCGTGATGATCGGGTGCTATAAACTCTACGTTCACATACAACGGGTGCAAGCCAGTTTTGCACACGCGGAAAATACTTGGGTTTGACTTGACGAGCCTAGCATGTACAGACATGGCCTCGGAACACATGAACCGAAAGGTTAATCATGAGTCATATGAATGATATGATCGACACTGAGTTGTCCACCATTGAAACCACATCTCTTCTCGTGAAGATCGGATTAGGTGTGGTGAATTTGGATCATGCTTCACTAAACAACTTTGAGGGATGTTGTATTTAGTGGGAGTTCATTAGTAATTTGATTAACTTGAACTAATTATCTTGAACTAAATCTTGTTGTATTTGCATAAGTCGTTGTAGTCTTTGGCACCGTTTCCCACCGACACTTAGCTTAATTGAGTTAAAAGAACTATAGATTTCTGGATAATCACTTTTCGGGCTAGTGCCGTTTAGTTAGAATGTCAAGACTAAAGATTAAGTCCTATTGCAAACTTTAGCAAACCTTGCTTGCTCCATATGATTTAATAAATTGTATTAATCTAAGAGCAACGATTCAAGTTTAGTATCTAAAGATCATATGTTTGCCTTCATGATAAATTGATCTTCAAAATTGTTTGAGAATCAAAGTGATCATCAAGCTGAAAGAATTGTTTCAGAAACAAACAAGAAGTGAAAGATATTTGATATCTAAAACTTTGATTGTTTGCAAAAATGATGAAGTATAATTTAGTAAAAGAACATATGCTCATATTGTATGAATATATGTGAAGATTGAAGATGCTAGGCGTCCCGATCACCCAAAAGTTTGGGAAACTAATATTATACTTGCATTCATCCTTATAAGCTATAGTAGTTTCATCATGAAAGTTGTCATGATAAGATGAATGAAAAGGTATCGGCTAAATTGTTTTGCTATACCAAAGGAATACTAAAGAATGGAATCTGGAAGAATACCAATCATATGATGATGGTGATCCACTTCAAAGTGCAAAATCCAAGGCTATTAGTATTTGACTAAAAATCCTTTGGACTATGTGTCAAATGATTGACGCCACTATTGATGTCGATAGATTCTTCTAAAAGGAGAGGAAATGCTAAATAGGATCTGCAAAAGGTATTTGGTAGAAAAGGAAAAGACTGGAATTGTCCAGCTCAGGTATATAAATGATATACATGTTATAGATGAATTCTTTTGCTCGTTAACAATGTAATTCTTGGGTATTCGATACTGATTTGTTGGTATGAAATGTCATACAAAGCAACACAATACAAGAAGTACAATGGCCTAAGTAACTAGTAAAAGAATATGGTAATGATGCATGTCGAGATACAAATAAAAGTGTTATTGTGCTTCTCGTCGACATCAAACCTAGCCTTCAAGATATTTCATGAACTTAATAATTGTTATTTTGTTCTGGTATTATGAGAGCAATGGTTGTTCAAATTATTACCGTCTTCCATAATCGATGGATAGATTATTATTATCTTGTTGGTGAAATAGACATTTATAACACTAATGCTAAAGGTCGCAAGACAAAACAAATTTCACTTATATGTGACACCGCCGTTTAAGTCATATTGGAAACAAAACATGAAAGAAATTATATATTGATAGATTTTTGAGTCATTTGATTTTGAATTGATTGACGCTTGTGAGACTTTTCCTAAAGATGATTAAACTCCGTTCATAGGCCATAGAAAGAACAAGCGACTAACTACATGGAGATCGTACATGTTGATGTATGTAGTTCATGTGTGAAGTCGAGCATGGTGTATTTTCTATTTCATCAATGACTCGAATAGATGTACGGTATATCTACTTGATGAGATAGAAGTATGAAATTGTTAAATTTATGAAGTGAAAATTGTTGTAACAAGAATATTCAAGTTATATGATTAGATCATAAAAGAAGAATATTTGAGTTACAAGTTTAGCAAACATCTAAGAGTTAGAGGAATTGTTCCACAAACTTGCATCGTGATAAACACCATAGGAGTATGGAGTTTTTGATGGATGTAATCAAACCTTGTTTGACATGGTTAGATCAATAAACTACCAATATAATTTGTGGATTATGCTTTAGAGACTATCGCTTTTCACTGAATAGAGTACCATCATAATCTACCGAAATGACACCATACAATTTATAGTTGTCTTTTCTTGAATTTTGGTATGCAAGGCATATGTGTAAAATGTTTACAACCAAAATTGGATTAGTATGTCTTTGTAGGTTATCCCAAAGAATGTCGATGGGTGTTTCTTCTGCCATAAACCCAATTAAAGGTGATTGTCACTGAAAGAAGTGAACTTCTTATGAAGGAGTTTTTCGCGAAAGGTTTAAGTGGGAGGAAGATAGGACATGATGAGGTTATTGAATCTGAGCAAGATGATCAGAGTAGCGCAGCACCAGAATATGTTCTGGAAGCGGCAACTGCATTCATAGCTCACGCGTCTACAATATGTTGTAGTCACGGCATCGAAGTTCCTATTTAACCAAGTTGGTCGTAATCAAATAGCAAGATTTGAGGACGAGATATTATTAGATAATAGTAACCAACAATATACAAAGAAGCGATGATGGGCCCTGACTTCGTCATATGAATTATTCTAGCAACAATTACATATAGAGATATGTTAGTTGAATAAACGAAACAACGTTCCTCTACCGGAATGCACACCAAGGACGTGTACCTGACACGACCCAATGGGTTTTGTTGATTCAAAGGTTGCTAGATATGTATGTAAACTTCTATGGTAGAACTAAGCATAGCGAAGTTGGAATCTTCAATGATGAAAATGTTAAAGTGTTAATTTCATCAAGATATTTGAAGATGCTTGTATTTACAAGAAAGTAAGTGGGAGTGCTAAGACATATTTCTAATGCTTTATGTAGATGACATATCGTTCATTGGAAATTATGTGTTTTTCTTGATATTTGTGAAGTTTTCATTAAAATTAGTTTTTGATGAAAGACTTAGGTAAAACCAGAATATTAAGCATCAATGTCTATGCAGATAGATTGAGACACTAATATAGTTTTGCCAGAGTACATAGATGAAATATTGAATTTGTTCAATATGGAAACAATAAGAATGGTTCTTGTTGCATGGAAGAGGTTGGAGCAAGAATCAATTGTTTTGACACTTGATGTGTGAAACCACAAGAATGATTTTATCAATCTTGTATACCATGATATGTAGATCCAGATGTGTCCAATGCTCTAAAGGTTATAGCATTCATATGATGATCGTTGGACAATAGTAAAGATATTCTTATGCACTTTCAAGAAGTAAGAATATGTTCTGTATGCAGAAGTGACAAATGGTTCATTGCAATGAGTTACATTGGCTTTGTCACACATACAAGTAAAATTTTATCTCAATTTTTAAGCTATTTGTTTTGAGTTAGAAGGTGGCATAATAAGGTGGAAGAAAGTTCCATGATGACTTGGATGAGTTCCAATGTTAATATTGTGGCGGACACTGCAATGAGGGCTAAGTATATAATCGCTTTAGAAGCAGCATAAAGATGCAAAGTAGATAGTGATAATTCAACTTATTTGTGGCACTGTCGTCTAGGTCATATTGGCGTAAAACGCATGAAGAAACTCCATTCTGATGGACTTTTGGAGTCTCTTGATTTTGAATCATTTGACACGTGCGAGCCATGCCTCATGGGCAAGATGATCAAAACCCCGTTCTCCGGTATAATGGAGCGAACAACGGACTTATTGGAAATCATACATACCGATGTGTGCGGACCAATGAGTATTTCGACGCACGGTGGATATCGCTATTTTTCTAAATGTGCTAGTACTATGTAGTCCTATTGTATGACAATAGTGACAACATAGTCTCGGCCAAGAAACAAAGGTCTCACCAGAAGACCAAGTTTATACGATGCTATCTCATACAAGATGAGTAATGCGTGCTGACGCAAAAGAATATGCAAATACAAACGGACTTGAAAGTGTCAGACCTGTAGATAAGGTTTACCACGTGCAACGCGTAAGAGTAACACCGGAATGCCATAGGTGTTGAATGCGCAAGTATTAACTAGATTATTGACTCTAGTGCAAGTGGGAGACTGAAGGAAATATGCCCTAGAGGCAATAATAATATTGTTATTATCATATTTCTTGTTCATGATAATGTTTATACTCCATGCTATAATTGTATTAAGCGGAAACATTAATACTTGTGTGGTTTATGAACAACACCGTGTCCCTAGTACGCCTCTATGGACTAGCTCATTGATTAATGATGGTTAAGGTTTCCTAACCATAGACATGAGTTGTCAATTAATAATGAGATCATATCATTAGGAGAATGATATGATGGACAGACCCAAATAAAGCAGAGCAATTAGATCGTGTCATCGTGTTCATCTTTGCGAAGCTTTTCCTATGTCAAGTATTGTATTCCTTAGACCATGAGATAATACAACTCCCTAGTATCGGAAGAAAGCTTTGAAGTCATCAAACGTCATCCTATGTGAGGGTGATAATAAAGGTGTCTCTCAGGTGATCGGAAAGTACTTGTTGGGTTGTATGTATCGAGATGGAATTTGTCCCTCCCGAGTCGGAGAGATATACTTCGGGCCCACTCGGTAATCGATATCAATACCGCTTGCAAGCATGTGGTTAAGGAGTTAATCACGAAGTGATATCGGATTACGGAACGAGTAAAGTACTTGCTGTGAACGAGATTGAACTAGGTATGGTGATACCGACGATCAAATCTCGGGCAAGTAAAATATCGTGTGACGAAGGGAATACATATACGGGATTAATTGAATCCTGACATCGTGGTTCATTCGATATGATCATCGATGAATATGTGGGAGTCAATATGGGTTTCCAGATCCCGCTATTGATTATTGATAGAAGATCATGTCTACATATTCTCGAACCCGTAGGGTCACACACTTAACGTGTATCGATGCTAGGATAGAATGGATAATTGGTTTATGAGTTTTAGTTCGGAGTCTCGGATGAGATCCAGGACGTCACGAGAGGTTCCGGAATGGTCCGGAGAATAAGATTCATATAAAGGAAAGCAGTTTTTGGATTCCGGAAAGGTTTCGGAGTTTATCGGTATTGTACCAGAAGGTTCTAGAAGGTTCCGGAGTGGGACCAACGTGGGCCCACTTGACGGAGGCCTGCGTGGGCCTAAGGGGAAGTGCCCTGGCTGCCCTGGGCCAGGCGCACAAGGCCCCTAAGGCCCAGCCGGCCAGCCCAAGGGGAAACCCTAAGGGAGTCTTCAAAGAAGGAAAGGGGAAAACTTGCCCCCCACTCTTCCTACTCCAAGTCGGCGCCCTAGGGTTTGGGGAGAGGCCAAGCTGGCCGGCCACCCCTCTATATATAGGGGGGCAAGGGCGCAGCCCTCTCTACCCCTTAACCCAAACCCTAGCCGCCAACAGCTGCCCTCCCTCTCTCTCTCTCGCGACTGCGTGTAGGCGAAGCCCTGCCGCAGAAACTCTCCACCATAAGCACCACGCCGTCGTGCTGCTGATCCAATCTATCTCTCCACCATACTTGCTGGACCAAGGAAGGAGGAGACGTCGCTGCACCGCACGTGTGCAACTCTCGGAGGCGCCGCCACTTGCGGCGTAGGATCGGATCGGATCGCGAGGAGGAGACGACAAGTACGACTACGTCAACCACGTTCTATTGAACGTTTCCGCTGTGCGAATCTTCAAGGGTATGAAGATCTCATCTACCTCTCTCGTTGATTACATCTCCTAGATTAGATCTTGGCTTTCTTGTTCGCTCCGTAAGAATTTTTTTGATTTACTATGCTGCGAAACCCTTCAATAATAGGGCAGCACGGCCTGGCCCCTGGCTGCGCCCCCTACGTGTGAGGGTGCCCTGGCTGCCCCCTGACGACGCCCCTTCGCCTATAAAAAGCCTCGGGACGGAAAACCCTAGGGGAGTCGGCGTTTTTCCCAGAACAGTTCCACAGCGCCGCCGCCATCGAAGACAAATTTCAGGGGACGGAAGTATCTGTTCTGGCACCCTGCCGGGACGGGGAAGTGCCCCCGGAGCCATCTCAATCGGTCTCCATCGCCGTCTCCGCCGTCTCCATCGACCTCACCGCCATCTCCATCAACCTTGTTGTCTCCTATGATGAGGAGGAAGTAGTTCACCCCCGGGGATGAGGGCTCTACCGGTAGCTATGTGGTTCACCTCTCTCTCCCATGATGTGATCTTTATGTGATTGTGAGCTTTGTATCTAGTTGAATTGGTAGATATTATTATTCAGATATTATGCTACTTCTATGCTTTATTATTGTACTCTCCGGAGATACCTCGTATCATGGTGTAAAGGTGACTAGTGTGTGCATCATGTGTATCTTTATGGTTAATGTCTCTATGAATTGTTGGTGTTTGTTGGAACCATCTAGTGCGTTCACGGTGATAGTGTGGGACAATCTAGTTTGGGTACATACGGACTTTGAGGAGTGCTTCATAGCCCTACGCATGATTAGTGTATGTTTTCCATTGGAGAATTGTTTTGAGTTGCATATTGATGATAGTATCTATTGGTTCAATTATGTTATATTTGTTGGGAGTGTGTCCACTAGTGAAAGTATGATCCCTAGGCCTTGTTTCCAAGCTTTGCACACCGTTTACTTCCTGTTTTGTTACATGTTTGCTTGCTGCCATTTTTATTTCAGATCGCATTTACTACTTATAATCATCAGTACTACTTGTATTTCACTATCTCTTCGCCGAAATAGTGCACCTATATATCTGACAAGCGTATTGGGTGTGCTGGGGACACAAGAGACTTTCTGTATCGTAATTGTAGGGTTGCTTGAGAGGGATAGCTTTGACCTCTTCCTCCCTGAGTTCGATAAACCTTGGGTGATCCACTTAAGGGAAACTTGCTGCTGCTCTACAAACCTCTGCACTTGGAGGCCCAACACTGTCCACAAGAACAGACGCGTGCGTAGACATCAAGCTCTATTCTGGTGCCGTTGCCGGGGAGGTAAGGTAAAAGGTGCTCGCATCCTCCTGTGTGAGTGATCGGAGTTATTTCCTTTAGATTCTGCAATTATATCTTTTTGTTTCTTGTTTTTATTTTCACTAGTTAGGCTTAATGGAAAGTAAAGAGTTCTTTAGTCTTTTTCCCGAGTTTAGATTTGAAGAGAAAATTGAAAAACCTTTGGAGCTTATTTCGCATAGCAATGTTATTAGTACGAATGCTTTGAATACTGTTGCTATAGAAAAGTCTAAGCTTGGGGAAGCTGGTTTTGTTAAGCATGATATTTTTAGTTCCCCAGCTTTAGTGGAGAAAGTTTGCTCTGATGATATTTTATCTCCCATATGTGATGTTTCTAATGATGCTTATGCTCCTCATCCTTTTAAAATACCTATGAAGATTGTTGAACGTGCTATGGATAACTACTATTTAGGAGATGGAACTGTCCATCCTGGGAATCATTTGCTTTTTATACATGAATTATGCGAGTTGTTCCAGTGTGCAGGTATTTCGATGAACCGAGTTAAGAAGAAGCTATTCTCTTTATCACTGAAAGGCAGAGCTGAGGAATGGTATAAAACACTGAAGGATGGTCGATCTATTGAATGGGAGGAAATTGTACCTCTCTTTTATTCTAAATTCTATCCTTCTAGTGAGGTTTACAAAGATAGAAATTACATTTATAATTTCCATCCGCATGAGGGAGAAAGCATTGCCCAAGCATGGGGAAGATTGAAGTTACTAATGCATAAATGTCCTATTCATGATCTTCCCCGTAATATTGTTATTAATAATTTTTATGCAAGGCTTTCAGGATATTACAATGACTATCTACATGCATGCTTTGATGGGTCTTTCACAAGCAAGGATGTCGACACCAAGTGGGGTCTGCTTGAAACAATTCAAAACAATATTGAAGGTTGGGATAGCGACAAAGGTAAAGGATCAGGTATGACTTACGAGTTTGATTGCATTAAGTCTTTCGCTGAAACTGTTGATTTTCAAGAGCTTAGTGCTAAGTATGGTCTTGATCCTCAAATTATTATTGATTGTTTTAAAGCCTTTGCTTCCCATATTAATGTTCCTAAAGGAAATGGGGACGTGTATCATGAACCTTTTAAGGACACTTGCGTAGAAAATGATATTATTGTTGATAATTGCAATAAACATGCTCGAACCTCTGAAAGTCCTGTTTCTTATAAGCATGTTAATTTTTGTGGAGTACATAGACCTTGTGAACAGAGTTACAACAAGGAAGATTATTGTGTCCACCACGCAAATGAAGAAACCCGAATGTGGCTCAGGGATAGACGAGCTTGGTGAAAGGGTTTGTGAGCTTTATCCTTTTCTTTGTGAATTTTGCGGTAAAATGGGTCACTTTAATTTTCAATACCCTTTTAATCGAACTAGTACCGCAAATTCGTATTGTGATGACAAGATTACTCTCAATCAGCATGATGAGCTTACTTTGTTTTTGGAGTGTGAAGAGATGTCTAGAAAGATTTCTTTGGTTGATATGAGAGATGTTGATATTAATAGCATCCTTCGTGGTTGTCGTCTCTATTGTGCTAAAGATTGCCTCGCAAATTCTTACATACAAAATCTTATAAAATATGATGTTTTGCCAAGCTATGACAGGACTAATAGATGTTTCGATCTTATTAATAGAGAGGAGGAATCCTCCAAAGTTTCTTCTGTTGTTTCTGTCAGCAAACCAGATTATGTGGAGAAGATGCCTTTCCCTCCTAAAGGATATGTGGAGAAGATGCCTTTCCCTCCTAAAGGATATGTGGAGAAGATGCCCTTCAAGTCTCTCCCTCCTAAAGGAGAGATTAAGAAGAGTATGAAGAAGAAGAGGAGTAAAAGGCGAGAGGACACAGTATCTTCCCCTAAGCATTATGATCCTGCTATAGATTATGATAATTCTGATTTGGATGATATTCCCATGCCTGTTACCTATGTTAGTGATCATGATTGGGAAAAGCACTCTACTTTTGATATTGAAAATCTTTTTGGTACCAATTCTAAGGTTAATAATTGTTGTACCATTAGTACTATCCATGTTCCTTCTTATGATGATATGTTTGATGAATATGCTTTGCGAAATAGTTATTCTCTAGCTTGTGATGATACTGAACCTCTAGTCTATGATGGTTACAATGATGAGTATAATGTTTTCAGTTCACCTACTTTTGAGGAGAAAATTAGTTATGATTACAATATGCCTCTTGTTTTTGATGATTATGGTGATGAGAATAATTATTCTATTGAATCTGCTCCTACTATGATTGTTCATGTGGGGAGTATTAATCCTTTTATGCATGTGGCTCATGATAGGAATGCTTTATGTTATGTTGTTAGTTCTATTCATGATGCTACTGAAAGTTATTATGAGAGAGGGAAACATGGTTTGATGGATCTCAACAATTTTGAGTTTCCCCTCTTTATGTTGCAATTCTTGAAGTTATACTTGTTTTGCCTTCCTATGCTTTTTGCTTTGCGCTTTCATGATTTGTCTCTCTACAAGACTATTTTTCATAGGAAGTGGTTTAGATTTAAATGTGTTTCATATTTGCTTTTTGATGCTCTCTTTTGCTTCAAGTTCTTATATAGCGCCTTTGCCTTAGGATCTTTTATGGCGCCTACATGAGCATCTTTGCGAATTACTGCGCCTAGCTCAAAGGCGTTAAAGAAAAGCACTCTTGGGAGATAACTCATTGTTTTATTTTCAGTACTTTTTCTTTTATTTGAGTCTTGGAAGTTATTACTACTGTAATAACTGCTCCTTATCCTTTTAATTTCGTTGTTGTGCCAAGAGAAGCCTCTAATTTGAGTGAGGTAAGATTTGGGGATGTTGCTGTCCTGAAATAGTTTTCGGTGCTGCACCGTAAAAATTCGTGAAAATTCTATGTATATCTTTTGGACCTGCGATTTCTTGTGCATATGCCCCAGGTTATATCCAAACTTTCATTAGTTTAACACTTTTTTATTTGAGCAACAGAAAACCCTCTAAAAATTCGACCTTTGTCAGCTGTTCTGTTTTGACAGATTTCTGCCAATATTTGTGTTTGCCGCTTTATCGCTTTCTTTTTGAGTTCTTTTGATCACGAAGCTTTTGGGAAAGTTGCTAAAATATTTTATACTTTATATGTGGTGGTTTTGAGTTGAAACTTGAAGCAAAAAGGGTTGATTCAATGCTATGCTTACACTAATGTTGCTAATAGAATTGTGTTTAGTTTTGTATGAAGAAAGTTTTCAAGTGTAGGGATTGGAGAATGATGAGATGAGATGAAGAATGGACAAAAGCTCAAGCTTGGGGATGCCCATGCAACCCCCAAGAAATATCCAAGAGGTATAAGCGTCAAAGCTTGGGGATGCCCCCGAGGCACCCCTTCTTCATCGGCAAAAATCAGGTCACCTTTCAAGACACAATATTTTTATTGCTTCATGCACTATGTGTTTTTCTTGGAGCGTCAGTTACTTTTGTTTTCAGTTTTCTTTTGCTTTGTTTGCTGCAATAAATGGTTAGATCACATCATGTCTCTTTTGGAGGAGATGAACTCGCTTTTTATTTGCCAAGAACACTCTAGTTTTCACTCTTATCGTTCAATGAGTGTTCTCTTTTTCTGCTACTGCGTTTAGCTTGCATTTTTTGCCTTGATTTTTGTTCAGATCTTGTTTTATCTTTGCATCAAGGTGTATTTGGACCTCTGGTATATGTTGGTTTTTCTCAAAAGAGTTTCCTCAAAAAGGTTTGAATGGTGTTGGAAAAGAGAAAAAGTTTCATGCAAAAAAGTGGTACAAAAAGGAGCTTGTGTAGACTGCGGCCTAGGCTTTTTCATGTCATGTTTGATGTCGTTTTGATAATATGCTTAGTGATTTTTGTTGTAGCATGACTTGTCTCAAATAACTGAGATTGCTTAATGAGCCTTTGAAAAAATCATGCATTGTTTATATTATTTGAAAGCATTAATTTGGTTTTCTCCTTTGATGCTTTATTTGGGTTGACTTGGCGCATGCTTACACCATGTTGACTACAAAAATAAGTCGCCTATAGCCTCTATGATCATTTAGTTTTTGACTTTTGATGCCATCTTATGCTTCTTTTAATGTTGCTTTGTCGCTTTGCATGATTATGACCGTTATTGCTCTCTTAGTTGGTCACTCCCAGTCTTTTGCTAGCCCACATTTTGTACTGAGTATGAGCTCTACTCGTGCATCCAACTCCCAAAAACCAAGTTTGCCATTGTGTCCACTATAAATTCCAATGCATGGTATTTGCAAGCCATTCCAAGTAAATTTTCATGTGCTACCTTTCAAAAACCTTCAAAATACTTCTCATTTTGTGACACTGTTTTCAGCTCATGGGGACGTAGTGGTCGGATTTGCTATCTTCCATATTGTCTTATTCCAAAAAGAAAAAAAGAGAAAAAAAAGAAAGAAAAAAAAGGCACTCCTCCATGGTATGTGAATGTTGGTGGGCACCCGATGAAATCGGTTAGCTATGGTTTGAGAAAGGAAAAAAGGTGGGGAGCAATGCCAAGCTTTATAAAAGAGCACAAAAGTGCCAATCTCTCTCTCAAAAACTTGCTTCATTTTTGTATGGAAGATAGTAAGAACCCCACTGCCAGTCGTTGACAAAGACAACCACCTCTCAAAACCAATTTTTATCTCTCTATTTTACAAATGAAAAGCTCTAGCACATGTTTAATCACTGCTTCCCTCTGCGAAGGGCCTTTTTTTTTACTTTTATGTTGAGTCTCCACCTTCTACCTTTATGCACCGTCTAAGAGAGCATAGTTGTCATTCTGAGTATAATGTGCATTGTCCCGAAGTTTATCATTGATTGATTAATGATCATGGTTTCACTTGTTCTTAAATTATTTGTATCTAGTCGCCCTCTTAAACTTGAAGGTGTCCTATGCATTTATGTTTTGCTCTCCATGAAGGACAAGCTGAAAACCATTTGTATATTTTTCCTTATGATTTGAACACACGTTTGACTTTCATTGTTTCATTATTCATGATCTTTTGTTTATGTTCTATTTCATGTTATAACATGGTTGCTAAGTTTTTATTGTCAAAATTATATCTTTCATGCCCATGTTTTAAGTTCTTATGATCCCAGCACTCAATGCTTTCATAGACGATCAAGATTGTGTAGGTGCATGTCACCTCAAAAATTATTTCTTTTGTTATCACTTACCTACTCGAGGACGAGCAGGAGTTAAGCTTAGGGATGCTGATACGCCTCAAACGTATCTATAATTTTTGATGCTCCATACTTGTTTTTACACCATTTGCCTTGTGTTTCGTTACACTTCGTGGCGTTTTTATGCGATTTCCGGATCTAACCTATTAACAAGTCGCCATAGTGCCAGTTCCCTGTTTTCTGTTGTTTTTGTGTTTTAGAAAAATTACACAGGAAATATTCTTGGAATTGGACGAAACAAAAGCCGAACGTCCAGAAATTCACCGAAGCTTCCAGAGACCCGAAGAGGAGACGGAGTGGGGCCACGAGGGCCCCACACAATAGGGCGGCGCGGCCTGGCCCCTGGCTGCGCCCCCTACGTGTGAGGGCGCCTTGGCTGCCCCCTGACGACGCCCCTTCGCCTATATAAAGCCTCGGGATGGAAAACCCTAGGGGAGTCGGCGTTTTTCCCAGAACAGTTCCGCAGCGCCACCGCCATCGAAGACAAATTTCGGGGGACAGAAGTCTCTATTTCGGCACCCTGCCGGGATGGGGAAGTGCCCCCGGAGCCATCTCCATCGGTCTCCATCGTCGTCTCCGCTGTCTTCATCGACCTCACCGCCATCTCCATCAACCTTGTTGTCTCCTATAATGAGGAGGAAGTAGTTCACCCCCGGGGCTGAGGGCTCTACCGGTAGCTATGTGGTTCACCTCTCTCTCCCATGATGTGATCTTTATGTGATCGTGAGCTTTGTATCTAGTTGAATTGGTAGATGTTATTATTCAGATATTATGCTACTCCTATGCTTTATTATTGTACTCTCCGGAGATACCTCGTATCATGGTGTAAAGGTGACTAGTGTGTGCATCATGTGTATCTTTTTGGTTAATGTCTCTATGAATTGTTGGTGTTTGTTGGAACCATCTAGTGCGTTCACGGTGATAGTGTGGGACAATCTAGTTTGGGTACATACGGACTTTGAGGAGTGCTTCGTAGCCCTACGCATGATTAGTGTATGTTTTCCATTGGAGAATTGTTTTGAGTTGTATATTGATAATAGTATCTATTGGTTCAATTATGTTATATTTGTTGGGAGTGTGTCCACTAGTGAAAGTATGATCCCTAGGCCTTGTTTCCAAGCTTTGCACACCGTTTACTTCCTGTTTTGTTACATGTTTGCTTGCTGCCATTTTTATTTCAGATCGCGTTTACTACTTATAATCATCACTACTACTTGTATTTTACTATCTCTTTGCCGAAGTAGTGCACCTATATATCCGACAAGTATATTGGGTGTGTTGGGGACACAAGAGACTTTCTATATCGTAATTGCAGGGTTGCTTGAGAGGGATAGCTTTGACCTCTTCCTCCCTGAGTTCGATAAACCTTGGGTGATCAACTTAAGGGAAACTTGCTGCTGCTCTACAAACCTCTGATGAAAGAGGCATGATTCCATGATGACGTTGGATTTATGATCTTCGAGTATGACTTGAAAGAGGCTCTGATGAAGCCGCCAAGCCAAGGGGCCTTAAATGAGGGCAACAAGATAACCACCTCCTCAATCTTTTCTTGTTTGAAAAAATATAGTATAGAAACATATATATTAGAATTTAACTAATTTGTCAATAGAGTGATTTTTTTATTAAAACTGTTTATTTTTTAAAATGAAAATGATGGAGAAGGCCTTCACAAGAACTATTTATTAAAAATAATATGAATGCAAGCTCACGTCACGAGAAGTTAGAACCCGATCCTCCAAATGTCCTGATCTAGCCATGATATTCAAACAGACCCAACAAGTCTCCATCCGGTCTCTTTTACTTTCAGACCAAATATTACGCACTAACGAGTCAATGTGATGGTAAAGAGACCACAGAGCAATCTAAAGCAGTCCACGAAATGCATTCTGGGCTACAGACTTGATAAAAAAAAAACGTCTTTCTCTTCCGGCGAAAGCGTCTTCTTTCCATTCCATCCACTCTTGGAGACCTTATTCCGAATTCTCATCTTTTGTACGAATTTCCCATATCAGTTCGCACACCCTACCAATCGAGATAGTTTTCGCCAAGTGTTGGAAAAACTCAAGACCACATTTGCCCGATGACTTGAAGGAAGACTGAAAAGAATAATACGCTGACCTGCACATATTGTGAGAGGATCATCCCCGTTCCCCAGAGATAAACAGAGCCATCCGGCACACGGCACGAGGTTCACATGTGGAGCGAGCCGTTCCTTGGCGGGGCCACACCACACACCTCACCGGTCACCGCGTCCAAGTCTGAAAGCAGGCGGCGGACTGACCGTGAGCGACCAGTCCAGTCGACGGACGCCGGCACGCCGGCCGGTCTCTTCCGGACGGTCGTCCTCGCCGTCTCCACCCACCCCATCCACCTACACCCCCGCTGGACACCAGCTCCACGGCCGGCGCCGGCGACTTCCCCACCGTTTCCGTTCTCGATCAGACTCGCGCGCACGTCCGGAGGCGCGTCCATCGTGCGCGCGCGCCAACCCGCACGGCCTCCAACCGAAACCCAAACTGAAACAGCTCGTCCTGCACCGCACCACACGTCCCGAAACGGCGAAGCCTGACCCCCGCGCGCCGTGTCGTACGAGATCTGCGCAGCCGAGACCAGAAGTGCCCCCGGAGCCGCCTGCCTCTGCCGTGACGTCTCCGTCCTCTCCCTCCTACTACTTACTTACACACACACGGCCCGCCCCCCTTCCTTTCCCAGTTTCCCTCCTCCCCCGCTGGAACAACAAGGTACGCGCCCCACGCACGCCGCTCTGCTACTTACAGCTCGGACCTGCCGGACGAGCCAGCAACAGCAGTAGCAGGATTGCTCTCGGCCTCCGCGCGTGCCAGCTCGGAGGGGATCTCGTCGTCCGCGCGTCCGTCCGGCAGCCATGGAGGGGGAGGAAGGGGGCGGCGGGGTGGACTGGGACAGCCTGGCGGAGGCGGCGTCGGGGGCCGTCGGCGCCCTCGTCAGCACCACCGTGCTATACCCGCTCGACACCTGCAAGACCAAGTTCCAGGCCGACGTGCACACGGACCAGGGCCCCAACAAGTACAGGTCAGCGACTCCCCCCCCCCCCCCCCCCCCCTCCCCCTGCATCACCGGCTCGATTCCGTCGCGGATTGCCGGCGCCTGTCGTCCGTCGGGAGACGAGGCGATCGCCGGTTCCATTAACCGGCTCGGCCGAAACGGAATTCGGATCTGGGGATTCTAGACTCTGCAGAGGCTACTTCCTGATGGCTGGGATTCTCTGCGGATCGTTCTCATGGCTGGGGGAGATATCTCGCGTTCGATGTGGATGCGTTGTTGTTTTCTCCGCACCGCATGAACCGATCGTGGATTTTATCCAGCATATCCCGTTCGGCTCACTTGTGCTCTCACAAGTTGCTAGGATTCTAGTTTAGGCAATAAATGTCACCACAATTTTCTAAAAAAAAAGTACTCCTACTATCAGGAGTGTGGACACATGGAGGCCGAGCAACATGTAGCCCTTTATTTTGAAAATTCCAATATCATATTTATAAGTTTTAATAAAATTTGAAAAAAAGTTCGGATGCAGTCCATGATGTATCCTACAAGTCTGCAAAATCTCATTGTGAAATTCTTTATATTCCGGGCTACAAAAATGACAAACTCTGACAAATTTTATATAGCTGAAATGTGCACTATGCTCCGATCCACACTTTTGTCTTTTTTTTTGTATAGCTTAAAATACAAATTAGCTCGTATCGATATTTTGCATGATTGTACTATACATGAGTGGCTACATCCAGGATTTTTTTAGATTTTTTTTGAAACTTTAGAATATAATTTTATTTTTGAAAATAAAGAGCTACATGTAGCTCGGCCTCCATTTGGAGTTCCCATTAATATCAGCACATTCATGGATATGTCTTACTCAATTAAGGTTCACAGGGATTTCATTTAGTCCAGATATTGCACTAACTGTCCTCATGTGTAATTACTTGAAAATATCAAACAAGGAGATCCGTGTTAAGCTCCCATTAATAGGGGTTAGGTTAACTATTTAGAAGCTACTAAAATAATGAAATCACTGGTTATTGTAAAATCTGTCAAGCTAAGTAGTTTAGCAAAAAAAAAAAGATCATACTTATGAAGTTGTTCGTATGGCCAATCACCTAGATCTTGTCACGGAAAACATTCAGCAAAAACAATACATTTTGCATACACCAGTAAGAGATGCTTTGCCCTAAATATTTTGGCATGTTGAGATGTTCAATTGATCGCATTTGTGTGCCCTAAAAAGATTAAAAAGGTTTTGGAGCCTAAGTTCTTGTAGTATGTCTTCCCCTTGATTTTTTTTGGGTGAAGGACATTTCACTGCATGCTGTTGCATCTCTAGTACAACATTTGTTTTCATCATCTATATTAAACTCTCTAGTTACTCCATTCTACAAACTAACTTACCTCAAATGAATTTTCAGGAACCTCTCAGATGTCTTTTGGGAAGCAATTAAGAAGAAGCAATTTTTGTCCCTGTATCAGGGCCTTAAGACGAAGAATATCCAGTCTTTCATTTCGCAGTTCGTTTACTTCTATGGCTACAGCTATTTCAAAAGACTATACCTGGAGAAGAGTGGATCTAAGTCTATTGGAACAAAAGCCAACTTATTGATTGCAGCCGCTGCTGGTGCTTGCACAGTTGTTGTGACACAGGTAACTTATCTTACAGATTCTTGAAAATCAATTTTAGCTGCCTCATCTTATGCTGGTTCCTCTCATCGTTTCAGCCACTAGATACGGCATCTTCTAGAATGCAAACAAGTGCCTTCGGAAAGTCCAAAGGGCTGCGAGCAACTCTTGCCGAAGGTACTTGGCTTGAAGCATTTGATGGCCTGGGCATTTCCCTTATGTTAACATGCAATCCTTCAATTCAGGTACCAAACTTTTCCTGTAAGCTACATTGTCCAGCTATGCCCTTTTCTGTATACATATAATCATGTATACTCAAGCTTTTTGTAAATATATATGTATCTAGATGCTTCAGTCATAATGACATATTTTTGGTTGAACAAACATGTGAGGTATGACAAGCAAAATGCTCCGCTAGGGAAAAAAGGAAATAGGGCTCTTGTGTAGTCTTTATTTCCATTAGAAAAACTAGAGAATATCTTGAACAAAACAGCAAGGAAGAACTGCAGAATTTATATGTGGATGTGTGCTGGTATCAATGTCTCCCACTACAGCAAATGCATTAACGAATTATTTAGGTCTGCAAAATGGTGTTGACCTTGCCATTTTCACCTTCTTGATTCAGTCAATAAAAAGTCCATGTTTTGTAACTGTAGGGTTTTTGAATGTGTTTCAATATTATCGAGATATGGAGTCTGCCTTACCATATTTGAAGTGCAAAGTATAATGCAGGGTATTCTAGATCTACTACCACCTTAACAGTAGCACTCTCTTGTGTAACTTAGCTGTATATACGATTAAATTTTACCTTTTGTTCACGAGATAACTGTTTTATGTGCAATCTTTTGCAGTACACTGTATTTGATCAGCTTAAGCAAAAGTTGATTCTGAGGCAGAGGCGTAAAAATGCAGAATCAGCCGGTGATTCTTCTCCAGTTGCTCTTTCTGCCTTCTCGGCATTTCTCCTTGGTGCAATCTCAAAAAGTGTTGCTACAGTCTTGACTTACCCATTAATTAGGTATGTAAACTTCTCTTTGGCAGGACTTGTTCTCTCGACCTTTCCACTCGCTTTTGCTTGTCAATGCTGTCTATAAAAATTTAAACCGCCGCTGCAGTTATATGACATCATCTTTCAAACAGGTGCAAGGTCATGATTCAGGCTGCTGACCCTGATGAGGATGATGACGACGAATCTGAGAAGCCTGGTCATTCAAGACCTCCCAAAACAATGTTGGGTGCCATGCATGCTATGTGGAAAAACGAAGGCATCCCAGGCTTCTTCAAAGGAATACATGCTCAGATACTAAAGACGGTTCTGAGTTCGGCATTACTGCTGATGATAAAGGAGAAGATTTCAAAATTTACTTGGGTCTCGCTGCTTGCCCTGCGGCGGTATCTCTTTGTCTCCCAGAAGAGAATCAAGAGTGCATAATTGTATCATATTTCATCACCTCAGAAGACCAATCTAATCGTCCACGGGGTATTTCAAGATCCTATACCGAATAACGGAAGTACAGAAGCAGAGCAACACGATGTATATGTGAGATCACCTTGATAGCGTCAGGGAATGTTCTGAATAAATTTGTTTGTTTTTTTCCTTAAGCTCCAAGTCTCTGATGCTTACTGAATGAAATACGGTTTGCCTAGAACTTACTGCAATGTGTAAAATACCACTTTTGTTCTATTCCTTCTTTCTTTACTGAAAATGATATAGCGGATAAGTTCCCCATGTTGTGAACAATTGTGCCAACAGTATTACATATCACCTCTGAAGATCACTAGTCTAGACGAGGATCGCGAAGTGCAGATTTATAATCATTTAAATATTGGTAAGCTTGCTTCTTGACTCGAACTTTATGCCACATAAGCGTTTAAGATTTTGGGCGCCGCCCATATATGAAACATTGGATTATGAAACATCGGATTTGCTAAGTAGCGGCGCCTGAGGAATTTTTATTTCTCAGACACCCTAAAAAATATACATCAGTTGTACTTTTCTCGTTAAAAAGTGCAATTGCACTTTTCTATCAGAAATGTGCAACTCATTGCAGTTGCACCTTTTTTTAAACTACGGTTGCACTTTTCTAAGTTGACTGAGAAATAAGAATTTCTCAGGCAACTGAAACACAGACAAACTCATGAAACATACTCTTTAGAACTATAAACCATATTCACATAAAACTATAAACCATCAGAATTGTATATCGAATAGTATGAAATCTAAAACTTTTTAAAAATTGCAGGAGTAAACAGTCAACAGTCAACACTGTGTGATTTTTCTTAGTTTTGGCCGCTCAAATCAATAGTATGCGGCGGCGTAAGTCGGGGCTCCTCCGCTCACCGTTCAGCTGAGCTCCCCCCATTTCTCTTCCTCCGCTTTCTTCATCCTCCCTCTTTAATTGTATCCCCGCCAACCGCCCAACCACACCAGAATCCAACACCATCCCGGAGCATTCGTTCAAATTTCCGCGGGCAATGGCACGCGGACCGTCGGCACGAGCAAGAGGTCGGAGCGCCGCCGGGTGGTGATCCCCAACTGCTCGGTCATGTCCAGCTCCCCGGGCTCCGTCCCATCCGGCAGCTCCCAGTCGAAGTGGTACAGAAGGCTGGCGAGAGCGAGCTCCATGTTGGCCAGCCCGAACGCCATCCCGGGGCACATCCGCCGCCCGGCGCCGAACGGTATGTACTCGAAGTCCGTCCCCTTGAAGTCGACGCTGCCGTCCTCGAACCTCTCCGGCAAGAACTCCTCGGGCAGGTCCCAGTACGCCGGGTCCCTGCCGATTGCCCACGCGTTGACGAGCACCATCGCGCCCACCGGCACGTCGAAGCCGAGGACCTGGCACGGCGTCCGGCACTCCCGGGGAATCAGCGTCGTTACCGGAGGGTGCAGCCGGAGGGCCTCCTTGATGATGAGGTCCAGGTAGCGCAGCTTGCCCAGGCTATCCTCCGTGACTACGTTCTCCCCGTCGAGGACTCGCCGGACCTCCTCCTGCGCCTTGCGCATCACCCTCGGGTTCCTCATGAGCTCGGCCATGGCCCACTGCATCACCGTCGACGACGTCTCGCTGCTCGCTATGAAGATGTCCTGTCCAGATTCAAAGTAGAGAATAAATCAGCCCCAATCACTGAGGACAAGTGGATCTAGAGATGAGCAGCTTACGACGATCAGGGTCTTGATGTCATCGTCGGTGAGCGGAGGATCGGGCTTCCCCTCCTTCTGCATCCTCAGGAGGACGTGGAGAAAGTCCTCGTCGTCGCCGGCGGCGCCGGTAAAGCTGCTCTCTTGATGTTCCTGGATGATGGTGTCGATGAACTCCATCATCTCCCGCCGCTCCCGCTTCATCTGGCGCGGCATCCGGCTGACGAGCAACGCCAGCCGCGACGACGGGAAGAGGTCCGGCAAGCACTGTGCGGGGGCGATCTTTATCCTTCGCTCCAGCATACGCAGGAACGCGCCGCGGTCCTTGACCCGGCTGCCGATGACGGCGCGCACCGCCGCGTCCGCAACGTAGGCGCTGATCAGCTCGCTCAGGTTCACCTGCGACGACGACGACAGCACCAGCGACCGGAGCAGCCGCCCGACCTCCTCCTCGCGCACGGGCCTGAAGGATCTGACGCGGCGGGAGGTGAAGAGCTCGAGGGTGCAGATCCTGCGGAGCTGCCGCCAGGTCTCGCCGTAGGGCGCGAAGACGAGACCCGGGTTGTCGCCGAGGAGGACCTTCCCCGTCGGGGACATGGGCCGCGACGCGAACGCGACGTCGTGGGTCTTCATAATCTCCCGCGCGGCGTTGGCGGAGGACGCGACGACGACGCGGAGCTCGCAGAGGCGGAGCAGCATGAGCTGGCCATGGCGGCGCGACAGGTCCCGCATCGCGTGGTGCGGCAGCGCGCCGGCAACGTGGTGTAGGTGGCCGATGATGGGGAGCGCCCACGGCGACGGAGGCGGCCGGATGCTTCCGTCATGCCGACGCGACGGCCAGATGGAGTAGAGCAAGGGGACGATGATGAGCAGAGGAAGAAAGAGCAGGGAGAGAGGAACTAGCTCAAGCTCAGCCATGGCTCTCGAGTCTCGATCTGAGTCTGAGCTACCGCAGCTAAGCCTATCTTTTGTTTATTTTATTTTGAACTACTCCTACCTATCTTATTTCTGTGTGTAAGTGTGTGTACGAACGCAACTAGTAGATGACAAAAGACATGTCCATTTTTTAAATATTGTTATTTAATCAGACACGGAAATTATATTTAGAACATGGGCACTAGTGATCTCACCACTTTCAATTTTTTAATTTTTTTTTAAAAATTTACATTTTTATGTCTCCAGAAATTATGGCGTTAAATCTATAAAAAGATATATACAGAAAGAGCAGACACAAAAAAGTTCTATTAAAAAATACTTTATAATTTGGGATATACAAAAAAGACAAATTTTAGATAAAAAGATATATTATTTTACTACTACTTTACTAGTACTATTTACTATCACAGATTTGTCTTTTTTATATCTTCCTAAATATAACATATTTTTTGACGGGACTTTTTCACATACACTCCTCTTGTGTATATCTATCTATATATTTAATGTCATAATTTTTAAAATATAGAAGTATAAGATTTTAAAATCTTCAAAATTTTGCAAGTGATGAGAGCACTGGTGCCCATGTGCACCAAATCCTCTCTTAGACAGACTAAATTTTTTTGGGGTAAGCTCTGCAAAATGTGCCCAACACATATAATATCCAGATTAAAGATAGTCAACTTGATCAATTTAATATAATATATTTTTTAGAACATTAAAGTTGTACCTAAAAAATATAACATTCGATGTTTTAATGATATATCTTCTGTAATACTTCTATACCATAATAAGTTGGTCAAATTGATGCCTAGGGATGTGCACAGGATCTATAAACCTGAACAGAGAAAGTATTAAACTTTTGAGCAAGGCCCAACCAATGAATAATTGCTAGTTTGAGTGGTTGAGTCCACAACGCGGCAAATCTTCCATGCATAGGAGGTCCCATACATGTTTCGTCTGTCGGATTTCACCTGGTTCATCATGTTGCAAACCAGAGGTCTCCTACTGCGCCAAGCCCTGGAAGGCGAGGAACCAGCGGGCACGTCCATGATCACCGGATCTAGCGCGAACGGTCTTGGCGGCCCCGAATGGGTGAGTCAAGGATGGTCATGGATGAGTTTTGAGGTAGCTATCTCTGATGTTGCATACGTCCACCTAATATGTTGTCAAGGCATACGCGATATATTTTTGAAGTAGATGCGAGATGCTGCAACATTTTTATGGGTCTTTGCTATAAGTTTGTATTTCCCTCAGATTTTCGTTGTTGCTTAGGTGCTTCCAAATTGTAACAAATGTGTATGCCTTTTGTTTCAAGATCACAAATCAGATGTTGTAATTTTGTGGGTGTTTGTTACAACTTGGTGTCTCCTCAATTTCACGTTTATGCTTGCGTGCTTTTTAAATCCTACAAACACGTATTTTTTTGCTGTATATTTTTTTTGATTTTTTGAATAGTTGGCTATCTTAATTTGCTGGAAATGAATCCACAACAAAAATGTTGTTGCTTAGCCACTTTATTTATTGTCGCAAACGAATGTTCTTTTTTGTTGTACTAGTTTGCGATCTTGTTGACATTATTGGTAATATTTATTGCAAACTAGTTGGTAGCAAGAAAATCTGTTTAGCCATTTTTATAGCATTACTGCTTCTCAAATCTGTTGTAATAGTATTTTTATTTTAGAACGAGGTTATTTGTTACTCTCTGCCTTATGTGGTAAATCACCACAGTGACATATTTGTTGTAAATAGAGGAAAGGTCAAGGCCAGGTGATATACCCATTTGTTTTAACTAGAGAAGCACTTACAACTAAGGGTTGTGTTTCCAAAAACTAAGGGGAGAAATGCAAAATTATGTTTGGACTAGTTCTAGACGCTGGATGCCGATCTAACGACATGGAGGACACCTGATTTTGGCTCTCAGTCGGGCAATGGAACCCCTAGCATCGCCCTAAATATAACATCCTAGTGCAGATCATCGATTTATCCACAGCAGCAAACTCTCGTGTTTGGCAACAATGAAGCCATGCATAAATGAGTGATCTCTGGCATCTTGTTTGGCAACAATGGCGATGACAAACAGAGTTGGTTCGTAGCTGAGCGTTGGTAGTCGGTTTCTTCCAGCGTGTTCAAGAGGTGTCCCATGCCTCGCCTTGTCTTCATGAAATCGGAGCTTCCGTAGGGAGCCTTGCACCCTTGCGGTTGTGATGGAGGGAGATGGGTGTTCAATAGTAGGTGCTTGGTCAGCGTTCTTGCCCTGCAATGTTTTTCGCTAGAGTCAGGGTAGCCGAGTCATTGAGACGACTCCGTCGATGGTTGCAAAGATGAAGTCAGAGTCGCTGGCTCGAGAAGAGTTGCTGGTTCAAGGACTAATGACAATGACACTTGATGGCAACTTCGACGGTAGTGATGATGTGTGTGCGCTTTGTTTGTTTCAATTCTTCTTAAGTAATGAGATGAGGCAAAGATTTTGCCTCCGGTAAAAGAACAATATTGAAAAGCCAGACTCATCAGCCCACACTCGTCACACGTTGCTAGCATATTCAGAAATGAACAATCTTCAGACTGTTTTTTTTTTTTTTTGAAACCGAGATTGTTGTTTTCCAACTCGCTAGCGAACACTACTACTAAAACTAATCGGTAGACGAAGTTTGAGCAAAATTCCAAGCAGTAGCTCTCAAACGTCTCCAGAATCCAGATTGACATTTATGTTTGAAGTCGGTAATAAGATCGATTGTGCTGATTCCACCCACTCTAGCATGAAATGCTTTTGTACTGTTGAGAAGCCTGCAATACATGTATTGAGGAAGTTACTGGGAAACCCGTGCAAATGTCTGTCCTTGGTCTTTTAGAAACAAAAGCAGCATGATACAAATGCTTATTGGCCCTATGCAAATAATTGGGGAAAATATTTAGGTATGCAACATGATACAGATGCTTATTCGTCCTATGCAAAGAATTGGGGAAAATATTTAGGTATGAAGGGATAAAAAATGCTTATTGTGGAGATCTATACTACTACTCCATCCGTTCCAAAATATAAGATGTTTTAGCCTATCATTGACACATATATCTAGATGCTTTTTAATATATAGGTTCACTCCTTTTACTTCTAATAACCTACTCTCTCCATACCGGATTATTGGGCAATTATGTATTTTAAGACAAACTTTAACCATTAATTTTAGTCAAGAAAATATGAGCTATTTGACATAAAAATTATACCATTAAAAAGTTCTTTTAAATATGAATCCAATGGCATAATTTTCATATAATATATCTTATATTTTCTTGACTAAAATTAAAGGTTAAAGTTTATCTCGAAATGCGTAATTACCCTGTAATCCGGTATGGAGAGAGTACACACTAAAAGATGTCTACACTAAAAGATGTCTACATACATGCAAGTCAATGATATGCTAAAACATCTTGTATTTTGGAATAAAACCTCTTATATTTTGGAACGGAGGGAGTACTTAGCAATATTTAATATAACGAGTATAGTACTCCCTCCGATCGGAAATAACTGTAGAGAACATAGTACAAACTTTGTACTAAGCTAGTATAAAATTGCCGACATTTATTTTCGATCGAAGGGTGTAGTTTTTTTGGGGGAGAAACAAATATAGTAAATAGTTAGTACAACACCAACAAAGTATATCCCGAGATAACTAGTATATCCTGAGATAACTTAGGGAGTTGGGAAGAGGTATATTAAAAATTCTTAAGTTGACTTTGTGTCTCTTGTCATCACCCTCACTGACCAAACAAAGCACGTTTTATGGAATACATGGGACCAATGAAAAGCTTATACAATGCTAAAGTATAAGCAGATATACAAAGAATGTTACTGAATAACAGCTGCAGGGGTACTTACGCACCATCTGTGAATTCGGCAGCAACTACCAAACTTGCAATTAGGAAGCAATGGCCATTCCAGGACGTCATGTGTACATGTGGCTGCTGTAGATATCTCTCCATGTAGATAAGTGCCAACACAAAGAAATACGGACTGCATTCTACATAGTTGGAAATGTGTTCTGGCGCAGAGCTTACACAAAGATCTAGTAACCTTTGACCATAAAATTAGTGCTAGACTCCTTTATTTTTTATTATCACTGGTATCAGTTGCAAATGGCTCCATATACCATAGGTACTGTAAAAGATAAAGCAGAAGTTAACCAAAAAACTTACTGACAACAAATATAACGAAACCAAACATGATACAATGATACCCAGATTCAGATATTAACCCGACATAGAAAAACTATGCTATAAATGAAACTCTACATATGACAGCAGTCAAGTTGCAGATGGAGATACCAAACAAGAGGGTAAAGTTTTATCCCATACATATCCCTCTCGATGGGAGCCAGATAACATTATCAGAAGATAACGGGACAGACCACAATAGTCACAAAAGGTCCCAGCAACCACATGCTAAATTAATTGCTTTTGTCAACAAAATCGTAAAACTAATGGAATGCTACAACACAGTAATTGACATATAATTACATGAAGAAACCCCACGTTTAAGAGCATACCTTGTAAGCTAGATATAATCAAACCGATGTCGGTATTACCATTAAGTCAACTCAGGGGAAATCTGGTTGTAAGTAAAAACCATGTTTGACTCGGTTGGTGGATAGTGTATCTTTAAAAACATGCCTTTTAGTTGGTCATGTGAAGCCATCTCTTGCAGAACCTTATCCTGGGAAATTAACTTAGAACATTGATCCATTTCAGCCTTTGATAGCATGTTCCTGACATTATCGAACTCGTCTTCTGCAGAGAAGACTAACTTGGACAAGTGGTCCTTCTCTGCTTGCCTGTCATATTTGTCACCTTCACCTGTTCCATAAGTTATTAGATTGTATGTGTACACGAATTTCTTCTGGCCTATCCTAAATGCCCTGCTGATAGCTTGCCTTCCAACCGCAGGATTCCAGACAACGTCTAGAAGCACAACTCTTGAAGCTCCTGTTAGGCTAATTCCTTCACAACAAGCTCTTGTAGATGCAAGTAACACCCTTGCATCACTATCTGGATTGTTGAAAACCTCAATTGAATTCTGACGGTATCTTGGGAGGATCTTCCCATCCATTTGGAGAATCTCTTTTCCTACTCTCCATTTGAAAAACTTGCGAAGGTGCTCTTTGATCAGTTCTAATGGCTGAATAAATTGACTAAAGATCAGTACCTTCTCTTTCAGTGCTTCACACAACCGAACAACTTCAATCACAAATCTTGTTTTAACCCCTTCGTAAGGATTTGATCTTAACTTCTCAAGCATAGGTTTGTCAATAAGTGAAGCTTCCTCTTCAGACATGTTGATGGAAGTTGCAAGTGAAGGATGTGTGGAGGCTAAAGAAATAACATACTCATGCTCAAAATTATTACCAGAACCAATGTTTTCCACTTTTCTAATGATGCTCTTCTGAAGGGGAGGAGGCTTCAGTACAATAACACTCTCTCTGAGCCCTGGAAGAGTGCGAAGAATGGTGCCATTATGTATATGAACGAATGGCTTCAATATTGATCTTACTTTCTCTGCATTATCATCAGTTACATTACTAGTTAATGAAGCCCAAACTCCTTTTTCATATTTATCAGAAAATTTATCCCGTGGCTTCTTTGAGACATTGTGCCTTCTGCCCGCTTTTGTTTTAGTCAAAAACATCTCACCAAACCTGGGCCTTACAAGACAAAGTATATTGTACAGCTCAAGAAAATTGTTTTGGAATGGAGTTCCAGATAGAATTATGCGCTTCTCAGTTTTAACTTTTCCCAATGTCTTCCACATAATACTGCGTTCATTCCTAGGTGTGTGCCCTTCATCTAGGACAAGCAAACCAGGATTCTCAAGAAGAATGCTTCTTACTTTGTTTTCTCCAGTGCAGCCAGCCTTTTCAGATGTTAGTTTCATATATAGACCGTAACTTATTCCAAGAATTCCATGACCCTTGTTCCATGAAAGAAGTTTTACAAGCCGTGTCAACTTTTCTGTCCGATGCTTCTTCTTTATTAAACTACATATGTCTCTGTCTTCTTTCCCAGAGTACTCTGTAGTGTTCATTATATGGAAAGGAACATTGACATCCCATTTCTTGAACTCCTCTTCCCAGGCAAACAACATCCCACGAGGTGCAATGATCACCGGCCGACAATCTGGAAATACCTTCATATATGTCTGGATAAACACAATAGCTAAACGTGTCTTTCCTGTCCCTGGGGCATGACAGATCACACATCCTCCAACAACATCAGGTTTAGCTCCATGCTTCAGCTCATCAAGCCTGATATCACCGACTAGATTTGTCCACATAAACTCAATTGCTTCACGTTGATGCTGATACATACTAGTAATGGCACCAGGAATGAGATCCCACACTGTTCCATAGAGATGGAAATCTTGGGATTGCCCATCAAAACTTCCTGCTTGTTCACAGAGATCATGATATGTCAATGCGTCCTTACAAAAAGATCCATTTCTCCATTCAGATTTCTCTGCAAAAACTGAGACCTGAAACGACGGAACCAGTCAAATGATGACACTTACCATAGTGTTGGAAAGCGAGCTAATTGTTTTAGGTAATACAAAGCTCACCATTGACGGTAGAACAAATCTGATTTCCAGATTTACCAAAGAGCAGTATTTGCATTTGATTCCTATTTGATCGTCAATAATAAATTCATGCTTCCCTCGAGAACAAGGTGTTGTAGAAGCAAGTCCAAGATCTAGTACATTTCTTTCTCCTTGATGCTACAAAATAACACAATTTAATAATTTCAATCCTTTGCCTCGGCAAGGCTCACCCAATGCTTAATTGCTGCTTTGAGTGGTTGAGTTCACTCCTTTCAGAGAGTCACACTGATAAATATACCATCATCGTACAGATTAACGCTGGAGTATTTAGACACATTTACTACTACGTGATTTTTAAATAATTATCTTTCTTATCTTTATAATTCTGAAGTCACGTCAATTCTTTTACTTGGTTTATATTGCTTGCCTATATCCAAGTGATTGTTGAGAAACTACAGAAAATGTTTACTTTCATTTCAAAAGATTTATAAAACTGAAAGGCACTATTTTTGGACAAAAGATCCGGACAGGTGCTGGTTAAGCAACTAAATTTATTACTGATCAGCTTATAGCCAAGTATTGTTTAAGCAACTAAGGAAATTCTAGCCTTCAATCAAAATTATTCTAAACTTGAAAGGCACTTTTTATTTGACAAAAAGCCTGAAAGGCACTTAATCAAATCAATACCAGTACCAAAAACAGAAGAACGGCACCAATGCAAATCGTACCTCGTCATCATAATAAGTTCCAATATTCTCTGATTCTAAAGCAAAGTCAAACTCAGCCCATAGTGGATCAAGTTCAGAATCTTGCCCTGGGCTGTCAGCGGGTATAGAATCTTCATCGTCAAATGAGAATACCAATGGCTGGGAATCCATGAAATTATAATCAAACTGCGAATGCTGGTTAAACGGAGGGAAATCTCCATCATTATAGCTACTCATCTTATCCATCAAAAGCTTCAGAAGAGACTGTCGCTTTAGCGTGACTGAACCGCTGGATTTCTTGCTAGGTTTTCCAGATTTTGTTGACAAACGCTTCTTTTTCCTCCTATTATTGCTATCACCACCATGCTTTTGATTCTGACCGGAACCCGATGAGTTGGAATCCGAGTCCAAGTGTCGCTCATACAATTTACGTTCCTTCTTCAATGTCCCAAGCTTCAGCCTTTTCCTCCTCTCAAGATCCCAGGTAAACTGTGACTGCTTCTGTTGATAAGTAGGTATGTCATTCCACGCTGGACCCTCACTGCCATCTTTATCGAAGTTGACTTGTCGAATCCCTGGATGTTCATCAGCCTCCCACTCGAAACCATGTGCTACAGTATCATCAATTATTTCATCATCAGATGAGTCAATTCTGCCGTGGATTTCCGGTCGCCACCGCGCCTTTGAGTTGCCGCACCCTTCCAGGGTTGCCTTTTGAAATCTCTTCCCTCTACTACTATAAAGGGGCATAGTTCCTGCCCCTGTTCCACGATAAGATAAGCCGATTTCTTTCCTGCGTTTTCTCGTTTCAGCCTCTTCTGCCTCTTTCGCTTCCTCTTCTTCCTCTTCATCACAACTGGCACTATTGCCACCATCATCATCGTCATTCTCGTCGTCATCCAGCTCTACATCTGTATCATCATCATCCTCCTCTTTTGGCTCATCGGACAGTTCCTCAAAGTATGCATTGTAGGACAACCTATCTTGCTTCACCCCCCATGACGACCGAGTTCTCCATGCAACACATGGCACGACCGGTACCTTTGCTTGCGGCTGTGGCTTCCTCTTAAAGGAATTTCCAGGATCATCGAGCACCTTCACTTCCTCGTCAGAATCAAGAATTTCTATGTGAGAATTTCCTTGATTAAAGCCTGTAACTCCTTTTCCTTTTGTCTCCACCTCATTTTTCACAACATCTTCCTCCTCCTCCTGGAACCTTGGTTCAGCAACAACCTTGTGATCCACCAAATCATGCACACCCACCTTAGCATTGGCACGGGTTGGTTCAGACACGCCACATTCCTCCGCATCATCGTGCATAGCAGAGTCATCCTCACCGTCATCAGTGAATCCCATCTCATCCTCACCTTCCCCGTCAACTCCATTCGCACCCGAGTTACCACCGCCATTGCTGTAAGCACGGATCAGATCTGCGACCAGCCTCTCCTCCAGCATCTCCTCGTCATACTCATCTTCAGACGCCGCAGTCGGTATCAACTCCGGGTTCTCAGGGTCCACCGCATCATCTTCATCCACGAGCTCCTCGTCCACACCAGGACGAACACCTGGCATGCCTCCCTCCCTCCCGCAGCGTTTCACATCGCCTGACACCGCCGCATGGCTCGAGTTCGAAGCAGTGGCCACCCCGTGAACGGGGTGGCCATTGGCTCCACTCCCTGAACCAGCAGAACTTTTTTTTTCGAAATGGGGAACAACCCTGGCCTCTGCGCTCCGACGAGCGGCGGAACGGCGACGCTCACCGTCGCCCTGGCCGGTGTCGCGAGCCTCCGCGGCGGGAGGCTCGCCACTGTCGTCGTCGTCTGAAGCGTCGGATATGTTCTCGCGCCCGTCGGCCCGAGGCACCTCCACCCAGTCCGCGCAGGTGGGCGGCGCCTCTGCTTCGGCTTCTGACTCCGACTCCGCCGCCTTGCTCTTCCGCCCTGGCCCCGAGGCCCGCCGCGGGCGATCACGGCGGACGCGACGGTTGCCGCTCGACGCGTACTTCGCGGCCGCGGCTCCCTTGGTCCTTCCGCCGCCGCCAGGCTCCGCGCTCGCCCCCTTCCTCATCCGCTTCGCCGTCGGCGCCGCCTGCATCGCCAGGCTCCTCGATCGCGTCCGCGTCGCCACCGATCCCACGAGCGGCGCCCCCGCGGCCGTGGTGGTGGAGGAGGCGCGCCTGCTCGCGGGAGCAGCAGCCGGCGGCGCCGCTCCGTCGAGGTCGACGACGATCGCCCCGGGGCTTGCGCGCGTGGACGGCGCCGCCGCCGCCGCCGCGAGGGTTTCTCCGCTGCCGCGGGCGCGGCGGCGAGCGGAGCGATCCATGCGGGAGGAGCGGCGGAGAGTCAGGCGAGGTGGGGGTAGGAGTGAGCAGAGGTACCTGATGCTTAGCGGGGGTGGGGGTTTATGGCGTTGGAGCACATGACATGCGGGCCATGGCGGGGGTTTGGTGGGTGGGAGCAGCGGCGGTGGGGCCTGCGCGGACGACCAAGGAGAGAGAAAAGCCCGCGAAACGGCGGCCGGGGCCGGAGTCCGAGGAGACGAGAGAGGCCGGATCGGGTGCGGCAGCCGGATGACGCCACCAGCGCCGCGCGTGTGCGTGCGTGTCCCTGTCGTCGTCGTCGTCTTCTTTTCAGGTGGAGCGAATCCTGCAGTGGCTTTCTGCGCCACCGTCACTGGGTCTCGTCTGTTTCGGGAGGCGATAGATGCGTCAAAGCCGTTATCACTGACACAGCATGGTAGTAGTCCTTCATTTTAGCCGTGTAGTACTCCGCATTTACTGCGTTTTGAGCTGGCTATGTTCAAGGCGCTCGTTGCTGGCAATTTGTTGTTAACCGGCGTGCATTCAATTTATTCAGCGAGAAAGAAGTGATTATAGTGCGCAAGAAAGAAAAACTATAAATTATCCTACCAAAAAAGCACGGTAATGCCAGAATATATTTATTAATAGATTAATATTAATTTGGTATCCAGACGCCAGTTAATCCTTATAAGTTTGGTCAAACTTTACAAGCTCTTACTCCTTCCATATCAGCAATTACGCACTTTAAGAAACTTTAACCATTAATTTTTGTCAAGAAAATATAAGATATATGATATAAAAATTATATTATTGAATTTATATTTAAAAGAACTTTCTAATGGTATATTTATTTTATAGTATACTTTATTAAAAAAATTAATGGTCGAATTTTTTTCAAAGTGCGTAACTGCCCAATAATCCGGTATGAAGGGAGTACCAAAGGAAGTGACACTATCCCGTGAGGTGAATAGTTACTCCCTTCGATTCATAATAAGTGCCTGAGTACTTTGTGCTAAATCGGTACAAAATCAATGACAGTTATTATGGATCGAAGAGAGTACTTCCAAGTTTTTATAAATGTTTTTCCCAAAGAAATTAAAAACGAGCATTCGCATTTAGTCTCCAATGGCGATATTATTTGCATTGGTCGATATGTTGGCCAGTTGGTTGAGCTCGTGCGATTGAAACTCATACCCATGGGTGTGCTCTATGAAGTCGCATTGCAGTCTTCTCGTTTCTCTTACATGTTGTGGAGTTGAGCAGTGGGGAAAAACACGGTGCCACTTGCATCATGCCCGCCAACCCTGCTTTGATGCGGTCAACAAAAACGTGGGGTTGTGTGAAGTATTATACCTCACCATCATCTAGTGATGGTAATTTGGCATTGCTAATGTTTGTTGATTGTTTATATTGATTGTACGTGACTCCTCGTGTGGATATTAAGATGCGACACTAAAACTCCCAGTAGAGATAAGATACTTTATCTTGCCTATAAATTTTGGTTGACCCATTTTCAAAATTAATCTTTGATGGCAGGGGATTTGTTCAACCATGTATGAATTACATGATAGAACTAATGAATATCGTTAAATTTGCATATCAAAGCAATTTTCAATGGTATAGTTTTTCATGTAGTTGGACTAACGGAATTGCACTTTTGATCCCATGTGCATATGCTCCCTTTATCTAGAAAATAAATTCTAAAATGTTAAAAAAATTGAAAAAAAATGTACATGTGTATCTTCACATTTTATGTGCTCACACAAAGTTGCGTCAAAAACGGATATTTTTTGTGGCTTGTGCAAAAAAGACAAAAGAACGTGTTACGAAAAGGTTTATTTTAATACCAAATTGTTATTTTTACACAGAACACATAAAAATTCGTTTTTTCTTGAAAGGACTTCGTGGGCACGTAGAACATGGAGATGTACACATTACATATTTATTTAATTTTTTGATATTTTTAAATATGTCAAAAATAAATTTCAAATAAAGGGTGCATATGCACCTAAGAGCAAAAAAAAGGTCATGTCCAACGACTAATTGTTAATCAAAGAAAAGTCTTGGAAGAAGTTCGCATTATACTTCCAACAGAGGGAGTACATGAGTTTGTAATTTCTTGATAAATTCCATCCAAAATATTGTAGTTAATTTATCTCCATTTTTTGTCAAACATTTGTAACGTCTACACTATATGAAAACAAAATTGATGGTACTGTATTTATAATTAAATGTACATTACAATGGATCATATGTATATGTGCTAGGTGTTTGAAGAATTAATGGTCAAGGTATCATCCCAAGATTGTTAGAGTCGTAAGAGAAAGTATCCAATGTGAATCGATATGATACTTTTTATCCGAAGAACACGTTTTCCTATAGCCCATCTACGAAGTGAGCCTAGCAAGTAGATGTACAACTCAACCATCTATGTTTAAGTTTCCACGGACGCATATTTAGGTTTTTACTAGTAAGCGTGCACGTGCAACGCACGTCTTAACCAATATAAACATATACATCTCTAAATATGTATTTTCTTCATTTGTTTGAGACAAATACTACAAAGATAAACTCACATAATGCCAACGGCTTCACAAGTCTGTACGCAGAATTTCACATTGTTAGCAGTCCCTAACCAATATGAGAAGCACGAAAATTGTATATCAAACAAACAAAAAACAATAGTAATAATATCATATATAGTTCTCACTAATGTAGTATCAAGAATTACACTTGAATTTACATCAATGAGTCGGCTTTAGAGTTAATTTGCTCAAAATTTAATTTAGAAGTTGCATACAAATTAGGATCATCCACCACACATTATCTTGTTAAGACCTAAAAAATCATATGAATGAACAGTATTTACATATCCTATTATCTAAATTAGAGGCCAAGGAGGCACATGTCCACCACATGGCTTTGTCTCGCGGCAGCAAAGTGGAGGGGGCAGCTAGGGTTTTAAAGCTTGTGTCATGTAGCAGCCTACACACAGACCATGGTCTTACTTACATGAATGAAGAATTTCAGTCCGAAAATTGCAGATGGTAAAACATCAGAACCAGAACCTAGAAAAATTTACACACAACCTTGGAAAACCAAATCAACAAGAAAGAATTATATCACACAAGGAACAGAAGATGAGGGGGTGCTCACTTAAGAGCATATGTTGTGCAAACCAAAATGTCAAAATGCCAGCAAGAAAAAAACTGAACCTTAGCCACGGTGAAAGAGCATGGAGCCCCCATGTGTGGTTTTGGTAATTAATGACAATCTCTATGGACTAATGTTTGCATTGAGTTATATTTGTAGGACATGTCCATAGACAATGCTTGAACCATATGTTGGCTTCAAGGTTGTAAGAAGGATCAAATGAAGAACTTTAAGTGATGACCAATGTGTTATTCAAGGAAATATCGAAAGAATGGTCATATGAGAATTGAGCTTATTGCAACTATGTCTTGAAGAATATAATTGAGTGGACATTTGTGTTTACCTTCAAGACATCATCATCATGAAGGAAGAAGGAAGGATACAAGGTTGATCAAGTCAAAGTGCAAATATGGGATTCAAGTTGATCAACTCTCAAAGCATACATAATGTATCGAGTGGGATCTTGTGATCTCGGGCTAGGATATTATTAAGTGGTGATCGTCTTCATGGATGTGAAGTCAAGTTCAAGATGTGCCATCTCAAGGATATTATATGCTTGATGCATGTATTCTATTTGGTGGTAATGTCTATGTGAAGATATTCCTAAGAGAGTCTTTCCCATATTGATTTATGGGGGAGCAATTCGCAAGACTTCACCAAGCAATCAAGATCAAGAAAGGTGTTCCAACTTGAGGAAGACAAGACGGTCATAATCTAGCTCAAGTGGAATGCGCAAGGAAAAGATATGCTTAAAGAGAGTCTTTCCCATAGTGTGTATGGGGGAGCAATTCGTAAGACTTCACCAAGCAATCAAGATCAAGAAAGGTGTTCCAACTTGAGGAAGACAAGATGGTCATAATCTAGCTCAAGTTGAATGCACAAGGAAAATGTATGTTCTTGATAGGGTTCCTTTCTTACCGGTCTCTTGTGTTAGTTTGGAGACCGGGTTATAGGATTGGTAGCCGTACTATCAAGAGGGGCTCTCGAGTGAGTAACTTAACCGCATCGTTCGAAGAGAGCTCAAACCTTTGCATATTTGCCATCATCTTTCTTGGTTCTTATTTGGCTTTTATCCATGTGAGGTTTTAGAGCTTGTGGTTAATTCCATGACAAGCTCTAACTCATCAAAAAGGGATTTTGCATGAAACACTCATTGTGTTTTTGGTGTTTGGAGGTTTTACCGGTTCGACTTTGAAGAGAGGTCAAACCTCTCATCATTTGGTTTTATCCTCCCTTGTTGGACTATGATGTTTCTATGCATATACTTGTAGAGCTCGTTGTTGTGATTCCAACGAGCCCAAGATCATCAAAAACGGAGTCCGGATGCTCAAGTTATGGTCGTTTTCGTGTTGGTGTTTCTGCCAGTTTTTGGTGGCCGGAGTCTCCGGCCCGAGACGCAAAGTCTCCGGCCCAACTCCGGCCTGGCACCTGCTTAGTCCGTCCTGAGGCCCCCGAATGACCCCGGGGCACCGGAGACTCCGGCCCAGGGGTGGAGACTCCGGCCCTGGAGTCACTTAGGGCGGAGACTCCGGTCCTCTAGGCCAGAGACTCCGGCCCTAGTGCCCAGCAACGGCTAGTTTTCGTGGGGGACCTATAAAAGGCCCCCTTCTTCCTCCTTGGGCTGGTTGGCTTCCTATTCTATCTCTCCTCCATTGTTGACCTTGAAGCTTTGCTCTCTCTCTCAATCCCTCCAATGATTCTTGCATCTTCTTGAGGGAAAAGAGAGAGGAGATCTAGATCTATATTTCCACCAATCAATTTCTCCTCTAAGTGAGGGGAACCATTGGGATCTAGATCTTGGAGTTCATTTGTTGATTTCCTTTGTTCTTCCTCTCATATTCCTCCATAGCATTTGTTGCTTTGGTAGAATTTGGGAGAGAAGGATTTGAGCACTTTGTGTGCTCTTGCCATTGCATTTGGTGCATCGGTTTGAGTTCTCCTCGGAGATTCGGTAAGTGGAAGTTGTGAGCTTATTACTCTTGGGTTCTTGGAACCCTAGACGGCTTAGTGGCCTTTGTGGCATATACTTGGGGCCTCCAATTAAGTTGTGGAGATTCCCCAACCTTTGTGGTGCCTTTGTGGCAATTCTTGGGAGCCTCCAATTAAGTTGTGGAGATTGCCCCAAGCTTGTACGGGTTCGGTGACCGCCCTCAAGTGTTCCATAGTGGATCGTGGCATCTTGCTTTGTGCGAGGGCGCGAGGAGAATAAGGTGAGCCTTTGTGGCGTTTGGTGTGTAGCGTGCCTCCGCATCTTGAGGTGAGCCTTTGTGGCATTTGGTGAGCATTGTGCTACCACATCTCAAGGTGAGGCCTTTGTGGCGTTCGGAGTGCATTAAGCCGCCACACCTCTCCAACGGAGACTAGCTTCCTTTGGAAGTGAACTTCGGGATACATCTTCGTCTCCTTCGTGCCTCGGTAACTCTTATCCGAGCTCCACTACTTGTGCACTTTACATTTGTGATAGCCATCGTGCTTGAAGTTATATATCTTGCTATCACCTTGCTACTTGTCTTGCTTAGCATAAGTTGTTGGTACACATAGATGAGCCTAGTTTATTAGGTTTTGTAAGCTTGTCAAATTAAACGCTAGTTTATTTCCGCATTTGTACAAGCCTTTCGTAAAAGTTTTAATCGCCTATTCACCCCCCCCCTCTAGGCGACATCTGTGTCCTTTCAATTGGTATCAGAGCTAGGTCTCTCATTTTAGGCTTCACCGCCTTGAGAGCAAAGATGTCGGCTAGGGGATTAGTGCACAATGACACTTTTATATTCGATGGCACAAATTATGATACTTGGAAAATTCACATGCTTAATTATTTTCGGGTCATGGACCCATCTATGGAGCGAATTGTAGATGCGGGTTTTTCTCCTCCAAAGGATACTCAAAATCTATCTTTAGAGGATAAGAAAAACTTGTATCTCAATGCTCAAGCTTCTCATGTGATTGTTAATGCTTTGAGCGATGTAGTTACCTTCTCCTTCACGCCTTTTCGGAGCGCTCATGAGATATGGACAAAGCTTCAAGAAAAATATGGTTTGTCCAAGATTATTGGGGATGATTGTATTCCTTCCACTTCCG